>VXBP01003395.1:57567-67669 GCA_013400115.1 Rhinopomastus cyanomelas | reverse complement strand
TACAGGGGGGCAGGAGAGGGTTCTGTTTCCCCCACTTACCTGTTCACAATGTACGCACATGTTTCCGGTACCACTCTCTTGCAGCGGCATAAGGCTCAGGCATTCCCTGCAGCCAGGAGTCTGAACAGCCGCATCCATCATCAGGGGGATTGTCTGGGTAAACGAATCCCTCCTAGCAGCTGCTCTAGCCCTGGACCTTCTAACTCCACCCATTGCCAACAAGAGGAAGACAGGAGAGAGAAGCAAGAAAGAAACATGACCTAACAGAACAAGGTGGCGTCTCCAGCCCTGCCTGTGTGAACTGCCATGCAAACTGCCTCACTATGATCCTGTTAGCCTACTCCTGTTTGCCGTGCTCTGGGGTCACCGTGCTCCCCCGGAGGCTCTTACCCTTAAATTCTGGAAGGAGAGTCACACCGAGACTCCTCCCTTTCAGCCGCTGCAAAGCTCCTCGGGAAATGAAGGCACTTCGCTGCTGCCTCGCAGTTTGAATGTGGCGCCGAGACTCCTCCCTGCCGGCCGCTTCAAAGCTCCTCAGGAAATGAAGGTGCTTCACTGCTGCCATGCAGTTTGAATGCGAATCCAGGCAGGATTTAAACGTCTCCAGAGGTGGAGAATCCACAATCTCCCTGGGCAGCCCGTTTGAGTGCTCTGTCACCCTCACGCTGAAGAAGTTCCTTCTCATATTTATCTAAAATCATTTTAATCTTTGAAACATAACTCAGCTGTCATACAGTGCTCTGACTCTAGGGAACAAAGGCACAAGCTGAGAAGACATAAGTTACATTACTGGCCATTATGAAGACGGACAGTCAGACAGTGCAATGTCCTGTTCCAGCCAGACACATAATGGTGTTCCCAATCAGGTTTACCTAAACTTTGACAACAGCAGAATAAAATTCCTTTGTGGCAGGTAGAAGATTTTTAAAGAGTGTAAACTAGCACTGGAAATTGTGACTGTCTTAACCTCAAATAAATAGCCTCTCTCTTGCATTCAGGCTGTAGATACTAAACAAACTCCAGTGTAAAGACACACATAGACTCTCAGGTCAAGAATCACAGAATCATCCAGGTTGGAAAAGACCCCTGGGATCAACAAGTCCAACCATCAACTCTCCTCTACAAGTTCACCACTAAACCAGATCACTCACCACCACATCTAAGCATCTTTTAAACTCATCCAGGGGTGGGGACTCAACCCCCACCCTGGGCAGCCCATTCCGGTGCCTGACCACTCTCTCCAGGAAGAATATTTTCCTGTTGTCTTATCTAAACTTACCTTATTGAAGCTTGAAGTCCTTCACTCTAGTTATGTCACTAATTACCTATGAGAAGAGACCAGCACCAACAGCTCTACAATGTCCTTTCAGATAGTTGTAGAGAGCAATGAGCTCTCTCCTCAAGCTAAGCAGCCCCCTCAATCTCTCCTCATAAGATTTGTTCTCCAGACCCTTAACCATCTTCGTTGCCCTCCTCTGTACTTGCTCCAGCACCTTGATGTCTCTCTTGTACTGAGGTGCCCAAAACTGGACCCAGTACTCAAGGTGCAGCCTCACCAGTGCTGAGTACAGGGGCACAATCACCTCCCTATTCCTGGTGGACACACAGTTACTAATCCAGGCTAGGATGCCATTGGCCTTCCTGGCCACCTGGGCACCCTGCTGGCTCACATCCAGCCTCCTGTCAATTAGAACCTCTAGGTCCTTTTCTGCTAGATTGCTTCCCAGCCACACTTCCCCAAGCCTATAGCGTTGCATGGGATTGTTGTGCCTAAAATGCAGAACCTGACGCTTGGCTCTACTAAACCCACACTATCATCCTTAGCCCATCGATGCAGTCTGTCAGGGTCCCTCTGAATAATCTTTCTACCCTCCAGCAGATTGACAACTTGGTGTTGTCTGTAAACTTACCAAGGGTGCACTCAATGCCCACGTCAACATCGATAAAGATGCTGAACAGGAGTGGCCCCAGCACTGAGCCCTGGGGGACACCACTTGTGACTGGCTTCCAGCCAGGTTTAGCTCCATTGACCACAACTTTTTGGGCCCAACCGTCCAGCCAGTGCTCCACCCAGTGGAGTATGTACTCATCCAAGCCATGGGCAGCCAGCTTCTTTGTGAGGATGTTGTGGGGCACCATTTTAAAGGCCTTACTGAAGCCCATGTAGACCATATCAACAGGCTTGCCCTCATCCACTAAGCAGGTCACCTGCTTAAGGATTTGAGCGAATCAGAGTCTGTTTCTTAGCAGCAATTCTGTATGTCTTAACACTAGTTCATGTCACACACTGACGAGCAGTGTGGGGGGTTTGTGTTACCACTCTTTTGAGTTAAGAACCTATTTTTAAGGTGACGACCTCCTTGGAGATTTTCCTGAGCTTTATTTTACTGATTCAACTAGTTATAAACATACAAGTACACAAGACACACACAAGCACACACTTTTTTTAGTTGCTACTTTTGCTTCATTGTGGATGTTTAAGCTGGATAATTTCACTGATCTGTTTCTTCAAATGCCCACACATACAGGTGAACTGGCACCATGGAGACAGGGAGTGACCTTGGGGAGAGAGGGAGGAAAGAATTAGCAGCTGCAGATCTTCAGCAAACAAGTAATAGTGCAATCAGAGCCTGGGGGTAGCACCGTGATTTTCCTAATTTAAGTTGAATTATACTTTTACTAGTGAATTAAATAAACCTGTGACAGTTTTTTGGCTTAAAAAGCAGCATGGAAGGATCTGCATTCCTGTGACTTAATTCTGTCTGTCTCACAGTAAGGTGACAGCATGCAGTCTGTCAGCATGGACTGAGGGTGTTTCTTGAATGTTGAGCCCTATCTGGGGTGGTCTGAGAAAACACTAATTGGTATTTTTCTAAAAATTGTTTAGGGGATAGTGCTTCAGTGTCTGGAAATATTCACTGGCAGGCAGATCTAGCAGTAGACTTTCTTCAGATTTTGGCCTTTTGTTCATCCCTTGTCTGCTTAGAGGAAGGAAATAAAATAGTCAAAGAATGCTGGAGACGGTTTTTCAGAGCTCAGGGAGTTAATGGGCATTTCTGGCTCACTCTTACACATCTCTGCTCATAGCAACACTTCACAAAGAAGTGCCAGCATTTAGCATTCTCCATACTCCATTTCCATATTTCTGCATTAATGTCACAAACACAACATATTTCTTCAAACAAGTAAGAATTAAACAAGAAAGAGTAAAAATGAAAGAAGAATTTATTTAAAAAGAGTGATCCAGTGCTCAGCTGGCTTAAACAGGTAATAAATCTGACACAGACTTGCTGAATTCTTCTGGAATATTGTTTATTTGTTTAATGATTTATATATATATTTTTTACAGGGATGGTCATGATTTTATTTTTGTGTAGAAGTTCAGGTTGAAGATGATGAATAAAATGAAAAGAACATATAACATTTTTCTCTTCCTTCAAAATCCTGCAGTGTCCTGGCGTTTAGGGTATTGTCATTGATCTGACTGTCATTGCCTTGTGCTGATAGTAAAGTTATTTTTTCCAGAGCTTATCCAGTTCAGCAGGAACCAGCAGCTCAGCAAGGGAAACCTAAATCAGGCACAGGGGAGAAGCACTAAAATAAATAACCAACATTGACAATAAATGTCAAGGGTGGGGAGGAAGGAGGTATTCTGTTTCTCATCCATCAGCAGCCAGCTACTTAGATGAATCAAATATGGTAGAAACATTGTTATAACAAGAAGAGGTTTAAACCACAAAAAGATACTTTAGACAAGCACCCCTATCAAAAACAAAAATAAATGAAGCTGGTAAATGATCCTATAACTCTTAAGTTTGAAGCAATCTTTATTTCAGAACAGTTTCTTCAAAATATTAGATTAACGTGGTGTCAGGCAATTTATCATCTCTTAGTCCTGAAACTGTATGCCAGAAGTCTAGTTTCAGATGTTTGAAGCTTCATCCATTTCTGAGTGTGGTTTGCCAAATAAATGGAGTGTTTCTAGAAGAAATGAAAGACTGTTGCACAAACTGTAACTGCCTAAACAACATCTCATGTAACTTTAAGAGCAAAAACTCATGTTATGAGCAAGGTAATTCACACCAAAATGATCTTTCCTTGTCATGGGAAAGCAGAAAACCTGATGGCTCTGAGGTTGTGTTTGCATTGGACAAGTATAGTTAGAATAATGAGTCTAACATATGATTAACGACACCAAGCTGGGAGGCTTGGCTGATACGGCTGAGGGCTGTGCTGCCATCCAGAGAGACCTGGACAGACTGGAGGGCTGGGCACAGAGAAACCAGATGAAGTTCCACAAGGACAAGTGCAGAGTCCTGCATCTGGGGAGGAATAACAAATTCCACCAGTACAGGCTGGGAGGTGATCTACTGGAAAGCAGTCCAGTGGAGAGGGACCTGGGGGTCCTGGTGGACAACAGGTTAACCATGGCACAGCAATGTGCCCTGGTGGCCAAGAAGGCCAATGGGATCCTGGGGTGTATTAGGAGGAGTGTGTCCAGCAGATCGAGGGAAGTTCTTCTCCCCCTCTACTCTGCCCTGGTGAGGCCTCATCTTGAGTACTGTGTTCAGTTTTGGGCCCCCCTGATTTAAGAGGGACGGGGATCTGCTGGAGAGGGTCCAGCAGAGGGCTACGAGGATGATTAGGGGACAGGAGGGCATGGCTTATGAGGAGAGGCTGAGGGACTTGGGGCTTTTTAGTCTGGAGAAGAGAAGACTTAGGGGAGATTTGGTCAATGTTTATAAGTATCAGAAGGCTGGCCAGGAGCGGGGGGACAGGCTCTTTTCACTTACTCCCTGTGACAGGACAAGGAGCAATGGGTGTAAGTTGCAGCAGAGGAGGTTCCGCCTCAACACAAGGGGGAACTTCTTTACTGTGAGGGTCACAGAGCACTGGAACAGACTCCCCAGGGAGGTCGTGGAGTCTCCTTCTCTGGGGACTTCCAAGGCCCGCCTGGATGCGTTCCTCTGTGATCTGTGTTAGATAGTTTTGTCCTGCTCCGGCAGGGGGGTTGGACTCGATGATCTCTTGGGTCCCTTCCAACCCCTAGCATCCTATGATCCTATGATTAATATATTGTCAGTTATTAATAGGCCTTGCTATAGTTCTTTCCCTTTAATCCATTTGAGTAAGTCATTACAGTTTGTCTTGGGTTTTATCAATTGATCTGTATTTGGATAGCTCTGTATTTATTTCAAGTTAAGAGAGTTAGACAGTCCTTGTTGGCAATACATGGAATAGATTTAAATGCATTTATGTCCTTGAATTGGACAAAAAGCTTTCCAACAATGGAAATGTAAAGGGCAGTCTTCAGCAGAAACAGTGAAATAATCATTTGGAAGTTTGAGAGATTCTAAATAAAAGGAAATTATTAATAAATAAGACAAAGTTACATCAGAGCATTCAGCCTTAGATGTATTAAATAAGTTCAGCTTTTGTATAGTTTAGTGGGAAATCACAATTGCTAGGGAGCTGTGTGTCACCATCCGGTTGAGAAGCGGATTCGTGGCAAGTTCAGTTATACCGTTGAATGTACAGGGTACGCAAACATGCTTGGGAAATATGCTTCAGTAAATTGATAGCAGAGCCAAAAATAGCACTGAGGTAGTCTTATTTTTAGCAGGAGTGCATAAGAATAGTTGGGGTCATGGTGGTGGAGAAACAGGGAGAGGGAAAGGGGTTAGGTTTACCACCAGCAGGGTCCCAGGCTGTAGCTTCTCTTGGTGTCTTCTGTGCTTGAGTCATCTTCTTGGTGTCCAAGCTGCAGCTCTGGGTGCAGTGGGGTAGACCTGTGAGGGTGGTGGGTGAGATCTTCTTCTTCCTCTGGCGGTTCGGGGGCTACTTTTATCCCCTTTCCTTTTATACCCAAAGGTGTCAAAAGTCCCAAAAAGTCCAGGTGCAGGGCCGTGGTCTCTGCAAAGAGCCTGTGTGATCCCTGTCTTCAGGCAAGTCAAGGAGGGGAGGCATGGCTTTCAGTTCGCACCAAGAGGGCGTTTCCCCTGGCAACCATGGGGTGGGGGTTTTTGGCAGGCTTTGCCAATAAGGTGAGATATGGTAAGACAAAAGAAAGGGATCTTTCGGACCTTTACACCACCCTGTGTCTTAACATGTCTTTCAGTCCTTCCATTGGTGGTCAAAGTATCCAGGTCCTCAGGACTCTGCGGTGGTATAGACATGTCAGTAAGGAAGGGTTGGGGAAGGAGGAGGAAAGTGATTCTTATGACTACTGCTAATAATAGTAATTGTAATAACAAATTCAACAATTATCAAAAACATACAACTCTTAATAAAAGTGTATCAACAGCAATTTTGCAGTTCATAGCAAAAATATATGTTAAAACTAACTTAACAATCCAACAATGGGTACCCACGTAACTATAACCGAAATCACGGGGAGCCCAGGGTACCAAGTGAGGAAGTAGCAGGCAAGGGATCCCAGACAATGAGGGGGAGGGGGTGACATATCACTACAGAAGGAGGTAAGGGGTCCCTGGTGTACTGAAAAACCAAGGGTACCGATAGGGGGATAGGGGAAGAGGTCCCTGCTCTGGTGTGTGTTCACCCTCCCCACCCGGTGGATCCCTTCTACTTCTAACTATATGGATGGGAGGAGAAGGTCCACCTTGCACCATGGGGAGCCCATATTTATCACACTAATTACATTTCCATGCCTCTGCTTCCTTTTTCGAGACACAATTACATCCTCCTTCTGTTTGGTTGTTATTAGTCCAAAATTTCATTGTTAAAGTACGAGTCCTGTTTTGGCTTTGCCATGCCCATCGATGCTGTTGTGTAGCATGTGCTTGGCTAGTGGTGTTTTTCCACACACAAAAAGGAAGCAGTGGGTTATCCCTTATAATAGCTTTGCATTCTTCAGATGGGCGACCTTTAAGGGGACAATGTAACCACCTCTTCTGCACAAAGCTAAGTTCCCACAGACTCCATCCCTTTTCCCAGAATCCGGTGCAACCTCTCACTTCGCTCAAATCACTTACCCACCACTTGGGAGAGACTGGTTTAGCTACCCAGGGCCAGCTTGAGAGTCCCAGGGGCCTTCCACATACCCAGCAAGAGGTGAGGTTAAAAGCTTGGGTGATTTCCTCACCCAAACTTATAAATAACTTTTGTCAGGCCCAGGTCTCCTGTATCCTTACCATAGGGTTCTCTCCTCCAAAGGCAGTCAACAGATAATGTAATTACCCAGAAGATAGGGGCTAGAATCTTATACCAACAAACACAACCCCACATATTGAAATGGTTATGTGACTAATACATACAATCCCAGATGTTGAAAAGGCAAAAGCAATCATTCATTCGGGCCTTGATTCCTTTGGTGATGTTCCTGAGAAAACAAAAGAAAAGACAAAAATTCTCAGTCTGAGGCAGAGAGCCAAACCAGAAGGTTATGTTAGAAGGACAGAATAATCCATCAAGTATTTATTTGATGCTCTTTACCATGAGCATCTTTTGCACTCTGTGTATGGGTATGTACTGGGGTTTCCAGTATGCTCAAGTTCACTAGAACTTTTTGTGTAAAAGTCCACCAATGCAGCTAGAGAAAGCACTGATCTATCTGAAACTCTCCTGTAGTTTTCGAGCTGAGACACCTTTTCTTTTGCTTGAAAAAGTTACTGTTCAGCAGAAAATCAGACCATCTAAAGTCAGTAACCTCAGAAAGAAAATCATAGACTGGAAACCATGTTCAGATCATACCAGTTGAGCTTAGTTTAGACAATAGTTAGTTAAGTGCATATAGATATGAATCAAAATTTCTTTTTTTTATCATGTCTTAATGAAATCATATCATTTTTCTGGATAAAGAGGCCCTATAAGGATCAAAATTCCTTTCTATTAAAAGATGTCAAAAGAAGAGATGGCTGTACCGTGACATACTTGGAGAAATTTTCCACACAACAACTGTGAGAAGATACTCTAGTCTCCACCTTCAAGTATTCAGAGGTCAAATCCCTCATTTTTTTCTCAGAACACTGAGAAAAAAAGTCAACCTCTACTGCAAGACTTATGTGAAGACACTGTTCTAAGCTTAGTATTGTTGTAGGAAGTCCAATATTGCACACTACCTACAGTGATGTGGACAGGCCTAATATAAGAAACATGACAGGTAGAGCTCAATTTCCATGGATTATCAAGATGCTAGTTTCTTTCATTTTGTTCTATTGATCTTCAATAGGAACAAACTGTTTTAAAAATGTGTATATAAACTCTTCTTCTGCATTCTAACATGTGTCTGCATCCTGATCATGTAAGGTTGCAAGTACTTTCCTCTCATCCTTAGTTGCTTAAAATAATGCAATCAAGGAATCTTCAGTCTGAAGAAAAAAAATCTAGTTCTCTTTTTTTTCCTTGTAGTAGTAGACTGAAAGGAAGTGGGAGTTACAATTCTCCAGCCTCCCGAAGTTACAATTCTCAGAGGATTTCCTCTAACAGTTCCATTTCCAGAGGAAGTAGCATGGTTTTTCTGGTTAAATTGGATGACAAAACTAAGACATTTGTTAAAATACTCCACTCACCTTCTGTATGTTTTATTGCTGTTTGGAGTTGGGAGGAGGAGAGGGGTTTTTGTAACTACTCTGCTTCACAAAGAATAAAAGGAAAGAATTCATTAGGCATTTCCTGAGCTGTTTCAGTAACTCAGAAAGCTTTGTCTCTCCTGACATCAATTAAGTTGGGGGTTGGACGAGATCTCCAGAGATCCCTTCCAACTCCTACCATTCTATGATTCTGTGAAGTTACTTTTGTTTAATCAGCTAAAACTGTAATGTCTCTGCACCTTTTTTGGGTCAGTACACAAGACAATGAATTCATAACTTGTCAGTGCTCTGTTTTAAGACTGGCATCCCCTTGCATTATTGATGGGTACATAAAGAAGCTATATTAAACAGACTGTCACTAAGAATGGAAAATCTCATCTCAGGCATCGTGGTCAAATTCTTTGTTCATTTATACCAGTGTACATCCAAAATAAGTCTTTGCATTTCATTGAATTATTCTTGACTTGCTTTCGTGAGTCTGAGAAGAGAATATGACTCTTCTTTAGCATTAATCAAACTGCCCGTCTTAATTTTGAAACCAAGCTGAATCAAGTTTAGGTAGAATAAAAATTCCTCAAAGTTTCAACAGACTAAGTTTTCTTATTAGGAAAGGACACCAATTAAAGAGAATAGTGTTCTGCCTTCCTTCCTGCATTGTAGGAAGACAGATCATTGAAAGGCCTGGGGTTTTAAATTGCCTGGCAAACAGAATTGAACTTGGAATGCCTCAAATTAACCAGATCCTGCAATGAAGAAAAAGGAACCAATTGCTTTTTTATAGAATCTTTCTGATAACAATTGCTGGGGAAAACTTTGTTCTGTATCTGCAGACAGCTGTGTGGTTTGTTGGTAACAGGATTCAATGGTCTGTCAAGGTTTCTTTAGTGGCTGCTGCCAACCAGCACCGTACCAGCATAATGTCATGGCTGTGGCCGCATTCCTGCACTGTCCTTCAGAAGCATGAAATCATAGAATCATAGAATCATAGAATCATTACAGATTGGAAGGGACCTCGAAAGATCATCCAGTCCAATCCACCTGCAACAGCAGGATCACCTAAACCAAGTCACACAGGAACACATCCAGTCGGGTCTTGAATATCTCCAGAGAAGGAGACTCCACAACCCCCCGGGCAGCCTGTACCAGTGCTCTGTCACCCTCACCGTGAAGAAGTTCCTTCTCAGGTTGATGTGGAACCTCCTATGTTCCAGCTTACAACCATTGCTCCTCGTCCTATCACTACATGACACCGAGAACAGCCCAGTGCCATCGTCCTGACACCCCCCCCTCAAATATTTGTGGACATTAATGAGGTCACCCCTCAGTCTCCTCTTCTCCAAGCTAAAGAGACCCAGCTCCCTCAGCCTCTCCTCGTAAGGGAGGTGCTCCACCTCCTTCATCATCTTCGTTGCCCTACGCTGAACTCTCTCCAGAAGCTCCACATCCCTCTTGAACTGATGGGCCCAGAACTGGACACAATAATCCAGGTGTGGTCTCACCAGGGCAGAGTAGAGGGGGAGAAGAACCTCTCTTGATCTGCTAACCACCCC
>VXBP01003395.1:24833-49748 GCA_013400115.1 Rhinopomastus cyanomelas | reverse complement strand
AAAGGCTATCAGGTTGGTCAAGCACGACTTTCCTTTTGTGAAGCTGTGCTGACTGTCCCTAATGACCCTCCTGTCCTTGATGTGCCCGGAAACAGCCTCTAGTACACAAGATCTCCCAAAATGATCATTTCTTATTAGTTTCCATTTTTGTGTTAAATGTTCTATAACACTTAACAGTGCTATGCTTCAGCTCACTGTGTTTCACAGAAAAAAGAAAAGCTTGAACTACAAGGACTCAAAAGCACATTAGTTTTGAAATCTCAGTAAGATAAAACAATAAATCAGATACATGCTTCACAGAGATTATTGAAAAAAGACACTTAAATCTGCAAAACTGTATTTAGACATCAAGAAACTCTGAAACCCCAGAAGAAATGGAGTTGTGGTCTCACTCCCATGTGCATACTGTATAGTGATGTGGTCGTACTTAGTGCCTTCCTAATTTCCTCAGTATTCCTTATGATGCACTGGACGTGTAGAGTGCAGGCTGCTCGTAAGAAGCAGTTATTCTATGTTTTTATCTTTCTTGCTCAAATTCTGTTGCACTTTGTCACTTATTGTCCAAACCCTGGTCAGAAGTTTTCTCTTTTTTAAACGGCTTTTCTTCTTTACCCATCACTGTTACACTTGAGGAATACACGCACATTGATTTGTTTCTGTTCTCAGCAGAGAAGACCAATGTAAAACTCTTTTTCCTTTTCTTACATTTGCCTTCCTCATTCTCATCAGCCTCTGCTGCAAATAACACAGATCTTTTGAAAGTGGCAACCTCTTTCATAGTGCCATTGTAATTTGGCTTCAGATCTGAAGTTTGTTTTATACAAATAATAAGTGTAACGGTATTCTGGGGAAAAACAGGATGTGTCACTTTATTTTGTAAAACTGGAAGCCAAATTATACTTTTGCAAGATGAACGGAACATTTGATTTTGCAAAATAATACCATTTTTCCTTGGACAACAGAGTTCAGTCACAAAACTCTACACAAGTGACGGAGCCAGCTGAATATTTGAATCAATAGTTTGCCATCCAGATGTGAACAGTAATGGAAAAGGAAGTGGTCAGCCTGTTTGCCAGTGGCCAGGGAATAGATTTTCTTAACAAAAGAGGCTTCCAATGAAAACATGAAAATATTACTATATTCTGTCACAGTAACTCTTGGATAAGCAAAAAAACCCAATTGCAAATTTCCATCCATCTTTTTTATTTATAGAAAATCTATAAACAAGACTCTGCAAGCAGCTGTTGTGAACTCTCAGTATTTCACGTAGTAGTAGGTGGGTGACCAGAATGTGCAGAGTGGCCCATGTTGCTATGTGCTCCAGCTCACAGACCATTAAAGGGAAACCTCACTTGGAGTACATACAATGCTGAAGCAATGTCTATGATGTTATTATCTTCTGACACCAACAATGAAACATTACGTAAAGACTAGACCTGGCATCTACCAAGACGGTATCTCAGCTGTGCACAGTGCTATACAGTATTAATCATTTAGAGAAAAACTGGACTAAAGCACAAATTTGGCTCAGACCAACATTTTTCCTCTCATGGAGTTTATTACTTCCAGTGAAGTTGTCTACACTAAGATCATTGGGACTGTTCTGCATGTAGGCCTTCTTGCAGAGAGCTACTTGACACTTGAAATGTAAAAATCTCTGGAATGAAAACCTGTCAAGTGTTAACACAGCATCCACCCCAATTCTCACATGTTGGACAGGACATCAAGAACTGGTACCTGCTGCTGGATTTCTTTATGACTCTAACGGCAAGTTTGGTTTGGGTATTGGTTCCTTGGGTTTCAGTGTTCTTTAGAGAAGGAGGAGAAGATAAAAACGCAGGAAGGCAGGAGTGTCTGAATTCCCAGATAGTACAGGGCCAGGGCAAGAAACCTCATTTTCAGGCCTTGAAAGGATCGTTATTATGTGCCGACATAAGGTCTTCCTTCATGTCTGGTCCCATCATTTGAAAATGTGACACCGGAACACTTAGCTTCTCTCTAAACCTGCAGGAGTCTACACTTTACCTGAGGGCGGATTTCTGTCACTCCTTTGGTAAAAAACTTGAACCGCATAGCATGTTGAGGTTGAACAATGTGCCAGTAGTACTTGACCAGAAGCCAGATGTGACAAAGCAGGGTGTAGCCTGCATAAAACTGAAAGGGACAAATAAAATTAATTTCATCCAGAACAACAAATAGCTTTATGACCAGAGCGCTGATAAAATATTAAAGAGTTTGGGCAGATTTGACTTCATTTAGAAAATACAGTCATCTTAGAGCTGTCTACCAGTGTATTGTCAAGTCTTAGGAGGATTTATTGACTTCCTAACTATAATCATGAGCCAGCAGTGTGCTCTTGTGGCCAAGAGGGCCAACAGCATCCTGGAATGCATCTGAAGAGGGGTGGTTAGCAGATCAAGAGAGGTCCTTCTCCCCCTGTACTCTGCACTGGTGAGACCACATATGGACTGTTGTGTCCAGTTCTGGGCTCCTCAGTTCAAGAAGGACACAGAGCTGATGGAAGGAGTCCAGTGTAGACCAACAAGGGTGATGAAGGAAGGGGAGCACCTCCCTTATAAGGAGAGGCTGAGGGAGCTGGGTCTCTTTAGCTTGGAGAAGAGGAGACTGAGGGGTGACCTCATTAATGTCTACAAATATTTGAGGGGCGGGTGTCAGCAGGATAGAGCCAGGCTCTTGTCAATGTCATCTAGTGATAGGACGAGGGGCAATGGTTGTAAGCTGGAACATAGGAGGTTCCACATCAACCTGAGAAGGGACTTCTTCCCAGTGAGGGTGACAGAGCACTGGAACAGGCTGCCCAGGAGGGTTGCAGAGCCTCCTTCTCTGCAGACATTTAAAACCAGCCTGGATATGTTCCTGTGTGACTTGGTCTAGGTGATCCTGATGTGTCAGGGGGATTGGACTAGATGATCTTTTGAGGTTCCCTCCAATCCTTAATGATTCTATGAAATTAGCTGAGTATGCCAAATGGAATAAAATATCTTTCTGAAAGGAGAAGAGTCTTATCTCCTAACACAGTTCTCTCCTGACCAGAGTAGGTGTTCAGCAGGTCAGAGTAGGTCTTTTCAACAGATCTCATGCTGGCTCCGGGATCTTTTTTATGACATTTCATGCTTTTCAATTAAATTCAACATCTCTCACAAAATTTTCCAATGCTATTTCCTACCTCACTTTTATATTCTTGTTGTCGGTGCTTCTCCCCTTGTGATTGTTGCAGTTTGAGAACTGCTAGAACCTGTAGAAATGCTTTCATGAGGAAGAAAAGTTCTGTTGTGTTCTGGGGACCTGTTCCCGGTTGCACAGGTCACAGGACCCTTACCCGGAAGCGTCTGTCCTGTGACCTGCCCCTGAAAGGCGGGTTAGGGGGAGCCTATAAAAACCGGGGCAGGGTCTTTGTTTCGTGCCCTTTTTCGCGGGCTGTGGCCCTGAAGGAAGCGCCCCCCTCCACTGCCCCAGGAACGGGCGGGGGGGGTGGGAACCGCGGCTCCGGGGGGACAGCGGCTCCCGAAGCAGCCGCAACCTGCCGCGGCTTCTGAACTAGCCCCGGCCCCGGACTGACCCCACCGCCGGCGGGCACCTGCTGCCGCGGGGTCTGGAAGCGACCCTGGTCACAACTTGCCACAGGTGCGCGGTCGCGTCGCATCGCTGTCCCGGACCCGAGAAGCAGTGACCCGAGACCGGAGAAAGCCGCGGACCGAACCAGCTCCCGCCGCCACAGCAGTGCAGTGCCACCACTGCTCACTGCCGCACTGCGCCCGGACTGGAGAAGCAAGACTGGTGCAGAAATGCCATCGCGACCCCCCAACCACGGACAGCCTTCAGCATCGGTGAGCTGGGCTACTCCTCTTCCCCCTGGAGCTGAGACAGGAGAGGGAGAGGAGAGGATGTCTGGAAGACCCTCTCGGCCACGTGTGGAGTGTGGGGGGGTGCGGCCCTGCTGATGCCATGCGGTCGGTCTCCATGTTGGACCCCGCACGCGGCTGGGGCCCTGTGACAACCTTTTCTATGTATAGTTAGTGTTAATAAACCTTTCTGAAGTTTCCCTAAGCCTCCTTCAGTTGTCTGGTGAATTTTATCCGAGATGCCATTGAGACCTCACTGCTTTGCTTTCCTTTCTTTGATATTGAATTGTGGTCCTGAACCCACCACAAAATTGGTGCTGAAAACCTGGGAGCAGAGCACTTTGAATTTCAGCCAGCTACAGTGATCTATGTGTTCTCACTGCTTGCACTCCTGTGGCCCTGAATTACATGACAAAATGACCATTTTCAGTTGTCAGTCAAATAATCCTTGATCTGAAGGGATCTCCATTGTATTTTAATTCCATGGGTGGGTTGTGGTTAATACAACTACCTGAAGATAGATGTTTCTGTTATTGAACATGCGAGTTAGTAAGGTAAAGCAAGAAACTCTGGGAACTTTTTCGTTTAGACATTAAAGACAAAAACACTGTTGGTCTATTCAGTGGGAAACTTAGCCCAGATAATTATTTTTAACATTCAAAGGACATTAAAGCAGACCTCAAGACATTGCTTTTATTTACATCCATTTAACTTAGTAGATATTTTTGCCCAGTAAATTAATGCAGATGCCTGCTGCCTCTCTGTGTAGATTTTAGGGATATTAATTAAACTCTTCCCATGCAGTTTGCATTATTTAATTTGGAATAGATTTTATTCACACAAGCAAAAAGGTTGTTTTATTAATTCCTGAACTTACTTTGAGATATTTTTAGTTTATTGACTGCTTGGGTGGCACAATGTTTCCTCAGACACCTAGTTGTTGTTAGTGATAAATATCACTTACAGGATCATAGGATGTTAGGGGTTGGAAGGGACCCAAGAGATCATCGAGTCCAACCCCCCTGCCGGAGCAGGACAAAACTGTCTAACACAGATCACAGAGGAACGCATCCAGGCAGGTCTTGAAAGTCCCCAGAGAAGGAGACTCCACGACCTCCCTGGGGAGTCTGTTCCAGTGCTCTGTGACCCTCACAGTAAAGAAGTTCCCCCTTGTGTTGAGGCGGAACGTTCTCTGCTGCAACTTACACCCATTGCTCCTTGTCCTATCACAGGGAGCAAGTGAAAAGAGCCTGTCCCCCCGCTCCTGGCCAGCCTTCAGATACTTATAAACATTGACCAAATCTCCGCTAAGTCTTCTCTTCTCCAGACTAAAAAGCCCCAAGGCCCTCAGCCTCTCCTCAAAAGCCATGCCCTCCTGTCCCCTAATCATCCTCGTAGCCCTCCGCTGGACCCTCTCCAGTAGATCCTTGTCCCTCTTAAACTGGGGGGCCCAAAACTGAACACAGTACTCAAGATGAGGCCTCACCAGGGCAGAGTAGAGGGGGAGAAGAACTTCCCTCGATCTGCTGGACACACTCCTCCTAATACACCCCAGGATCCCATTGGCCTTCTTGGCCACCAGGGCACATTGCTGTGCCATGGTTAACCTGTTGTCCACCAGGACCCCCAGGTCCCTCTCCACAGGACTGCTTTCCAGTAGATCACCTCCCAGCCTGTACTGGTGGAGTTTGTTATTCCTCCCCAGATGCAGGACTCTGCACTTGTCCCTGTTGAACCTCATCTGGTTTCTCTGTGCCCAGCCCTCCAGTCTGTCCAGGTCTCTCTGGATGGCAGCACAGCCCTCAGCCGTATCAGCCAAACCTCCCAGCTTGGTGTCGTCGGCAAACTTGCTGAGCAGACACTCTGTGCCCTCATCAATGTCATTGATGAAGATGTTGAACAAGACCGGTCCCAGCACCGATCCCTGGGGGACACCACTAGTCACAGCTCTCCAGCTGGACCTGGCACCATTGATCACCACCCTCTGAACTCTATCCTGCAACCAGTTCCTAACCCACCTCACTGTCTGCTCTTCCATCCCACACTTCCTCAGCTTGCTCACTAAAATTTGATGGGAGACAGTGTCAAAGGCCTTGCTAAGGTCAAGGTAGACTACATCTACTGGTTTCCCTGCATCTAACCATTCAGTTATTGCATTCTAGAATGCTATCAGGTTAGTCAAGCAGGACTTCCCCTTCATAAATCCGTGCTGACTACTCCTGATAACCTTCTTCTCTTCCAAGTGCCTTGAGATGCCCTCTAGCAGGAGCCGCTCCATCATTTTTCCAGGGATGGAGGTGAGGCTGACCGGTCTATAGTTTCCTGGAACTTCTTTCTTGCCCTTTTTGAAGACTGGAGTGCCATTGGCCCTCCTCCAGTCCTCAGGCACCTCTCCTGTCTGCCACGATTTGGCAAAGATAATAGATAGTGGTCAGGCAATAATTTCGCCAGCTCTCTCAGCACCCTTGGGTGCATCTCATCAGAACCCATGGACTTGTTAATGTTCAATTTGTGTAGCTAATCCCTAACCCAGTCCACACTGACTAGTGGGGAGCACTCCCTCCTCCAGGCTTCCTCTCCTTCACCCAAGTCCTGGGGGTCATAAGAGAGTTCGGCCTTAGATGTAAAGACTGAAGCAAAGGCGGCATTCAGCAACTCTGCCTTCTCTGCATCCTCAGTTACCAAGGCTGCCTCCTCGCTCAGTAGCGCCCCTGCACCTTCCTTGTTCTTCCTTTTTCTGCTGATGTTTTTGAAGAAGCCTTTCTTGTTCTGTTTTACTTGTGCTAGGTTTTTTTGGTCTGCTGTTCTTATTACCAAAGTAAATCTTTCTTCTTTCAATTTCAGTAAGGGCCATTAAATTCTTTTTGGGAGGCAGCAAATGGTGCTGTGATCAGATTTTCATATTTGACTACACATCAGTAATTACGTGCTTTTATCTAAGTTTTTCAACTTAAAGCTTTTCATCTCTGCCTTGCCTGTCTGTTTTAGTGACAAAATGCAGCTTTCCAAAGGAAGGAAAGAGTGTGGCTTTCATCGACAGAGATGTTTTCACAAGGCCTGTTTCCGGAAGGAATGCTTTTCCTGGAGAGATGAGTCTGGCAGTCTAGGTTATAGAGTCGACCAAAAACATCTAACCCTGTAAAACTTAGACCACATGCCAGCTTCAGGATGAAAGTGTCCACTAGGCTCTGGGCTGAACGTCGCCCTGACCACAACCACCCTCCAATGGGGAGAAAGCTGGAAATGCTTGGAGGACTGCAAGTGCTTTGAGACTTGGCTTGGCCAACAGATTGCTGCCTAAAGTGAAACAGACAAGAACATGTGTCTGGTGGAAACTGACAACCAATCTTTTAGAAAAAGATTGACACATCTGACCAACAATGGCTGCGTTACCTACACAGCAGTGATTTTAATGTCAAGAGCACTGAGGAGCACATGGTGTATCTTTAAAACTTACCAAAATATATTTAAATCAGGGATGCTGGGCTCACAAAATAAGATGGATTTTCAGACTTTTTCATATGACAGCCTAGGCATAAAATACCCTTCTCTTGTATGAAATGTAATTTTCCACAAACCCCATCCTCAAGAATTCAGTCCTACAATATATAGATTTAGGAATAAATTTGCTTGGGAATTTAATTCCTGGAGCAGACCTGAAAATGCTTGGCATGACTTTATGCTGTTCCCTGACTTGCTAAGTGGCTTAGAAGTGTGGGTGTATAAAGTGTTACTGCAGAATGCTGAGCTGTCAGTGGTGAATGTCACTAGGAATAAATAACAAGCAGAAATACACACACATATGGACAGGCAACACACAGAGAAAAGCCAAACACCTCTCTGCCACACAACAGCAAATCATAAGCAATAAAGTCACAAAATCAGGTGAACCCTTCACTACTGAAGCAATGAAGCGCTATGTGGAGGGCAGTCTAGTTACCATCCATTCTAATGGTTTAGTACAGTTACCTTGTACTTTTGGAACCAAATTATGTATAGAGCTTTTATTAATCTTGTTTAGATCTTCTCTCCGGCCATTGCCTATTGGAGATTAAACATATGTCAGCTTTTCTATGTCTAAGACAGAATATACACAAAGCTGGAGTATACAGACACAGTTATTCTAGTAAAAGTTACGTCAGCTGTCCCTGTATTGAATAACCTGTTATACTTTGGCTTTGAGAACAATACTGAGCACTGTAGGTTTGCTACTATATTAATAGTTGTAAAGCATGTAGAGGGCTCAGCTGAAATACTACAGCTTCAATTGCTACACGCAGTAGTGGCATGAATAAAACCACACAGAGAAAATATTACTCCTCACATGTAAAGGAATGATTCTGACTGTTAAACAGAAGAAGTATTTATTGAATAAAATCCAAAATATTTGTCTTATTACACATTTTACTCAAAAGTCTTCGCAAGTGTGGAGAAAAAATTAAGAAATTATATTTAAATATGATGACAAGCATCCTTTTTCATTAACCATCCTATGACCTGGATGTGTTCCTGTGTGACTTGGTCTAGGGATCCTGCTGTGTCAGGGGGATTGGACTAGATGGTCTTTCAAGGTCCCTTCCAATCCCTAATGATTCTATGATTCTGTGATTCTATGACTTCAGTGGCTGAATGAAGAGCATTCTTGAAAACTAGATCTGAAATTATTCATTTCCATGGGAAAGCTTTAGCTCCTCCCTACTGACAATAAACTTGTATATGGAAATGACCAAGAGTCACCAGGCACTGAAGTGTCCCAAAACATGGTGTTTTACATGACTGGCATCTCCTAATGATGCAGAAGAATCTCCAGCTGCAGAGAAAGAGCTCCATGCTATGCCCAGAATACTTCACAGAAACCTGTGAATACCCAAATCAGCTTAAGCACTGCTATTTCCTGCTTTTTTCTTTCAGAGCAGACAAATCAGCTATTGGAACCTGGAGCATGGTTTTCCCTCTACACAGGAGCCAGTCCCCTTGTAGCCTACCACTTCCAACAAAACCAAAACTAACCAACATAAACAGTCCTCAACAACAACAACAAAGATCTCAGCTAATTTGTTGGAGTACTTTAAATCAAGGATCTATTAAAAAATCTTTATCATGGTGATTCGCAGAAAGGCTGGGGCAGGGTAGATGAGAGTGAGAATTATTGGATGACATTAGCATGGCCTTCTTGAGAATAAAGAGCAGACTGAGCATCTGTGTCAGAGAAGCTTTATAGCCTAGATGGAACTAATGCCATGAAATACCACCCATAAGTGCTGCTTTAGCTGTTGTGCCTTTTTTTCCCTCTTAAGGTGTTATACAACACAATGCACAACTTCATCGAGGGTGACAATTTGTGTCATGCTTATATATGACTTTGGCACAGACACAAACCCTTACAGGAAAGCATTGCCAGCAACCAACAAAGATCCCTGCATTGAAATAGATGTGATTGCACTAGAAGAGAGAACAGAAATCCAGCTCACAGAGAATTTTCTAGTCTGATGCCTGCTCACACAGACACTGATGAGGGAACGGGTTGCTGTGGAAATAGGTGCATTCTTACAACAACAGGCAGCTGAAGTATTTATTCAATGGTAGCCTGCCTGAGGAAGCAGCTGGCAGTTTCTTATTGTGTGGGCAAAGGCAAGAGACTGGATTTCAGAAGAAGCCACCAGCTCACCTGTCTCAAGGGTATGGCACCCCTGATACCATTAGCCAGATCTGTCATGTGTCTAACTCAGCCTTAACCCTTGACAATGGGCAAAGAAAGCTCTTATCTGCTACCACAGAGCAAATGTAACCACGTCCTTGTAGGTATAAAATTTCTACTGCAAAACCTGAGCTTTCCCGTGCTCAAGTTTATCTTCTCTCCTGTGCATTTATGGGGAATCATAATACAAACTGCAAAGTACAACCTCATTTCTGGAGCACTAACAAGAGTTCCTAGGTTTCAGAAGTTTTATATTCCTTGCAAGTTGTGGGAGGGGGCGCAGAAGGGACATCTGTACCTAACTGACCAAAGGGTCACACAATACAATGCCGTGCTCAGCAATGAAACAGGGTATGGAGGTTGGTGATGGCTGCCCTTGATCAGCAACTGGCTGGACATTGGTTGGACTCAAAAAATTCAAGTGTAATTTAAAAAACAACAGCAAATCTAGGCAGTATCCTTTTCCATTCTTGTAAGAGATCTCTGTACTCCTCTTCGGGAGGAGTCTTGAAGTACTGGCTACAAACAGAGCTATATTGGCAATGTATTTTATTGTTAATAGCTCAAGCAACCCCGTTTCCAGATATTGTAATCCAAGGGTTCATTTTTCATCTCAATACATGAGAAAAAAGATCTTGTGTTTTCCTAAATAGTCACAAAAGTCACTGTATTTGCAGTCTTAAATGAAATTCAAAACCTAACGTTGCAAATTTAATTTTGTCCAAAAAGCTAATTAAGTCCAAGATAGGCTAGTTACTATTGAATGGGGATCTGGGGATCCATATTGCAGCCCTGGGTACTGCAGAAGTTGTTTCCAAATAGTAGACTGTAAGAAGATCACAAAAACTAAACAGAGATGGACTTCTGAAGCCCCAAGACTTATTGCACTGATGACAAATGGCGATTGCAAATGTATTGTTTCAGTGGAACTGAAAGTGAAATAAAGCATCTAGCATATAGATTAATAAGAAATAGGATTAATTTATGGACTTAGAGATAAACAAATAAATTTCTAAATTGGTTAGTTTACCATAAAATGGAATTTTTCACTTTAGTTAATTGGAACAACAAGGAAAATAATTGGGAGAAATTCAGTGTAAGCTCCTGAACTCCATAAAAAGCTCCAGCTGAAAAAAACATGCTAATTTCTGAGTCTACTGATTAAAATATATAAATAAAAAGTGTTTCTGTGTTGCTACATATTAACATCAAAGTTTTTCAAATTTTCACAAAGAGGAGAGCTGTCATACCAGAAATCTTTGCTTCTCTGTATATGAATGAAGCAGTGTTGCGTCTATATTCTTCTGTCCAATTAATTTATCAGTTGTGATATTTTATTGTCTTTCTGCACCAAGGCTGCCACAAGAGTTATGAATTATTTGCTGGTTTGGAGGGGTTTTTTTGTTATTATTGTTTCCTATATTAAACAAACATACAACACATTTCATTTAAGTGTATCTTACCACCTGTGGTTACTTGTAAAAGGAAAGCACCAAAATATCTTCTAGTAAGACTTTGTGGACTCTCCTTCTGGCTTTTTTGGCTTTCTGACAGAAAACTTTGAGGATGTCTTGAACCGTTGCCCAAAAACTGTGCAGCAGCATATCAGGCCAAATTCTTATTTGTAATAGACTCGATCCATGGATGAGAATGAGCAGTTAAGTTGCCAAATTCAAATGAGGTGTGTTGAGCCACACAGCTGAGACACTGAAACAGTAACTTAATAACAACAAAAAAAAATATCTTCACAGTGTGAACTAATAAAAGGTAATTATGCAAATTGTCTGGTAAAAGTGTCATTGTGAGCATCCACATATTTTGACCCTTGTAATTCCAAACATAAAAACTGATATAAAAGTTATTAAAGGATATTAAATTAATTCAATCTTTGACTAAGTATGAGCCTGGAAAAACTATTGTTGGAATTGTATGTATGTTTAATTATTTCATCTAGTGATAGGACAAGGGGCAATGGGTATAAGATGGAACATAGGAGGTTCTATATAAATATCAGAAGGAACTTCTTCCCAGTGAGGGTGACGGAGCACTGGAAAGGGCTGCCCAGGGAGGTTGTGGAGTCTCCTTCACCGAAGATGTTTAAAACCCGCCTGGATGTGTTCCTGTGTGACTTGGTCTGGGTGATCCTGCTGTGTCAGGGGGATTGGACTAGACGATCTTTTGAGGTCCCTTCCAATCCCTAATGTTCTGTGATTCTGTGATTCTGTGATTCTGTGACCTTGAAGGTTGTTATGGCTGTTTTCCTCCCTGTACCGCAGCTCTAGCAACACAGGTTGCATAAGGGTAAGAACTGATGCCAGATATCTGGGCAGGCAGATTTTTGTCTTTTTCTGCTTTGAGTAGTATCTGTGGTTTTTGATTGCCCTTGGAGAATTTGCACAGGTCTAACACTCATCCAGGGCTGCAGGAAACAATCTGCTGATGAGGTGTGAGTATGGGTACCATCCAGCTCCCTCACTTTTACTGCCTTGGCCAACTGTGCTGGCTGGAGAAAATGTTTTATTACAAACTCATCCTTCTTAACCATGTATACAGAAGAGCTTAACAGGACATGAACTCTATGACATAAGAAAAGACTTTTTTTACACAAGACCCTATAATGATCCAGCTTTTCTTAAAACACAGTTAATAATATTTTTAAACAAGCAGAAGCAACTGAAAGTCCTGATTATGTGATTTCTAAAGTTCACTGTTTGTGTCCATGAAGTCTAATGAACATGTAGAACTATAACTTTTTTTCATCTATTTGCTTGTTTTATAGGCAGACAGTTCAGGCTGAACATTTCGTGCCAATTATATATTGGACATCTCAGGTGGCTAAAGCCATGAAGCTTTTAGTGTCACAGCTTTAGAAACTCCCAGCTTTGTCATAACTCTTATTTAGCTGAGCCATATGAGGCCCCAAGGACACAATAAGCTGAGTAACCTAGATTCCCACAGGTAGTGTCTACAATAGGTGGTAAATTCTCTGCAACAGTGTGTTTACTGGTAGCTAACTGTTGTAGTTTGATCTTGTCAAGGTTTTTGGTACTGGGGAAGGGGGCTGCTGGCACGACCTTCATAACAATCTTCATGAAGATAGAAGCTCCTTCCAAGCTCCAGTTACTCACCCCCATCTGGAAGTTTGAACCAACAAGCACTTCCGTGAATACTCCTACTTTGGGGAGGGAAAAACCTATGGGGCAAGTTTCCTATTGTTTTTGTACAATAGGAAACGGTACGGTGAAGTACACAGAAGACAAGGGTTCTGTCTGTAGCCCATGGAGGAAGACATGCCAGAGCAGGGGACTGGCCCTGAGGAGGTGAAGCAGGTGACTTATCCTGAAAGGAACTGTTGGCTCTGAGGAAGGGAGCCAGGCTGGAGCAATCAGATGCTAGGATGACACATAGCCTAAGGAAAACCCTTATGCTAACCAGAGAAAGATCATGAAAGACTTGTCTCCTGGGAGCAAGTTGAGGGGGAAAGGGAAGTCATTTTATCAGAAAACAAAAGGAAGGCTCAAGGGTTTCTTCCCTAAGGGAAGCAGATAACAGGGCTGGGCCCAGGCGTGCAAAAACCTTCTAATTACTACATGCACTTTTGCGGTGGTGTTTTTCTGTTGCTTAATTATGTGCCGTTTTTGCACATAACTCATAAGTGGCAAGTGACCCCTCCCTGTTCTGCTTCAGTTCATTAGCATTTTGCTAATTTGCCATTTGCCAACATGGCTAACTGGCTATAGCAACAAATAAAATCAATGAGTGTCAACACAGAACTAGGTCTCGATATAAAACAAAACTTGTCATCTGTTCTTCCCCATCCCACACAATAAAAAGTGTCAGGGACACATTTGCAGTGTAAATGTATTGCATGATATTTGCCCCTGTGCACACTTGTCAGCTCTACAGCAGTTTGTTTTCTAGCCACAGGCATTAGTGTCCTCACTAATGTCTACCCTAAGGCATTCTCAGTCCTTCTTGCCATTACTACTACCCTTGTGATTAACCTTGGGGTGTAGCAGGCCTTTTTGTTACTGCAACGGGTCATTCATTTTGGGAAATCTAGCTTTTCTCTCAACAGTACTTGAGTACTGTGATCAAACCATTGCAGACATGTTGAAGACTTCTGTTTTTTCCTACCATAGGCCCTGTCCAGAAAAGATAAAATGTGTAATTGCTGTGACAGAAGGGTCCCTGATTCTTATCATTTAGAGAACAATTTTCAAAAGCCCTTGCTAAATCTTGTGAGTTAAAACAATAAATCTCAGAGCTTTCAGTTTTGACTCAAGAATACACATAACAAAATAGAAGAATTAGTATGCCGATATTTATGTCACTGATTTGTACTATGCATGTTTGTTTGCACTACTACATCAAACCCCAAATCACAAAGGATCACTAAACCACCTACTGCACCTCCTACACGTCTGTGGCCAAAGTACATCAAGCACTTATCCCTCAAGCAAGCCTAGTCACAGAAGTCCATCCAAAATTTGTAATATTTACCACTTACTCATACCTTTCTCTTAGGTATCCCATCCTAACATTACATTTTCTTTTTACTAACTAAAGGATAAGTTGCACTCTACACGTCTGTAAAGAAACCATAGAATCATCATGGCTGGAAAGGACCTCCAGGGTCATCAAGTCCAACCCTTTCTCCTAGTGCCTAACCACTAGACCATATCCCCAAGCACTGCATCCACTTGTTCCTTAAACACCTCCAGGGATGGTGACATCACCACCTCCCTGGGCAATCCATTCCAGCACCTAACCACCCTCTCAGTAAANCCCCCAGGTCCTTCTCCACCAGGCAGCTCTCCAGACACTCTTCTCCAAGCCTGTACCCTTGCTGGGGGTTGTTGTGACCAAGGTGCATGACCCGGCACTTGGCCTTGTTAAACCTCATACAATGGAGCTCAGCCCATCGCTCCAGCCTATCCAGATCCCGCTGCAGAGCCTCCCTACCCTCCAGCAGATCAATTTTGTGTCATCCGCAAATTTACTGAGGGTGCACTCGATCCCCTTCATCCAGATCATTGATAAAAATATTAAACAAGACCGGTCCCAAAACTGAGCCCTGAGGGACACCGCCTGTGACTGGCAGACACCGCTTGTGAAGCTTTTCAGATACTCTGACAGAGCTTCCCCACAGTGGAATAATTGTGCCCCAGCAACTCCATTTACTATCCTCAGCATCAGCATGAACATACACGTTCCCAACTGCATTTGAAAAGCAGAGATCTTGTAAAAGGCAAGACCATAGCCCACATTGAATGCCAGAAGGATGGCCAGAGCATGCATACACATTACATTCAGATGTCAGGGCAGAAGCCAAACCACCACAGCACCCTTGATCCCATGCATTTGCAAGTGCTGGGCTTCATGAGCACAAAAGTCTGACACTGAGCATCTCATTCAGGAGAGTGCCTTCTTGTTTTTGTGCTTATCAAGGAACTGGTACAATGGAACAAAATAATTTCAGACAAGAAGTTCCTGGTGAACAGTCTATCAAAGGTACTAGTTTGTTAATTATTCCTTGACACTGATTCATGCACTAAGAAAGTAAATTGGCATGAAGATTTCACATCGGATGCCAGCCAGAAACCTGTGCTCTTCTGACTGCTATTTTGTGGAAGACTTCAGAGTTTTAAAGTAATCTTTGTCAACAACATATTCAAACAGTGCAAGCAAAGCTTACAACTTACAGACAAAATCTTGCCCCTTGCATTGTCATTTTAAGGCTGTTTTATTGTTTTCTTTGAAGCAACTGTGTCTTTTCGAACTTTTTTAGCTATAAGGGTAAAGGCTACAAATAACACAAGGTATGATATAGGGAAGCAGTAGAGAGTGAGATGGAAGCTGTTTATGGATTTACCTGTGTGTAGTCATCCTGGGCTACACATCCAGAATATCATATCAATATCAGCACTGAAGCAGATAAACAACAATGCTACACACACATACAATGTTAAGGAACACCAAATTTCTAACACACTTCTATATGTAATCTCCAAGGTGCATGTTGTGGAGTCTCCTTCTCTGGAGATGTTCAAGACCCGACTGGACAGGTTCCTGTGTGACTTGGTTTAGGTGATCCTGCTGTTGCAGGCGGATTGGACTAGATGATCTTTTGAGGTCCCTTCCGATCCATAATGATTCTATGATTCTATGATTCTATGTCCATCCCTCCTTTTTGCACCCAGTACTCTCCATGCTTCCTTTCAAGATTACACCTTTTTTCTAGACAATGTCTTCATAATGTCCAGGTCTCTAATCAGGGTAAGAGAGCCTTGAGCTGACTGTTATTGCTAGTTTCCTGTTCATGTTATAAATTTTAGAGCAAACATCCTCTCTGAACAGACAGGTTTTGATATTCTGTTCAGATTTATGTTGACACACTAACCAGATCATCTGTTGTCATCTGAGCCATGCTATCAAGAGGGGGCAGTGGGGATTTTGTGACACTGGTTTGAGTTTTTTTGGCTTTTTAATTTTTTTATTACTATTGTTGTGGTGGTTATTACTGTTACTCTGCCTGCTGTAGGTATTTAATTAGTTCTTGTTACCCTAAGCACTAAAATACCTTTAAACCATTAGAATTGAAAATAGATCTCAATTTAACTTGTTATCAAATATTGTTGGGAGACAAGAAAGTATGCTAAACAGAAGGATTACAGAAGGTTGTCCCAGGTGATGCCAGAAGTCAATATTAAAAATCAGGAAATGAACTGCAGTCCCCACATACCAATATAAGAGGACAGTAACGCAATGATCTCTTCTCTCTTTACTCTCTCTCATGTTGCAAACCACAGAATCACAGAACTGCAGAATGCTACGTATGGGGAGGGACCTCGAAGAATCATCCAGTCCAAACCACAATGAGAGCAGGACCACCTAGATCAAATGAAATGGATTTATCTTTGATAAATATCTTAATTTTTTGCGGGGAGGCAAACAAAATTGAGCAGTTAACTTTTTTATTTGGTTGGGAAAAATAGGGAATTCCTAAATTAGGCCTATAATGCCTACTACATATCTCATACACCGCATGTAACTAATGTTATCTATTTTGCAAAATGTGACTACTGATCTAGCACACAAAAAATAGAAGTCAACTGGCATGTGAAACTTCCTGACTGTTTGTTATACCTCCTGCCAGAAGTTAAAGCTCATAGACCCATAAGCTGTCCTTACAGTTTTATTCCTGTCTGATGGAGGATTACCCTTAGGATTATATAGTAACTACCTGTAACTTTTAAAAATAATGAAGCTTAGCAACTTGTATTGTGTAGAAAGATAGGAGGCTATGTGCACCCTGTCAGAGAAGCACAAGGAGGAGGAGACTTAATTAGCATAGGAAGCGGGGATAGGTTATGCATGTGTATAGGTGTATAGGAATATCTAATGAACATGTATTATTTTATAACATATAGCCATAGTTTCGGGGCCAGCTTGGTATGCACACTTGTGGAGGCGCGAGCCCCTGTGCACCTGCCGGCAAGTAAATTACCTCCTCAAAAACTCTAAGCAGAGTTCTTGGGTCTTCTCCATAATCGCGTTTCACAGAATTTTGTTCAAAGTCATGGTGCAATATTGTGAACAAGTCAATCACATGATTAAATCAAAGCTTGAACTGGTCTCTTAAAAACTGAAATCAAAACCCTCCAGCACTAATAACTCTGGATATATTGCTTTTGTGTGTTATATATGAAGATACAGCGACCAAATCAAGGCAATCTTGATTGTCACACTCTTGGAATGAAGGAAGCAAAAAGTCAAGGTGATTTTTTTACCAATCAGCTATGTATGTATAACAGAACAATAACTGCCCTGTCATCTTACATAGTTTTTAGCATGTTTTCTTTTTTATTCTGCATTTCTTTATGCTTTTTCGTAAATGCTATACAAGCATTAGGGCAATGTAAAGTAGTGTATCGCTCTCAGGCTTTGATTGTGGGAGAACAGCCTGTACAGCTTTTTGATCTGAAAAGCAGGCTCACTGACTCTGTCCTCGGACAAAGATAACAAAGTAAAACTGTAGACTCAGGAATGTATTGTTTTGATACTTGCTTTCTTTGTCTTAGACTCTTTTACCTTTTTCATAGACACCATGTAAGCAATAAGTTTTAGGAGTAAGAATTAGGTAATGTTATTGTAACCAATAGTGTTAAGCCAAGTGTATCTTGTACTGATAACAAAATATATATTTAAAAATAAAAAAAAGAAGAGAGGAGGAATGGGGAAGAAGAATAATAAGAGGAGCTCTTGAAAAAATAAAAGGATTTTGTTTTGTCATCACTTTGAAGTCTGTGCTGAGTTTAATGCTACAAATTGTAGCATATCCTGCAACATTTGATTTCAGAGGAAGATGGAGATTTCATATTACGGCCACTATAAAACAATGATTAACTGAAATTCAATCATATGTATGTTGTATCACTAATTTTTTGATAGCTTTCTTCAGGCTTCTTCTGGAAAATTTATAGCATGTGCTATACTATTTTTCAGTCCTTCAATGTTTTAATGTTAAAAATTTCTGACCTTTTAAAGAGCCAAATCTGAGGGATTTATTGACACTATCGTTCTAGCTCATCATTGTTCCCGTACTCAACACTATTATTCTAGAAGTATGTACATATGTGCAAAATTGGTAGCCCCAGTTACTTTATTTCTAAATGTCCTTCACACTTATATTTACAGGTCTTACAGAATGCCAGGGGGTTTTCTTTGCTCTATGGTGTTGTAGCTTTTTTCACCCCTCTGTTGCTCCACACTTTCATATATCCTGATCTATCCCAAGTTTCCAGAGAAGTCCAGAAAGTGCAGTCAGTTAATTCTTGTGCAGAGAGCAAAATCAGTGTGAGTAATCACCTCAAATGTGCACACGCTTATCTCATAGAGCCTTGTTTATAACTTGTCCACATTAGACAATGCTATTATGTTCTCATTAATGTGACTGTTGATATGACAGGTATAGCTAGGCATAAACGAGTCTTACAGGCAAATGTTTGCTGATTTAGCATGAAATTAAGAATGGTGTACTTTTCAGGATAGGAAAAATGCACAAAAGATATCAGTGTAATGCTCAGATTTTTGATCCTGTACGTTTAGTACCCCCTGAGCAATAATCAATAGAAATACCACCATGCATAAAGCAGGCAACAACACATCAGTTCTGCACAGCTCACTTGCTAAGTTCGCTTGGGTATTATTTGTCAGGATAAAAAGTAAGAACTTATAAAAAGGAAGCTACCTGAAAATATCAATAAAAGAGAAATAAAAGGAGGGGAAATTTCTCATCAATATTTTGTCAAGTCACTACCAAGAAATCAGACAAAAACTCAAACCGTAGTCTTAGGAGACAGGACAGACAGTATTAAATACCCTATATTAGCTATGTATACCAGACTGAACAACAGTTTAATACATGGCAAAGTCTCACATCAAAAAGCCCACCCTATAGATGCCTCTTCTGTCAGGAATTTTAGGAGTTAGTACAGAAATTGAAAAAAAATCTTTTCACTAGTGAAAAGCCATTCTGGAAGTAAATACAGCTTTAATATGACAAGGCTGGCATTGCTGCATATAAAAATGTTATCCAGAAAAACAACTTTTGGTTTTTATTGGAAGAATCAGACTGTAGCTGACCATTTGTCCTGCTGCTCTTATCTACAAACTCTTTTAAGTGTAGAGTACTGCTGGCACTCAAACTACCTTTTATCATTACAAATGCATATTGTCAGTTACTTGCTTTGCACACTTTTTACAGCTGCTTTCCTCAGGCTATTTCACTTGACAAATAGACCCATCAAAATCAAGCATACTTGCATATGAATTTTACTAGGTAAATTTGATTCTTATTTACAGATGTTGCACAGGTGATAAGTTTGCTGGGTGTCGCAAACTTGGGCCATTTTATTGTCTTGTGTATATATTTCTTCTATTGCTTTTATCAGTTATGCATGTGACACAGGTACTCCTTTCTGATAAACCGTATTTGATCTTCATGGTGATGTTTTTTTAAGTTTACCTGTTTGCTTTAAAATTGCTGTGTTATAATACCACCTATGTTAACCTACATGACTGTTTAAACTTCCCTTTACTCAATAATAATTATTTGCACACTACGATGTAATAAAGTCGGCATTGTTAGTTAGCCTGCGTTTTGCTTAAGCACCTGTACTACGGGGAGTTGTAAATTAGAAAACGTAAGGACATTTTTTAAATATTCAACAAGTTTCCATTGCCTCACAATTCTTTGAAGGTCTTTTGAGGGTAATACCTTCTGGTAGGATAGACTCCCCATCTCCAGAACCTGCTATGTGAGTGATTTTGCAGCAGCATTATAGGTGCTGTATGGTAGTAATCTTTTTTCCAGTTCACTGAATCTGCTGGATGTGCTGACTGCAACACCCTGGCAGAAATATTCCCAGGTAGCTCAGGGCTAAGTCATTCAACAGTGGCACCATATCTGTGTGTTATGGAGTAAAGAAAGGACAAAGCTACAGGTAATTACAGAGATGCATTCACTTTTGTAGACTTGACCTGGCATCTGATGTAGCCAGAGAGAGGATGCGGAAGTGGCATGCAGAAGTCACCTTCCTGGTGTTCATTCCTTTCCTTGCATCACCCTAATAAGTGCCTTCTTATCTCTTCTCTGATTCTAAATGCTCTCCAAGCTCACTTCAATAACTCCTCTAAGTTTTGGCCTTCTGGTGGATCCAGCTTCTGAATTTCTTTCTTATATCAGTGTCTGATTGTGCAATAAACAATGACACTAACTGTGATATCCCTGCTTCAGAGTCGGGGTCCATGGGTGCATATTTTCTCATGGCCTCTCATAATCTGTCTAAAAAATCTGTAGGAGTTTCTCCTGGCTGCTGCTTAACTGCATAGAGCCACGCCCAATTAATTGCTTTTGGAATTGCCTACTCAGTCCCCCCTACCACCCGGTTCCTGTATGCCTCCAACTTCTCTTGCCCTTCAGCAGTATTTGGGTCCCAGTTCAGATCTTGGAGCAGGAACTGGTCCTTTATGTCTTGCCCAGAGTTCTGAAAGTTATCCTCCACTAAGTTTTAAGCACTCTTTAGTATTAATTGTCATTTGGTTTCTGAAAAAATGGTCAGCAATAATTGAATATCAGCCCAGTCTGGATTTTGTTGTTTTATTATTACTTTAAACTGCTCGGTCATGTTAACTGAATTGCTTCAATACTCTTTGGCTAAGTTTATCCAGCATTCCAGGTCATAGGATAAGAATGGGACCCTAATTAGAACTGGCATCCCTTCTGGTCCCACCGCCTCCTTTGGGGTGCTTGGAGAACTTATGCTGGTCCGGATCTTGTTCTGGAGGCCACAGGACTAGCCTGAGGCTCTCCAATTTGAGCATGTCCAGATCGGGGGCTATATCTTCTGCCTTCTCTGCTCCAGCTGCACTGGCTGCACCTACTGCTCCAACTGCACCCACTTCATCCCTACTTGGGGGCGCCCCATAATGCTCAGGTAATTCCACACCTTCCCTAACCTTTTCTGGGTTTATGCATCTTTGCCCTGTACTACAAGCTGAACAACACAATTTTAACTTATTCCTTCCCATTCTCCTTTTCTAATGCTAAGACCATCAGATCCCGTAGGGGAACCATTCCACAGTCTCTCTGATATTCTAGATGTTCTCTCAAAAAGAAAAGCATATCCGCGTAGACCACTTCCTTCCACCTCCCTTTTCTTCTTAAAAGCATTAGCTGGATCAGGTTACTATACCTTAAAGACCCATTTAATGACCATTTTTCATCTTCTTCGAATTGATACAGTAGCCACCACTGGCTACAATATTTAATTAGGATCTTTTTATTGACGTTCCCTCCAGCCAGATCCCCTATCTCCTTCCATTGTGTTCAAATACAGCCCAGGGGGTCTGGTTCACGTTCTTCCTTACTCTAAGAGCTTCCCATAATACACCACAAGAATACGGTACCCAAAGCAACAGAGCATTATGCCCACGGCACACGCAAAAGAGGCTCAGACGGGTACGTAGACACACTCACGCTCCCGGCCTTCCCAAAAAGAAGATTATCTATCTATGACACATGTATCTGTGACAATCCAGACACTATGAGCTATAACAAGAGTAAGCGCAGAGTCTTGCATCTGGGCAAGAACAACCCTAGGTACCATTACAAACTCGGGACTGACCAGTTGGAGTGTAGTGTAGGGGAAAGGGACTTGGGAGTCCTGGTGGACAACAAGATGACTATGAGCCAGCAATGTGCTCTTGTGGCCAAGAGGGCCAACAGCATCCTGGGGTGGATTAGAAGAGGGGTGGTTAGCAGATCAAGAGAGGTTCTTCTCCACCTCTACTCTGCCCTGGTGAGACCACACCTGGAGTATTGTGTCCAGTTCTGGGCTCCTCAGTACAAGAGGGATGTGGAGCTGCTGGAGAGAGTTCAGCGTAGGGCAACAAAGATGATAAGAGAGGTGGAGCACCTCCCTTACGAGGAGAGGCTGAGGGAGCTGGGTCTCTTTAGCTTGGAGAAGAGGAGACCTGAGGGATGACCTCATTAATGTCTACAAATATTTGAGGGGTGGGTGTCAGGAGGATGGAGCTGGGCTGTTCTCGGTGTCATGTTGTGATAGGGTGAGGGGCAATGGTTGTAAGCTGGAACATAAGAGGTTCCACATCAACCTGAGAAGGAACTTCTTCAGTTGAAGTGAGGGTGAGGGTGACGGAACACTGGAACAGGCTGCCCAGGGGGGTTGTGGACTCTCCTTCACTGGAGACATTGAAGACCCGCCTGGATGTGTTCCTGTGTGACTTGGTTTAGGTGATCCTGCTGTTGCAGGCGGATTGGACTAGATGATCTTTCGAGGTCCCTTCCGATCCGTAGTGATTCTATGATTCTAACAGCGCAGCCACAACACAATAGACATACATATACTCAGAGTTTTGCCTCGAAATCTACCCACACTCTATTTTCTGATTCAAAACGCACAAATCAACCCCTGGCCAGAAGAGTGCTTTGCAGACAGTTCTGCAATTCTGTCCCTCACTCACACAGTCCTCTTAAACTCACACATAGTACATATATAGCTAGTATCTAAAGCAAGACAATTAAAACATAGGTCGACCACCACTCAGTCAAAAAGTCTCCCAGTAGCACTAAGATGTTACAAATTCAGAAGAGAGACACGGTCCCAGACCAGCAAGGCTTCTGCGTCCCAACAAACCATAGCCGGGTATACCCCAGGGGTGAGCACAAGGCCCCTGCCCTGTGTAGAACCGTCTCACTTACAAGGTCCCCCTCCTCACATACCTGTCTGTGCCTGGGCCACTTCTTTTCTGTTCCCGCAGTGGTTGGTGGACTAGGGGACTCCTCCAGGAGAAACTGTCCCGACCATGCCTTGAGGAGTCTTTGAGTCCCCGGCCCCAGTGGTGGACAGAGACCCTCCTGCCTGGCTCACCAACTGACGTGCAGAAACAAACTCCAACGCACTTTATTGCATACCTGCTGGGCACACAGGGGAAAATCTTCCAAATCAAGTGCACCAAAATGAAGATTTCATCAGGTTATAGACAGCCTTTTCATATATCTGCATAAACAGGAGGGGATATCACAATTAATTGTTATCATCCTGTCTGCATCTGCACAGTTGGTCTCGGGGGTCTCATGCAGGTTCTCTTGACTGACACTCAAGACCGTTTTCACAGTAACTTCACCTCCTTGGCAAGAGTGCTATAGACCCAAGCCTGGGAAAATAACCTTGAACAATTTCTATTCACCTAGCTCTGCCGTCTGAAGATGAGTTGCTCTCGTCTTTCCTCTCTAACTGTACTTCAAGGCTGGCGACCAGATACTTTTGTTTTACTAACCCCACACCTTCTCAGCCAGTCTCAAAGTACATTCACGTTCCCCTTTCCCAGGTAAAGCAAAGCTATGTTTCACAGCACACTCCTTCACATAATTCTGTCAGTCTCCTGATATCAGAAGGACTTCAAGTCACGCAGGATAAGAAGCCAGCACTACATTGCAGCTGAAAAGTCCCCTAGCACGGCTGGACCACAGAGTCCCATGGGATATGTTTCTCAGCTACTATGGTCTTAGAGGTCCACTGTTTGGGACCTACCAGTACCTCTTGCTCAAAAGGTTGTGGCAAAAAGATGTGACTTGCTAGAGGCATGGCTATTACCCCAGCTCACATATGTTGGTTTTGCTCTTGCTTTTCCTTCTCATTCATTACCATTTCACATCAACTTTCTGCATTAGTTCACAACTGTTTCTCCTCTCTATGTTATATAAGCTTGTAGGGCAAATACTCAGATCATAATTCATCTGTATCCATGTGGAATAGCTTCTGTCATCCATTAGCCTTTAAATAATTCATGCCTTTCTGTATTTAACTCCATGCTTTCTCCATCACATACAGCATTATTTTCATCTCTTTTGTGTGACAGTCACATAATGCAGAACATTAAAATTAATTTACACTGATTTTCTTTTCTTCTGCAATACATTCTTTCTGCTTCAACAGGAAGCAGCACTGCTCCTTTTGCTATTAAAGAAGAATTTGCTATCTACATTGTTGTAAGCAACTGAAGGAAAAGCTTTTTTGTCCTTATTCTTTTTTATTCCTTGCCTTCAACACTCATATTTAAACACTGCAGATAAACATCAGTTCAGTGCCTACATGTTTCTGTACAAGCAGAGTGAAAGAGGAGAAAAAGATGTATTTATCAGCTTCTTATGCACCAGGCAAAGAGGGAGTTGTCTTTGTTTTAGAAAGAATACGAATTGTCTGGAAGGTTACCCTTTGCTTTTGTCAGAGCTGATAACATGATAACACTGTGGTTTCTACCCTGGGCAGTCACATAAAGCAGACAAAAATAGTCAGATGACCAGAAGTACAGTTTGCAGCCACTACAGACCCAGGAGATTTCTTTTCAATTCCCTGATTACCTACTTGCTTCCTCCTCTGCGATCCTGGGCAAAACACTCTGCCCAACTCCCAAGGGGGTGCTAGGACAAAGAAACACTGTCCTTGCCATGCCGTGTTATGAGGCAGCACCATAAATCTAGAAGAGAGGGCTCACCAATGCCTTTTAAATATCCCACACTGTCCATAATGCCTTACCTGCATACGTACTGGGACCCAAAACCTTGGCAGCCAAACTGAGGCAGTGTGGACTGGATGATTGGGTAGTGAAGTGGATCATGAACTGGCTGCAGGATAGAAACCAGAGACTAGTGGCCAATGGGAGAGAGTCTAGTTGGAGGCCTATATCTAGTGGAGTGCCCCACGGATCGGTGCTGGGACCAGTCCTGTTCAATCTATTCATTGATGACTTGGATGAGGGATTGGC
>VXBP01003395.1:0-24452 GCA_013400115.1 Rhinopomastus cyanomelas | reverse complement strand
GGGATTGGACTAGATGATCTTTCGAGGTCCCTTCTAATCCCTAATGATTTTATGATTCTACCATTTAAGTATCTTTCTTCAGCTCATAACTGCTAAATATTGTTTCAACTTGCTGTCTTTGTCCAATTACAAATTCACCATGGCATTCCAACTGGTATCCAAACAAAAAAATATTTTATCTGGAGACAAGCTAAAAAGCAGTAGATTTGTCATTTCTGAATATAAAATTCTCTTTAAGAACTGGAAGATTTTTAAAAGGTGACATTCAAAGCAAGAGATCCATTTTCCATTCTTTAGTGGTTATTTTTCATATATAAAGAGCATTCAAGGATTTATTTTTCAACGTGATTGTATTTTTTTATGTGTGCACTGTTTCCCTTTCAGATTAGAAACATTAGGTCCTCACTTTGTTCTTTGGGCTGAAGGAAACCTTGGTCTTTCTTTGAAGAAAGTCCAAAGAGAGGCTTCACAGTTCCACTGTTTACTGGCTATCTGGCTCCCACAAAGACACACACGAACATTAACATTTCTTCATTAGTTAGTAGCATGAGTTATGTTTCATTTCAGACATAATTTGCATAAGATCCTAGACCTGCCACACAGCTAAAAGAGAATCCATTTCTTTTAAAGTTAAATTTGTATAAGCAGTATAACACACAGGTCTTAGCAACAAGCTCATATGTGAAAGAGGTCCTGGAGGTCATCTCCTTTAAAAAGATAAAGTATTATCCCCCTGGTGCAGCAAATGTAATCACATAAAAGGTCCTACTACAGGTTTGTTTCTTTTGCTTGATTTTTCAGACAACTCAAACTGAACTTTGATGTTTTACTGTATTGCAGAAACACGAAGACACATTCAGTTAATGTCCTTCGCATGTTAGTGGCATGTACCCGCTAAAATACCACTTCAAATATTCTTAGAAGAAATTGCTCGTTTGTGAGTGCATGACCATACCCACTTTTAAAATTAAAGTCTAGGTACATCACTTTTTGCTGTCTGAAATGACAAGAGTATCCCTTTCTGTTTGCTGTCTTGATTTAAATACGGCTAGTGAATAGAAATTGGCACTTCTGGAGACAGGTTTTGCTCATCTACCTTAGAATAAGACTCTGGAGTCATCTCTTGTTCACCACTTAATTTAGAGAGATCTGAAGTTATTAACTCACTCTTTTTCTGGTAAGTTTATCTGGATAACCTTTTCCCCAGGACATGCAGTGTGGACAAAAAGAAACAAATTAAATCTGTCCTTAAGAACATGTAACTTGTACCCTACTTACGTTACTCTTTGCTTTTTTAATGTAAAAACATACCTAGTAACAGCCATCTTTCTCAGAGTAAAGTGTTTTCTTTCTGACTGAAGTTGTGATTGAGTTTTGGACTGTACAAGAAGTATGAAATATTTTCATTGGAAAACTCAGTGCTTTCAGTTGATTACAGAAGTACAGCATTACACTTTACAAATTCTGGTTTATGAATGAATGTTTGCAGTTTTACACTGCTTCTTGAAGTTATTACTTCTGTGCAAATGTTTAAAAATATTTTGTGCCCTCTTTGGACATAGAAATCAGAGAAGTGCCTAGGTTACACAAGGGATGGAAGACACCATTTGGACATGTGTCAACACAAATTCAAATCGGTACTAGGAGTAGTGTTTTTTCTTATCTCTACCATAAGTCCTCCAGGCCAGGTACCTAGGTTGATATTTCAAGGCCAAGATACCAAAATGATAAGATTCACAGTCTTTAGAAACAATGAACATTTCTAGTGTTCTGTGAGAACCATTTCCCTTAACAAAAACTGTTATTCCATGGGGAAAGATAATTGACAGACATTGCCAGCAATACATACCATAGCCTTTGGCAGGTCTTCAGGAACGTGTAAGCCTAAATTAATGCAGTATTCAGAAACAATTCATCACAGCATAAGAAAACGTATCTCTGCCTTTGGATGGAATAGTAGTGATCTTATGGTCTTGACTACATCATGTGTAGTAGACTACATCACATTGCCTGATTTTCTGTATATATATTTCTAATAATTAAGTAATATATTCCTGAAAATTTTCAAAATATTTCACATCAAAGAAACCTTAGAACTGTTCATTCCAAATTAAAAATCCATATTTTCTGTTCCTGCATTGTGTTTATATGACTATGATTTTATTAATGCAGATGCATTTTCTCTTATTTTGCCAAGAAGAAAAACAACTGTTAACAAACAAAAGTACTACATAGCGAAGTGATTGTAACGGGGTCAACATAAGCTTTTAATTGCTCTGTCTATATGCAGTTCTTCATAATTTTAGCCCCCTTAGGGGTCCTTTACTAATTTAGCAGATTTAACATATTTATATCCTCCTTTATATTATCCATCATTTCAAACAGAGAATGCTAACTAGATTTTAAAATTTAAAAGACAAAAAGAGAAGTCTCTAGCCAGCCAAGTTATAATAAAGCCATAAAAAAAGACTGGTAGCACACACTTATAGTTCCCTGATTGGTTGTGTAAGGTATGAAGGCTGCAAGCCAAGCACTTTCAACCACCTGAGAAAATCACTAACTTCCCTGGAACCTCAGTCTGTAACCTCTTTCACATTTATCTTGTTTTATGGTCTTCCACATAGGCTGTTTCACCACACAGCCAAAAAATATGCTGCACAAAAGGGAATAGATAAAGAAAGGTAAGAGTAGCAGCAGATGGGTTTGTTGTAGATAACCATAAACAAAATAAACTTTACACTGATTTGACAAAGAGGTTGTTAACTAAGCTATTTTCATGTTTGCTGTACTTAATGCTATCGAAATAATCTAAACCATCTGTTCAATTGAAATAATTGTTTACTGATAACTACATCTGTCATTGCTGCACTGCATTTCTCAACTACAGTTATTACTACATACTGCAAAATGCTATTTTCCCATAACTGTTTATCCAGAAGAGGTGCTTGTTTGCAGTTCTCCTGGTCTGCTTTCAAAGAATAGGTGACTGAGGGATTGTAGCTGAGAATGAAAGCAGTTCAGTGATGATCACTGGTTTCTTTCTTTCTATGTACAGATGTCACCAAGCAAATAGCAACAGGAATTAGCTGTCAACTGACTGTCAGTCTTGGCAGAGAGAGTGGATTCATAAACTGATTTATAGGCTCTTGCTGACAGACCAGGTCTGAATTGCTCATGACCACGTCCATGGCTGCTGATACATTACCAGGGTGCACCAAAAGTAGATCTCTTGTGCTATTCAGCAACTGAACTACATAGGGACTACTGGAGAGTAGTGGTGATTTTTCTGGGCCTTGTCACACTCTGGAGAGATCAGCTTTAAAGGAATTAGGTGGTACCTCAGATAGCAATACTGTATCAGGAGAGGATACTTCACACCAAGATTCATTCCAAATATTTCTCAATAGTGTGCAGCCCTGAGTCAGTAAGATAGCATAGGATTCCTCTCTGAGCCATGCTAATTCATTGCAAACAAAAGCTTAGACTCAGTTAACATACATATGCTTCAAACATCTAGGTCAGCAGGAGGCCCAGACTCACCAGGTGATTTTAGACAGGAGCTATCCAAAGTTCATGCTATAAAGGCATAAGGCAGATGCCCAGCAGGGTTCTTCTCAGACCATGGCACCATGAAAAATAATACCCTATAGGGTTTGTTCTATTGAATTTACCTGGAGAAGTTCTCTGGTTCTAATACCCAGTTTACTGCTTTTATGTATTTTGAAGTCTTTCTTTGCCACGGGCTCCTTAGAACTTATGAACCAATATAGTTTGCCACACAGTGTTTGCTCCATTTCATCTCTTTTCAAGTTGTCAGTAGCTTGGAAAGGTAAGCTATTCTATTGATCATCCTTTCTTTTATATATTTATACACAAACACACACACACAAACCACCCCCCCCCACCATGTATATATATATATATATAATTTGTATATCCTTTCCCAAAAACACTGAATCCCTGTGTATTGGTCAGGAAATCTGGTTTTGTTTAATGTGCAGCTACAGACAACCCAGGAAAGGTGGGGCTCAGGTAACTTCAGAGTTATGTATTATGCTCTGTATTATGTTTAGAAAGGCAGCATTAAGTTTCATTCAGTCTAGCTAGTTGCACAAGACCTGCTCTTCCAGAAAGTGAATCATTAAAATCCAAAATATCCAGCTTCTTAATGTTTTCATTTTTACCTTTTTGTTCAAAAACAACTTATGCTGTGTTACTTGTTGGCATGCCAAAAGTGTTCTTTCTAATGGGGATGGATGCCACCCTGTATTCTGGTGAAAACTAGAAGGAAATTAAAAATGTAAAAGATAAACTTGTTTTTATTGCTTGAATGAACCCTTACAGACACAGACTATACAAGAAAAACTGTCTCCATAAAAATATTTTCATACAGGCAGCATTACCTATACTGAACGATAGGACAAACCTCTTCTGGACATTAGGAAACAATCAGAAATATTTAGATGCTAAACACGTGCTTACTTGGATTTTCAAAACCAGCTAGATGTACAGCATCCTGTAAAACTGCTAAGTATGTGGTGCCTAACTTGTTCAATCTAATGAAAAAATTCCCAGCTAGGACCTCATTCTTGTCTGTGAAGTCTCTTGTGTGTGCATTAAATTCATACTGTTAGTGCCTCTGTTGCCAGCCCCAGAGATGAAAGTCATAATTTGTGTGGGTGCAGCAGCCTTTTGTCTGCTTCAGGAAGCTTCAGTAGCTGGCACAAAGCATGGCTTCTAATCAACAGACTAGTCCAAACAGAATTATATGTGGAAAAGTTCAGGATCGTTTTGCAGATTCAATTTGCATAATAATTACACAGATTTTGTTACTGAAAAATCCAAGTAAAATTATTGGCCTTTAAGCCACTAGTTTGTACGTGGTGATGTAAAACCAAAGAAACTATAGAGACTAGATGCCCAAAAAAAGAAAATGCAGGACAAATACATGGACTTCTTTTTCATCATCATAACATTTTAGCTCATTTTTGTAAACAATAATGCATATCTTTAAGCATAAAATCTCTCAGATCAGCTGCTGATCTTCCCAGATCAAATTATACTGTAAAACAATAAGGTTAGAGAACAATTAGTTCTCTAACATATATCAATAACTATTGTCATGGGATCCAAGCACAAAAGATCTGGTTCTGACCCTGAGGTATGCTGTTGCAGTTTAAAAATTACTAGAATTTTCAGATGTGCAAAAGTGGTGCTTTCATGATTTTTGCCGTGGGCTTTCCAGTGGTGCTGCTGCCACGGGAAAGAAGACGCTCCAGTTTGCACAGCTTCCCCACCGGTATGGCACGAGCAACAGTCGTGTACGCCACAGTTTTTCAGCGGTCTTGAGAAGACCCTGATTCACGCCACTGTGTCCCTCCCAGCTCTGAGCAGCTCTTCTGCTTTTGGCCTGAACCTGACACTGCGATACTGGCCATGTACTGTGGAAGCAAGATTTTTAGGACAACAACCCCCCCACAGAGCAGCCCTTCAGCATTGTGGTGAGCTGGGGTACCCTCTCTTCGCCCTGGAGCTGAGACAGGAGTAGACAAGAGAGGAGAGGGTCTTGGGAACCCTCTCGGTCAAGTGCAGAGTGTGGGGGTGGCCCTGTTGATACAGCCAAGCAATCGGTCTCCATCTTGGATCCCACACGTGACCAGGGCTGTGCAACTGCTCGCTGCCATTTTGGAGAGACTAATCAGCAGGAAGAGAAGCTGTTTGTCATTTTCTGCCGCTGAGGAAGACTGGGGGTGCTTTAAGTTTTGGGGGAGAACTCCTTTGTGCATAGTTGAAGAAAGCAGAAGGACTTGAGAATCCTTAAATCTTGGATCTGAAAGACAGAGACTGGAGGTTTTGTTGGGAATGCATGTCGCCCACACCAGGGGTGCGATTTGGGAGTTAAGAGAGAGGGTGGTGCCACTCGTCTCTGATTAGCGTGCTTTTGTTTTCCAGGTCTCTGATGTGACCGAAGNAGATTTTGTTACTGAAAAATCCAAGTAAAATTATTGGCCTTTAAGCCACTAGTTTGTACGTGGTGATGTAAAACCAAAGAAACTATAGAGACTAGATGCCCAAAAAAAGAAAATGCAGGACAAATACATGGACTTCTTTTTCATCATCATAACATTTTAGCTCATTTTTGTAAACAATAATGCATATCTTTAAGCATAAAATCTCTCAGATCAGCTGCTGATCTTCCCAGATCAAATTATACTGTAAAACAATAAGGTTAGAGAACAATTAGTTCTCTAACATATATCAATAACTATTGTCATGGGATCCAAGCACAAAAGATCTGGTTCTGACCCTGAGGTATGCTGTTGCAGTTTAAAAATTACTAGAATTTTCAGATGTGCAAAAGTGGTGCTTTCATGATTTTTGCCGTGGGCTTTCCAGTGGTGCTGCTGCCACGGGAAAGAAGACGCTCCAGTTTGCACAGCTTCCCCACCGGTATGGCACGAGCAACAGTCGTGTACGCCACAGTTTTTCAGCGGTCTTGAGAAGACCCTGATTCACGCCACTGTGTCCCTCCCAGCTCTGAGCAGCTCTTCTGCTTTTGGCCTGAACCTGACACTGCGATACTGGCCATGTACTGTGGAAGCAAGATTTTTAGGACAACAACCCCCCCACAGAGCAGCCCTTCAGCATTGTGGTGAGCTGGGGTACCCTCTCTTCGCCCTGGAGCTGAGACAGGAGTAGACAAGAGAGGAGAGGGTCTTGGGAACCCTCTCGGTCAAGTGCAGAGTGTGGGGGTGGCCCTGTTGATACAGCCAAGCAATCGGTCTCCATCTTGGATCCCACACGTGACCAGGGCTGTGCAACTGCTCGCTGCCATTTTGGAGAGACTAATCAGCAGGAAGAGAAGCTGTTTGTCATTTTCTGCCGCTGAGGAAGACTGGGGGTGCTTTAAGTTTTGGGGGAGAACTCCTTTGTGCATAGTTGAAGAAAGCAGAAGGACTTGAGAATCCTTAAATCTTGGATCTGAAAGACAGAGACTGGAGGTTTTGTTGGGAATGCATGTCGCCCACACCAGGGGTGCGATTTGGGAGTTAAGAGAGAGGGTGGTGCCACTCGTCTCTGATTAGCGTGCTTTTGTTTTCCAGGTCTCTGATGTGACCGAAGGCCCAAACGATAGTGACTTCCCATTGTATTTTTCTCAGATAGTGTAATGGCATTTGTGACACAGTTTCTAGTTTGAGTGCACTAACTTGCTTGGTTATTTTGTTTTCCTTTCTTTTCTTATCTTCTTTTCTGTATACAGCTAGTGAGTTAATAAACTCCTGTGCAGTATCCTAAGCTATTCATTGTCTGGCAAATTTATCCGAGATGTCATCAAGACCTTACTGCAAAGCAGTTACTTCGTTTGAACCATTGGTGGAGAATGCGGGCAACCTGCTACATATGGTAAACACTGGCAGCCAGCACTGGTTTATCACATAAAAATAGACACAATCAACAGACATTTGCATGAAGCCCAGGCAATAAAAATGGAGGTCATTTTGCTGCAAGAAAACTATGATATAGTAGCCATCACAGCAACCTGGTGGGATGAATACCACAACTGGAGTGTTGCAGTTGGTGGCTATCAAATTTTCAGAATGGATAGGCAAAGAAGAAGAGGTGGTGGAGTAGCCCTCCGTGTTAGAGAAACATATGAAGCCATACAAATGAATGCAGGTGAAGATACAGCTGAGTCATTGTGGGTAAGTCAGCGAAGGTGTAAAGTCAGCAAGAGAGATACTGTGGTGGGAGTCTGTTACAGACCACCCAACCAGGATAAGGAAACAGATGAAATTTTTTATAGGTAGCTGGGAGAAGTTTCACAGTCTTGTGCTCATGGGAGATTTCAATTTTTCTGATATCTCCTGGAAACATCACACAGCAGAGAGAGAACTGTCCCAGAGGTTCCTGGAGTGTGTGGAAGAGAACTTCCTGACACAACTGGTGAGGGAACCAACCACGGAAGATGCATTCTTGGACCTACTTCTTGTGAACAGGGAAGATCTTGTGGGAGAAGTAAAGGTTGGAGGTCATCTAGGGCACAGTGATCATGAATGGATTGAGTTTTCAGTCCTTAGAAGAACAAGGAGAGGGACTAGTGAAACTGTTACCTTAGGCTTCTGGAGAGCGAACTGTGGCCTGTTCGGGAGCTTGATTGACTAAGTCCCTTGGGAGGCTGGTCTAAAAGACACAGGAGTACAGGAAGTCTGGACATACTTCAAGAGGGAAATCTCAAGACCACAGGAGCAGTCTGTCCCCATGAGACAGAAGATGAGTAGGTGGAGAAGGAGACCAGCTTGGCTAAGTTGTGATCTTTGGCTGCACCTCAAGAACTAAAAGTAGAGTCTATGACCTCTGGAAGAGGGGGCAGGCCTCTCATGAAGACTTGAAGGATGTAGTCAAACTCTGCAGAAAGAAAATCAGGAGGGGCCAAATAATATCTAGAGCTCAAATTAGCTACAGTTGTTAAGGATAATGAAACAAATTTCTATAAATACATTAATAACAAAAGGAGGAAAGGGGAAAATCTCCACCCTATTTTGGATTCAGAGGGAAACCTAGTAATGGATGATGTAGGACACATCATCTCAAGTGCCATTGCATTTCACATTTAGGAAAGTCAGGGGATCAGGCCCAGTCAGCATGGATTTACTAAAGTCAGGTCCTACCTGATGAACCTGATCTCCTTCTATGACAGGATGACCAGACTATTGGATGAGGGAAAGGCTGTGGATATTGTTTACCTGGACTTTCATAAAGCCTTTGACACTGTTTCCCATCAAATTCTCCTCAATAAGCTGACTGCTCATGGCTTGGATGAGTACACAAGCTGCTGGATAAAACAATGGTGAATGGCCGGGCCCAAAGAGTGGTGGCTAGTGGACTTAAATCCAGTTGGCGGCCTGTCCCAAGTGGTGGTCTCAGTGCTCGGTTTTGGGACCATCTCTGTTTAACATCTTTATTGCTGATCTTGATAAGAACTTAGAGTGTGTTATTAGTAAGTTGGCAGGTGACACCAAGTTAGGTGGCAGTGTTCATCTGCCGAGCATAGGGATGCTCTTCAGAGAGACTTGGAGAGATTGGGCTGATGTTAATGGCAGGAGCTTCAACAAGGCCAAGCGCCAGGTCTTGCACTTGGGCCACAACAACCACATGCAACGGTATAGACTTGGGGAGGTGTGGCTGGAGAGGCCTCCGGCAGAGAGGGACTTGGGGGTTTTAACTGACAGGAAGATGAGTATGAGCCAGCAGTGTGCCCAGGTGGCGTATAAGGTAAATGGCATTCTTTCTTGTGTTAGAAATAGTGTGGTTAGCAGGAGTAGGGAGGTTACTCAGCACTGGTGAGGACACATCTTGAGTACTGTGTCCAGTTTTGGGCACCTCAATACAAGAGAGGAGGAGCTGCTGGAGCAGGTGCACAGGAGAGCAGCTAAGCTGGTGAAGGACCTGGAGAATAAATCTTATGAGGAAAGACTGAGAGAGCTGGGGCTTTGTAGTTTGAAGAAGAGGAGGCTGAGAGGAAATCTCATCACTCTCTACAACTACCTGAAAGGACATTGTGGAGAGCTTGGTGCTGGTCTGTTCTCACAAGCAATTAGTAATAGAATAAGAAGGAATGGGCTCAAGTTTCAGCTAGATATTAGGAAGAAATTTTTCACAGAAAGGGTGGTCAAGCACTGGAATGGGTTTCCCAGGGTTGCCATCTCTGGATGTGTTTAAGGACTGTTTAGATGAGATGCTAAGGAATATGATTTAGGGGTGACCTTGTAAGGTAGGGTAGATGATTGGACTTGATGATCCCAGGGGTCTTTTCCAACCAGAGTGATTCTCCAACCAGTGTGATTCTGTGACTTGGCCTAAGCCTCGAGAGCAAAACCTAGGGAAGAATCTGTAACCACTTCTTCATACACTTGGCTTCAAACACTTCTTCAATAAGTCCAAGTGTCAGGTGCTGCACTTTGGCCACAACAATCCCATGCAGAGCTACAGGCTGGGGTCGGAGTGGCTGGAGAGCAGCCAAACAGAAAGGGATCTGGGGGTGCTGATTGATACCCGCCTGAACATGAGCCAGCAGTGTGCCCAGGTGGCCAAGAGGGCCAATGGCATCCTGGCCTGCATCAGGAATGGTGTGGCCAGCAGGAGCAGGGAGGTCATTCTGCCCCTGTACTCTGCACTGGTTAGGCCGCATCTTGAGTACTGTGTCCAGTTCTGGGCCCCTCAACTTAGGAAGGACATTGAGGTGCTTGAGCGTGTCCAGAGAAGGGCAACGAGGCTGGTGAGAGGCCTGGAGCACAAGCCCTATGAGGAGAGGCTGAGGGAGCTGGGATTGTTTAGCCTTGAGAAGAGGAGGCTCAGGGGAGACCTTATTGCTGTCTACAACTACCTGAGGGGTGGTTGTGGCCAGGAGGAGGTTGCTCTCTTCTCTCAGGCAGCCAGCACCAGAACAAGAGGACACAGCCTCAAGCTGCGCCAGGGGAAATTGAGGCTTGAGGTGAGGAGAAAATTCTTCACTGAGAGAGTCATTGGCCACTGGAATGGCCTGCCCGGGGAGGTGGTGGAGTCGCCAACTCTGGAGCTGTTCAAGGCAGGATTGGACGTGGCACTTGGTGCCATGGTCTAGCCTTGAGCTCTGTGGTGACAGGTTGGACTTGAGGATCTATGAGGTCTCTTCCAACCTTGATGATACTGTGATACTGTGATACACAGAAAGAAGATACAAAATGCCAAACAAATATAATCACTGTGTATTCCTTGGCCTAGTAAAGAGTGCGTCTTGGAGTATCTCTTGTGAGGAATATTATTTCAATAGCATAGTCAGGAAGTCTGCACGGAACAAGTTGTATGGGTGGAAGTCAAGGAAGGAGCACTAATATGAAGGTCATGGCTGGAAGGCCATAGAAGGAATTGCTGTACTGAAAAAAGAGACAAGAGATAAAGAAGGATATTAAGGTAGCCCCAGCTAAAATAACGGTATGTACAATTTTATTTCAGGCTTACCTTTGTGAATGTAACTGTGTCAAGAGAACAACATTAGATTTTGGTTTTGGTCATTCATAACCTCATCATAAGATCTTTAATTTTGCAAAACCAAAATTAGTTTGGACTTGCTTCTCCCTTTATTCCACTATCAAAGCATACCAGAGATGAAAACGTATTTGGTTAAGTGTTTGCTTTTCATAATCATGAAAAGACTATTGAACTGAAGGTTTAAGAACAGTCATTCTGAAAAGTGCTTGTTGCAAAACTATTGATTTCTCCCTTCGAGTTTATGTTTAACTTTATGTGCCACAAATGGAATAGGAGTTACACAGCTAGAGATAAGTGTTTAGCTCACTGCTGTTATTTTTAAGAGCTTTTCTCCCACTGTCCCACATAATGTATTCTTCTTAACACCTGCCCTACGGTCACCCAAGTTCCTGTCCAATGAATAAAATCAGGCTTTGTCATGAGAACATTAATCAAAATTGAGCACACTTCTAACACCCCAGGTTTCCAGATATTCCCATATTCCACCTGAGGGCATCAAGATTTTTAAAAAGCCATCTGTAGACACTAAACACATACACAGTGACACAAGAGTTCTTGTTAAAAGTCTGAGCTACTTACAAGTTAAATTCCCAAGCAAAGAGTAAATTAAGAGAGTTAAAGGGGAAATGGCACCATTCCCACAGGAGAAAAGCAAATTAAATTGCTTTACCAGGTTCTTAGGCAAATAAAGCATAAAGCAATGTAGGACATAACAAAAAGACTACTGTGGTTCTTTTTACTCACTTCTATGGACATTTTCTTGGGACAGAAAAGTGACAAGATATATTCATGTCTGTTATGCTGAAGACTGGATACCTGTTCAGAAAGCGAATGTTTGTCATGGTTTAAGTTGTGGCTGCTTTGTAAAACTAAGCAACTTTTTTTTTAATTGTCAAAAGTAAGTAAAATTTTCTACAGTGAAGCAATTGAAAAGTAAATTTTTAGTGGTGTCACCTTTGCAAAGTCTGGTCAAAAGGTTATACTACTCTCCATTTCCCAAGTGCCTCTGCAAACTTAGAGAGATATAGAAGCACATGTGTTTTGAACAAAACATTATTTTATTGTTCTTGATTCAGTTTTGAGACTATTACCTCTGGTTCTATGTCTAAGGAGTTAATGTTTTGTATTTTTTCTTTCCTCCCTATGTTAGTTGCATTAATGACAACAACTAAGAAGCCATAACTTTTCTAAGACATTAGGAGAATTTCTAACTAGTGAATCCTTCTCTTCCAAGTTTCTTTTTTGGGGGGGCATATTTCAGTGTCAGCTGTATTTGAACTCTCACAGATAACTTGCTTATGGAAGGAGTACTGGGAGGGAGAGATTTCAGCTCAGAGTTTCAGGGCTGTTGGTAAGATGCTTGGCTAGAGCTGTGGAAAAATTAAAGCACTGCAAAGACATTCCTGGACCCCTTTCAAAGACAGTTACTATTAGTCATCTGGGATAAGCAGCTGAGGAGACAGAGTAGATTTGTGGTCAGGCAGTTCAGATTTGTTGAATAATTAGCAAGCAGTCAGAAAATTCTGTGCCAGTTATTACACTATTAAGAGTTTTATGTTGAATTATATGCTCCTCATCACATCCTTCAGTGCCAAGCAACTTCTTGCCATCAGTGGTCTCATTCTGCAACACCCACATGTAAAGCCAAGAGCATTGTCCAAAACTGATTTCTTTGTAGAGACTTGACTACAGAGGGCAGGATTCTTGCTGAGAAAATGCAAAGGCCCAGCAGATGGTAACCTTATCTACAGCTTCTTGCCAGGCTAGTAATGTCTCCAGTAAGCAGAGACAATGAAGCCAGCAGGCCATGTAGACTTTTTGTGATTAACACTGCAGGATGTAGACCCATCCTTTTCTTTGGCAGTTGTGGTGCTGACAAAGAAGTGCGTATTGCCTATGTCACAATCTCATATATGCTTATTCAAAGACAGGAATCCTTGAATTTTTTGTGTCTTCTTTTAAACAGAAAATAACACCCTTGATGTATATTTAGTGCTCAGAAAAAATGACAAAAGCATTTCTATGATTAAATTGAATAAATCATTATTCAGTAACCAATTGGGGGAGTTCTTATAATTTCCAATTCATATATGGTTTTCATACCACAGAGTTTTCATCTCAAAATCAAACTTTGTGGTGGGTTCAAGACCACAATTGAAGATAAAGGAAAAGAAAACAAAGCAGTTAGGTCTCAATGACATCTCGGAAATATTTGCCAGACAATGCTTAGGGAAACTGGAAAAAGCTTTATTAACTCTATAGCTGTATACAGAAAGGAAGAAAAGGTTAAGCAAGTTAGTGCACACAAACTAGAAACTGTGTCACAAATGCCATCACTGAGAAAAATATGATGAGAGATCACTATCATATTGGTCCTTGGGTCTTTTCTCACACTAGAGATCTGGGGAAAAAAGAGTATGTCAGTCAAGCAGAGACAAGTACCACCACCCTACTACTATTCATGCATCACCCCCATCTGCGGTACAGTGAGACCCAAACTGTTTGCAGACTGGTGAATTCTTCAGTTCTTCAGTGAAGCTTCTCCAGCTCAATGCTCTCAGGATGTCCTGATTCCTCAGTGCCTGAACTGCATCCCTCAATACAGGAGACATGCATTTCAAACAAAGAACCCAGACTCTGTTTTTCATGTCCAAGGTTTAAGGATTCTCGAGTCCCTCTCCTTCATTCAGCTAAGCATGAAGGAATGCTCCTCCAATACTTAAGCATCCCCAGGCTTTCTCAGCAGCAGAAACGACAAACAGTCTCTCTTCCTGCTGATCAGTCTCTCTAAAATGGCAGAAAGCAGCCGCATAGCCCTGGCCACCTGCAGGATCCAAGATGGAGAACGATCGCATGGCTGCATCAGCAGAACCACCCCACCACACTCTACATGTGGCTGAGAGGGTTTTCCAGGATCCTCTCCCTCTCCCTCTCATAGAATCATAGAATCACAGACTCATAGAATCATAAGGGACTGGAAGGGACCTCGAAAGATGATCTAGTCCAATCCCCCTGACACAGCAGGCTCACCTGACTGGAGAAGCCATGGAATCAGAGTCACTCAGGGTAGGAAGGAAACATCATCCACTTCCAACACCCCCAGCACAGGCAGGGACACCCCACCCTAAACCAGGCTGGCCAGAGTCCCATTCAGCCTGGCCTTAAACACCTCAAGGTGTTTGGGCCCCAACCACCTTCCTGGGCAACACATTCCAGGCTCTCACCACTCTCACGGTGAAGAACTTCCTCCTCACATCCACTCTAAATCTACCCATCTCCAGCTTTGCTCGATTCCCCCTAGTCCTGTCACTACGTGCCATCCTAAATAGTCCCTCCCCAGTCTTTTTTGTAGGCCCCCTTCAGATACTGGAAGGCCACAATAAGGTCACCTGGGAGCCTCCTCTTCTCCAGACTGAACAGCCACAACTCTCTCAGTCTGGCCTCATCGGAGAGGTGTTCCAGCCCTCTGATCATCCTTGTGGCCCTCCTTTGCACACTCTCCAGCATCTCCACATCACTCCTGTAATAAGGGCTCCAGAACTGGACGCAGTGCTCCAGGTGGGGTCTGAACTAAGCGGAGTAGAGGGGGAGAGTCACCTTCCTCGAGCTGCTGGCCACGCTTCTCCTGATGCAGCCCAGGATCCAGTTTGCCTTTTGGGCCACAAGTGCACACTGCTGGCTCATGCTGAGCCTCTCGTCCACAAGCACCCCCACGTCCCTCTCCCCAGGGCTACTCTCCAGCCAAGCCACTGCCCAGCCTATATTTGTGCTTAGGATTGCCTCCACCCAGATGCAGGACCTTACACTTGGTCTTGTTGAACACCATCAGGTTGGACTTTGCCCACCCCTCCAGCCTGTCCATGTCCCTCTGGATGGCATCCCTGCCCTCCAGCGTGTCTGCTGCACCACACAGCTTGGTGTCGTCAGCAAACTTGCTGAGGGTGCACTCAATGCCTCTGTCCGTGTCACCTACAAAGATGTTGAACAAGACTGGTCCCAGGACTGATACCTGAGGGACTCTGCATGTCACTGGCCTCCACTTGGACATGGGTGCATTGAAAACCACTCTCTGGGTGCGGCCATCAAGCCAGTTCTTTACCCATCTAGTGGTCCTCCCATCAAAGCCATGTTCCACCAGCTTGGAGACCAGAAAGTGCTGCGGGACAGTGTCAAAGGCTTTGCTCAGGTCCAGGTAAATGACATCAGTCTCTCTCCTCTCATCTATTAATGTTGTGACCTGTTCATAGAAGGCCACCAGATTCGTCAGGCAGGACTTACCCTTGGTGAAGCCATGCTGAGAGTTCCCAATCACCACTTCACTATTCTCCTGTCTCATTAGTGCCTTCAGGAGGATCTGCTGCATGATCTTAGCAGGCACAGAGGTGAGACTGACTGGCCTGTAGTTCCCTGGCTTCTCCCTCCTACCCTTTTTGAAAATAGGAATGATGTTTCCCTTTTTCCAGTCAGTGGGGACTTCACCAGAACGCCATGACTTTTGGAATAGAATAGAGAGGGGTCTAGCAACCCCATTTGCCAGTTCTCTCAGGACCCTTAGGTGTATGCCGTCAGGTCCCATGGACTTGAACACTTTCAGGTTCTTCAGGTGATCCTGAACCTGATCTTCACTTATGATGGGCAGTTCTTCCTTGCAGTCCCTGACATAATTTTCAATGTCCCCATGAGTGTGGCTGGAGGTCTTTGCAGTGAAGACTGAGGTAAAGAAGTCATTGAGAATCTCAATCTTTCCCATGTCACTTGTGACCACCTCACCTGTTTCCTTTCCTTTCTCTCTCTCTCCCTCTCCTTCTCCTCTCTGCCATTTATGGCAGCAGAGCAGACCTGGTGATCTCATCGATCCCATCTCTGATGGGGAAACAGGAGAGGGAGCCACTGGAAGCTGTGGCTGATCTGCCTTGCCCCACTCAGCAAAAGAGGCAGGACAAAGTTCACTGTCTCCTTTTATGTGCTAATTTAGCAACATACCTTAGGGCATGTCTTGGGACAGTGTGTCCTCCCCCAGGACAGGTAACTGGGGGGAGGGGTCCTCTGAGAGTAACATAACTTTTTGTACTTCATGAAACACAATTCTTCACATCTGAAAATTCTGGTAATTTGTTTTGAAGAAGAGCATAGTTAAAGTCAGTACTATTATACTTGTTGCTACTTAAGTATGGGACAACCTTCCAGATTGCCAATAAACTTGCTTATAATGATGAGGATTCCACAAAAATAGGTGTTCATAAATGAAAAGACGAAATTTGGCAAAGGTTTGAAATAAAGATAAGAAGAATCAAGAACTACAGAAGAAAATGTTTATTTATTGATTTAAGGGAAGCAAAGAATATTTTGAGAAGTGAATGTTAAAAACAAAGTGTGAATAACATGATGTGGTTAACCACAGTAAAGTACAGATAACAGATGAGAATGTTTAGAAAGAATTATCTATCTGTAAGGCAACTGGAAACAAAGGGAATCTAAAATAATCAGTTAAAGGTTTTGCAAACATAAAACCTCTGCTCAGAAAATATGTGGAAAAGATCAGGAAAAGATGTATTTAATGAATCATGCCAAGAAAGGTTTTGTTAATTAAAAATATTGTTACAAAGTCAAATGCTCCAGCTAAAATCTGAACTCCATGTTCTGTCTCCCCAAGATTGGTGTAACTGAACTGTGTTAATGGTATCAGTAGCAAAAAAAGTCTGTAAGCATGTTGAAAGGACAAGAGGGATGACAAAGGTTCAGGTTGCAAAGAGCCTTCAGATAGCAGACAAAGATTACAGAATCACAGAATCTTGTTGGAAGACATCTTTAACATCACCAAGTCCAAACATTGACCCGGCACTGCCAGGCATCCACTAAATCATGCCCCTAAGCATTACACATATATTTCTTTTAAATAACTCCAAGGTTGGTGACTGTTGCAGTTTGAGAACTGCTAGAACCTGTAGAAGTGCTTTCATGAGGAAGAAAAGTTTTGTTGTGTTCTGGGGGACCTACTCCGGTTGCACAGGTCACAGGACCCTCCCCCCCCCGGAAGCGTCTGTCCTGGGACCTGCCCCTGAAAGGCGGGCTGGGGGAGCCCATATAAAACCCGAGCAGGGCCTTTTGTTCGGGCTTTTCGCGCCTCTTTTCGTAGGCTGTGGCCCTGGAGGGAGCGCCCCCCCACCGCCCGTTCCCGGTGAGGACTGCGGCTCAAGGGAAACAGCGGCTCCGGGGAGCTGTGGCCCCCCTCCCCAGAGCCAGCCGCGGCCCCCCCGAGCCAGCCGCGGCTCCCGCCTGACCCCACCGCCGGCGGGCACCTGCTGCCGCGGGGTCTGGAAGCGACCCCGGCCGCGGGTGCGGAGACTTGAAGCAGTCCTGCCGCATCGCGGTTTTGCCGCCGCCGCTGCACCGCGGCCCGGACCTAAGAAGTAATGGCCCCAGACCGGAGAAAAAGCCGCGGACCGACGCAGCTCCCGCCGTCGCGTCAGCGCGGTGCCGCCGTTGCTCGCCGCCGCACTGCGCTCGGACTGGAGAAGCAAGACTGGTGCAGAAATGCCATCATGACCCCCCACCACGGACAGCCTTCGGCATTGGTGAGCTGGGCTACNCTGCACCGGATGCAGATGTGGGCACTGAGAGACTCAGGCCATCCCGAGAGCATTGAGGATGCATGTCTGCTGCACCGAGGGATGCAGATTGTGGGCGCTGAGAAACTCAGGCCATCCCGGACTGACATGCTTTCCTTCCCAGGTCTCTAAATTAGAAGAAGATCCCAGACCCAAACTGGAGTGGTTTACCATTCTATTTTCTCAGGTTCTGTGAGGGCATTAATGACACAGTGTGTATGCACCAACTTGCATAACCTTTTCTGTGTATAGTTACTGTTAATAAACCTTTCTGGAGTTTCCTTAAGCTATCAGTTGTCTGGTGAATTTAATCCGAGATGCCACTGAGACCTCACTGCTTTGCTTTCCTTTCTTTGATATTGAATTGTGGTCCTGAACCCACCACAGTGACTTCACCACCTCCCTCAGTAGCCTGTTCCAGTGCTTTGCATCCCTTTCAGTTGCATCCTAACATCCAGTCTAGAACTCTCATGCAACTTGCAGCCATTTCCTGTTGTGACTTGACAGAAGGGACCAACCTCTACATCACTATATTCACCTTTAAGGGAGTTTTACATAGTGAAAGAATCTCCCCTCAGTCTCCTTTTCTCAAGACTAAACAACCCCAGTTCCCTCAACTTCTCCTCATAATATTTGTGATCAGATCCTCCACCAGCTGCACTGTCCTTCTTTGGACCTGCTCCACACCATAATTTATTTCTTGTAGTGAAGGACCCAAAACTGAAGCCAGTACTCAAGGTATAAGCTTATAAGTGCCAAGTACAAGGGGACAATCACCTACTCCTGCTGACTACACTATTTCTAAAATAAGCCAGGATGCCACTATCCTTCTTGGCCACCTGGCCAGTTTTGCTGGCGCATCATCAGACAGCTGTTGACTATCATTTCCAGGTCCTTTTGCAACAGGCAATTTCCCAGCCATGTCTGTAGCCTACTGTGGGATTGTTGTTACTCAAGTGCAGGACCTGTCACTTGAACTTGTTGAACTTCATACAATCAGCCTTGGACCATCAATTCAGCCTTTCCAGATCCCTCTGCAGAACCTCTCTACCTTCAAGGAGATCTATGCACCCATCTAATTTTATGTCATCTGCAAACTTAGCAATGACATAACTATTTTTTAGATTTTTCTCAAAATTCTTCCCACTGCCGTGAAGGTGAGTGAGTGAGAACCACATGGTGCGTTGTTGCTAGCTGGCCTAAACCACCAGAATAGCAAATACTGTTGAAAAACTAAAAGAAAAGAAACATTTCTGTATGTTTTATAGGGATTGAAAATATGCAGGTTTTCCATTGCAGCAGTTCCTCAGAGAAAACTTTTTGTGATTTGAAACTTAGTATTTATATTTAATGGTGTCTTGTCCAATAGTGCAGATACAAACAGCTTGGTAAGGAGAGAATTATGACAACGTATGTAAAAAAGTAGGAAAATAAAGAGTATCGCTAAGGGAAATTCAGTAATGCTTAGGCTTACTTAAGGAGCTACAACATACTACCCAATTAGATCACACTCCTGGGATGAGTGCCTTGACGATTTAAGGAAATCTGACAGGAGCAGCAGGAGGAAGTTAGCATTGTATGAACTCTGACCTGAACTGACTCTATGTTGGCATAAAGTGTAAGGAAGAAAAGATGAGATCAGTGAAGGATGTCGAGAAATTCAATGAGTAATTACAGGAAACTAAAAGAGATGAACTTATTGGATCAAAACCAAAACTATCCGAGGAATATACTACTTCTAACAGTACATCATCAGGCATGAGGAAAAGATTCCCAAGCAGAAAGAGACTAAAAATATCTACATTGAGGATATTTTATGAAATCCTATTGAATAAAATGGAAAATTACAGGTGCCCCACACAAAGAAGAAAAGACAGAACATCCTGAATTTTAACTGCAACTGCTCAAAATAGGTAATTTGCATAAGATTAGCTAATGCAAAGACAGAAGACAGATGATAGGGAAATGTGAATTCAGACAATGCAATGTGTGACTCAGACTCATTAACTGTAAATTAAATTTCAGTTAATGCATCTTAATGTCTGGAGATTTAGTATAAATTACTGTAGGAGAAAGCTGGCAGTAATGTGCATCAAAACACATAGATGTAGAAAATAAGAAATGAAAAAGCATCACAAATGTTTCAAATGTTATTGTTAATTGGAATATATGTGAGAAGATCGGATGTGGCAATAGCAAAGAAAGATCCTTATCATTATGAAAGTACAGAAAATTTGAACAGTAAAAATAAGAATTGGAGAAAATATTTGGGATATAAAGCAAAAATGACATACCAGTCATTTCTAGTGCACTGGGATTTTTATTATAACACATGAGTACTGAGTAAATTGAAAATCAGCTCTGTTGTAGAAAGTCTTTTTGCAGTTGAGTCGAAAAAGAAAAAAAAAATGCCAAATTTGTCGTTCAGTCAGTGTGTTAACCACACTGAATTTACAGTACAATCCATCTTATGCCTGCCTGATAAATGGCTATGTCGTGCTGATTACAGGTTTTTGTTGTTTCATAGAAGAGGGCACCAACACATGCGCACACACTAGTTAAATTTTTTATACAAGTCTGGGGACAGTTTTATAAAAGAAACCTTTAAAATTTATATTTGGCAACACTGATATAAATTATATGAAACGATGCAATTTTGTAAGAATCAACATTCACTGTGACATTCTGTTTCTCTAGGGAGGGCAAAAGGAGTGTAAAAACACTTAAACATGAATTTCTTACAACTATTAAAAGGCTTAGAGTGTTTTCTGACAAATTTTTCTACCCAGATGTCAACAGTATAGTGGTTAAAACCCCTGAGAATGCAGTGAGGATGCTAACAGAGGTGCAGCCAAAGTTTCAATTCATTGCTATTAGCTGTGCAGTGTTAAAGCTAGTTTAGATCTCACTAACTAACCTACATTTATGCAGCAAAAATTCCTAGCATAAGGTGTTTAGAGACAGCATAAGCAAAAGGGATTAACATTCCTTGATTACAATGGACAAAAATTCATAGGAGGGGCTTGGACTGACCCTACAAAAGTCTAATTACTATGATGTGCTGTTTTCTTATACAGTTCTTCTTAGGTTGTGTAGAGATTTTTAAAGGCAGTAGTTGCTATGACATTTGTATATCTACATCTACAGAGTTAATGTGGAGAGGAAGGAGCAGTGCACAAGGAGAAAAAATAAGTTTAAAAAAAGACAGGGTTTTCTTCTAAAACACTGATACCTTGTACAAGTTACACTTTGTGGAGTTATTTCTATGCGATTATATGTTTCACAATATACACTTTCAAAAAAGCTGACAAGGGTAATGTAGAAAAGGGAAGGAGAAAGAATGTAGAACAAATGGTAGACAACAAATTAAATCCTAGAGTAGGAATAAAAGTCACTTCTTCTTTTAAAAAGTTTAGACAGAAATGATGAGGATAAGCGCAAGAATATCAACAACATATATAGAAGAATTGTTGATGTAATTTGATTCAAACTACAATTGCCCTTTATCTGCAAGGGAACAGATGCTGTAGAAGGTTCCAAATTATGAAACTGTGACTTCAAAACACATTCATCTCTCCAGTAAGCAGATTTAAAATTTAAATTAGTGTATCTGTGCTATGCAGATCAACTACTTTTTTCACAGCAACAATGGACTACCATGCTTTCTGTCATGATCCATCTCAGAAAATGCATTCTACTTACAATTAGTTGGAAGAAACCATTTAGGTATAAAATAGGTCCTTTACCATCACACAGACAGGGGCAACAGTTACCAAAAAGCACAGAAACTCAGAATGTTTAAAGAACACATACTGTTATCACTCTGATTTCCTAGAAATGAATGCATTTAGTACAATCAATTCCCTGACGTGATAGACTATAATGTTGGCAATTCTGACCTAAACCCTATGGTAAACCACTCTAAAAGGTTGCTAATTCTATCACCTAGTTAAGAAACAAAGCGTAGGGAAAATATTCTTTTTTCCAAACTAAAAAAAATAAAGGTCTGATGTCCTGAAGAGGGGAAAACTAAATAAATAATTATTGTTCAAATTCTAAAACATTTCTTCAGCTAGGATAATAATTTTCACTCTGAAAATCCTCAGCTTCCAGCCGACGCAGAAGTTGTGATTGGAAAACCGGAGCAATTCTGCCATTTATTTTCTATTTTATCCATTAGGATAGCAGGAGAGAGGCAAAGAGACAGAGAAAACCAGAAAATATTGTAGAATTTTGCATCTTTGTTACTCATTTTAGTGTGAGATATCACATTATATACACATTTGTGCAATAAGCATTTCACCTCTGGGTGGACTGTGAGAGCTCCCGAGGGAATCAGTAAAGTGTTATGGAACATTCTTACAGCAGATTATCTTACAGCACATAGCTGTAGTAAGCAGCACGACCAATCAGGCATAATGCTGCACAGTTTGCATTTTCAAATTTTTTCCATCTATAAAATTACACTTACACAACTGGGCCTGGTTCAATTTTCCGGCCACCCTGTACTTACCCCTCTGCCTATAGGAACATGGTAATGACTGCAGCTTTACTTGGAGTGATGTGAATAAGAGGAAATTGAGAAGTAAATTGATACTAGTGCAATCATAGGATAAAAAAAACCTGAATCTCATAAGACCTCAGAAGTTGAAGTAGAGTTGAAGAAAAACAGAGGACACACACAAACACCATTACTAGTGAAGTGGAGATGACCAGAGGAAATCCTTTAAACTGTCAGGCAGAAAGATGAGAAGACTACAGTGACAAATGAACCAAGTATGACTGATTTCTGGAAAGAACAATGGGAATGGGACACATTGTATAATCCTTTGTCAGAGTAGGTTGAAAAAAAAAAATGTGTGAGTAGAGTGATGTGATTCATCTGAGTGAAGTGCAGACTGCAGAAAAAGTTCAAAGAAGACAGAGAAAATTGCTTAATTGGAAAGCACCAGGAAAAAGAACAATCACCAGTTGCCAGCTAACAAGCTTTACAAGTTAAGTTTCCTCAAATCAAAATATGTATATGAGAATATATATAGGAAAAGGAAGGATTAAATTAATTAAAAAGATGGAAAATGTGTTACTCATGCTGACACACAAGTTTGAGAGAATGTACAAAACACTGGGATGTCATAATATATTGCCTATCCCTTTGGAATGGATCTGCATTATTTCATGGAGGAGAAAAGGTTTTTTTGGCAGCTAAAAGCAGTCATTGCAGAAACTAGATAATTTCTAGCAAACAAGTTCCTGTGTCAGAGAAATAAAGCCTGACAAAAGAAGGAAAGCTTCCCAGCAGGGCATCATAACCTTTTCTAGGAAAAAGATGTTCATATTTCAAGATCTCACCAGAGGGGATTCCTCACAATGTTTTGAAGCAGTCTTCAGATGAAATGTATCTGAGACTAGAAAAGTAGAAATAGTGTGATTAATCAATTTGAACAGGAAAACGCTGGGGGAATGCATGGCTTTTTTCTGTTATAAGACCAGTCAAAGCTGAGCTCATAACCCATCTGCGTCACAGTCATCCGTTATTGTTCTCTTATTCCTCTATTCCCATTGTTTGCTCAGCTTTTCCTTTTTCTGTGTGTTTTAACTAATTTTCCTTTTCTGCAGCAAATAACTGTCACCATGTGACTCAGTAAGAATGTTTCTTTGCTTCTGATGTAATAAACACCTACACATTCGGATATTTAGGTCAGATATTTTTCAGATATGACTATATTGTTTTTTCATGAAGCTTTGAGAGTATTGCCAACAGAATTCAAATTCTGCAGCATCAAAAATACTGACCAAATGCAGAGACCTGACAAGAGTTTTAATCTCACATAGTCTTTCAGCTTTGTAAAGTTCTTCTCTTCTAAGTTCTTCTCTTGAATATGCCTGTTTTATTGACTCCCTACACATTATCAGAAACATCTGTGATGTTCCTGTTATTTAGTCAAGATATACCATGTGAATACATCTGAAAATTTATGGTGTTTGCTTTGAATTTTAAAACTCCAAGTAAGTATTATTTTGTATCACTGTGCTAGAATGAAATGGAATGGACTTCTGGTATCATCTAAAAATGGCAACATGTGAGATGACCGAATACAAAGCTGAAAATGCTGGAGAAAAAAACCCGATGTTATTATTCAGGTTGTCTTGAACAAAATCATTAATCTTTGATTTACAGCTAAGCAAAGGAGATGATAGGTGGTTTGGGCTGTGTAGAGTAATAGAATTATTAGGAAATGGAAGGGATCTTGGAAAGACCATCTAGTCCAATCCCCCTGACACAGCAGGATCACCTAAACCAAGTCGCACAGGAACTTAGCCAGGCAGTTCTTACAGATGTCCAGACATGGAGGCTCCACAACCCCCTGGGCAGCCTGTCCTCACTGTGAAGAAGTTTATATGGACAAAGTTTATATTTATTTATATGGAACCTTCTATGTTCCAACTTTAACCCATTGTCCCTTGTCCTACCACTAGATGACACTGAGAAGAGCCTGGCTCCAACCTCCTGACACCTGCCCCTCACATATTTATCAACATTAATAACGTCACCCCTCAGTCTCCTTTTCTCCAAGCTAAAGAGACCCAGCTCCCTCAGCCTCTCCTCATAAGGGAGGCGCTCCACTTCCTTCATCATCCTCATTGCCCTATGCTGGAGAACCTGCAGCAGCTCCACATCCCTCTTGAACTGAGGGGCCCAGAACTGGACACAATACTCCAGATATAGTCTCAGCAGTGCAGAGTAGAGGGGAAGAAGAACCTCTCTTGATATGCTAACCAACCCTCTTCTGATCTACCCCACGATGCTGTTGGCCC
>VXBP01003393.1:1712-122222 GCA_013400115.1 Rhinopomastus cyanomelas | reverse complement strand
GTCAATGGGAACAAGTGTCCACCTGATGGAACAAACTCAAACGGAGCAAGTGTGCTTCCTTAAGAAGTTCACCACCTACAGCGCACTTGCAGACTAGATATGAGGCTCTGCAGGAGAAACAGGTCAGCAGCAAGGATGAGGACTCAAAAACACTAGTAACTGCGCCAAAGACAAGTAGCCTCAGGCCAGAAATAAAGACCACCTGAAAAGAAACCTTGAAGGGTCATTGTTATAGGAGAGTCCCTACTGAAGGGAACAGAGGGCCCAATATGCAGACCTAACCCATTCCATAGAGAGGTCTGCTGCCTCCCTTGTGCCCAGGTAGGGGACATTTTANTTTTCTGCTCTGTAGAGAGAAAAGGTTGTGCAGCCTCCTGCAGGTTTTGGGGTTATTCTAAAGCTGCCTGGGTATGGTCCTGGGCAGCGTGTTGTGGGTGACCCTTTCTGAGCAGAGGTTTTGAACAGCACCTCCGGAGATCCCTTCCAACCCTCAAGCGTTCCCTGAAGAGACGACGCTAACCTAGGCGATTCAGTAGTGATTTGAGAGAGTGCTTTGCCTTCCACGCAATTGTCCAGTAGCATCATGTTGTCTAAGCCACAGCGCTGAGCTGCCTTCTCTCACCTGGCCTTCAGCAGGTGAGCACTGAACGCATTCTGAAGTCTGTTCCCTCAAGTACAAGGGGTTGTCCGTGTGTTTTTTCTTTCCGTTACTGACCTGCACTTACTCCCCCATCGTGAACCTTTGTCTTCAGGAAGGGAAGCGAGGAAGCAAATGGTTTATACCAACAAGTGAGAGAGGCATGGAGGACCTTTTGCCAGGAGGTGCGAAGCCTGCACCGGGCACTGAACACTAGGGTAGCGGATGGCTGAGGATACTTGCAGGTGGAAAACACTTCTTTCCAAAACCCTTTGGTTTTATCTTGTCTGATCTCTCTGAGCTTCTGTTTCCCAGAAACAAACAATAGTTTGAGATCTATGAGTGTAACACGTGGGCAGAACAAGAAATGAATTCAGAAGCTGTCCTGTAGGTATCTGAAGAGCCTTCTCTTGCAAACCTTACAGAATATTGGTGAGAATTGGAACCTGTTCCTGGAACCCAAACAGAATTTGCAGCTGGTGATGTTTTCTGCATTTCCTACAGAGATTTGAATTTTTAATCTAAAAATATTTACTTCCACTCCAGATCCAGATTCACATGTTCCCTGCTTTTCCTGTTGCCTTGTACTGTGCTTCAGCTACTATTTTTATTCTAATTTACTTCTAAGTAAGAGATGAGATCAGCTTTGGTAGAGTTCCAAGGGCAAGTCCCATACAAAATACATGAGAGTCAAAGACGTTCACATTAAAAGAAGACAGATTACAACTCAGGTTGTTAGTCATGAATATGCCTTATGGCTTACTACAGAGAAAATAAAGAAGATTTCCACCATTTTTTGAATATGTGTGAATACCACTCTGGATCTGGTGATAATTTGGCTTGAGAAGTAAATAGTAACTACAGGTTCATCACATGACTGCTATTAGCTGAAAATCTGAGTCAAATTTTGCCCTCAGTATTGTCTGTGTAGCTCACATAGGCTTCAGCTAGATGTGTGTCTGTGTAGCAGTGGGGTCAAATCCTTTGTGTTTCAGTGGGGCTGAATTACAGTCTGAGTTACAGGTAAGGTCAAGGTTGGTTCGTCCTGAGAGCAAGAAATCAAGCAAGGAGGGCAGGAGGCCTGTGTGGATAAGCAAAGTAGTACTTTAAGAGTTCAAATGGAACAATGAGGAAAAAGGGGCTGGCCCCTTGGGAGGAATACAGGGATGTTGACAGAGCACACAGGGATGCAATGAGGAAAGCTAAAGCCCACTTGGAATTAATCCTGGCAAGGGATGTCAAGGACAACAAAAAGGGCTTCTTAGAGTACAGCAGCAGCAAAAGAAAAACTAGGGAAGATGTGGACTCACTGCCATGAGGCAGGTGCCCTGGTGGTAGAGGATACAGAGAAAGCAGTGTTAACTGAACACCTTCTTTGCTCCAGTCTTCACTGCTAAGGCCAGCCCTCAGGGGTCCCAGACCTTGGATGTACGGGAGAAGGTCCAGAGAAGGGTTGACTTTGCGTTGGTTGAGCATTGGGTTAGAGATCATCTAAGCAAACTGGATCCCCACAAACCTGTGGAACTTTATGGGATGCAACTGTGAGTGCTGAAGGAGTTGTCAGACATCATTACTAGGCCACACTGTATCATCTTTGAAAGGTCTGGAAAGTAGGAGAGGTGCCTGAAGACTGGAGGAGAGCCAATGTCAGTGCAGCCTTCAAAAAGGGAAAGAAGGAGGAACTGGGTAACTACAGACTGATCAGCCTCACCACCATCCCTGGTGATGAAACATTCCATTCTGAATGTTACTGCTGAGCATATGTAGGAAAAAAGTCTATCAGAAGTAGTCAGCATGGATTTTCCCATGGAAATCATGTCTGACCAGTCTGATCCCCATGTGTGATGATGTGACTGAATGGCTAAATGAAGGGAAGGCTGTGAATGTTGTCTGCCTTGACTTCAACAAAGCTTTTGACACTGTCTCCTCTAACATCCTCACAGGGAAGCTTAGGAAATGTGGGTTAGGTGAGTGGGACATGAGGTGGATTGAGTATTGTCCGAATAGCAGAGCTCAGATGGCTGTGAGTGGTGATGTGGAGTCTAGGCTGGGCCTCTAGGTTCCCAGGGGTCAGTACTGGGTTCTGTCCTGTTCCACATATTGATCAATGAACTGTAAGAAGGGACAGAGTGTGTCCTCATCAGCCTTGCTGATGACTCAAAACTGGAGTGTCGAGACACCCCAGCAGACTGTGCTGCCATTCTGCATGACCTGGACAGGCTAGAGAGTTGGGCAGAGCGAAACCTAATGAAGTTCAACAAGGGCAAGTGTAGAGTCCTGCATTTGAGAGGAATAATCCCATGCACCAGTACAGACTGGGGGTTGATCTGCTGCAGGGCAGCTTTGCAGGACCTGAGAGTACTGGTGCACGACAGGTTGACCTTGAGCCAGCAACGGGTCCTTTTGGCCTAGAAGGTAAGTGGTATCCTGGGGTGCATGAAGAAGAGTGTGGCCAGCTGGTCAAGAGGTTCTCATCTCCTCCTACTCTGCTCTAATGAGGCCACATGTGGAGTCCTAGGTCCAGTTCTGGGCAACCCAGTTCAACAGAGATAAGGGACTACCAAAGAAAGTCCAGTGGAGGCTATGAAGATGACTCCCATAGAGGAGTTTATCATCCAGGGATTGAATAGGATGATCTCCAGAAGTGTCTGCCAACCCCCACCAGTCTGGAATTCTGTAATCAGTTCTTCTGGAAAGGTGATGCCAAATGACTTTGGATACTACCCTTAGTTTTGCTTTGGTGGTGGTTGCTGTCCAGTGACTGTATTGAACAGCTATTCCATGATTTACTTACTTCTCACTCTTTTAACTTTACACATTAATTACCAATGTTAACATTCCATGTAGTTCCTATGTGAGTAGGTCTAGGTGATCCTGCTGTGGCGGGGGATTGGACTAGAAGATTTTTTGAGATCCCTTCCAGTCCCTAATGATTCTATGATTCAATGTAGTTTTCTTCCTATCAGACCGACTTAGCTATTTGCGTTTACTTCAAAGACGCTGGGTTGGTGTGAGTGATGCTCTACAGATGTCAGCCTCCCGCTTGAAGATTGCTTTAGTTCAGAAAAGAGCATGTAAAAGGCAGCAGATAAGTTACCCTGGAGAAGAGCCATGCGAATGACAGGTTAATTCAAAGCAGTGATTGTTGTGGTTTTGCTTTAGGGATTGCTTGTGCAATACCAGCACCATCAGCATGGGTTTACATGTTCTGTGTAGGTGTTGTGTTACCTGTTCAGGGCTGCTACAAACTGCCTGTGTTAAACAGCCATAAAAACAGTTTGACAAGTCAAGTTTGCGATACATTGGAACATGAAAATATACGTCTGAGAGGAGCTAAAAAATGATAGGAAAAAGCTGCCCTTTCAGAAATACGCACTATGAGACAGATGTGCAAACAGAGCTGCCATTTGTTGTGAAGTATTGTGGGATGCCATTCCTCTCATCACATTCCCTCCTTGGCAGGGAGCTTTCCAGCCTCTACAGCCACTGACGTAGCCTGTGGAGCTGAGAAAAAATCCAGAACCTTTGACAGACACTTAGTGACAGATGTGAGCTATTTCTGCTGCTGTCCATGTGTTGCAGCTCTGCATCAATAAAAGGACCGACATAACTGCAGGTCTCCCAGAAATGCTCTGTTGGTGTCATGGGGTGTCACTCTGAGGGCTGACCCACCTATGTAACGTGGTCCAGCTAGTCTTTAATTTTCTTTTTTAGCCCAATTGCTTGTGCCAGCACTCAGGCTGCAGCCTCAGGAGCCTGCTGGAATAAATATTTTATGTGACTGCCTTCCTTTTCATTTGGAGCATGGTAGTGAGTCACCAGCAGTGTGGCACAACACGCAGAACATGATGCTGCCCTGTCAGGCTGGTTTCTTAACAACGCTCTTCACTCAGCGAGAGCAGTTCCATTCCATGCTGGTTCCTCTCTGACTGGGCTGGGGAGATTGTGTGTTTGTCGCATGGATTATTTCATTGTTGTTGCTCTGAGTTCTCAAAGAATATTCGGGGGATTAATTGATAGTTAGCTGTGGTACAGACAGTGTTAGAAGCTGAGCGTTTGCTGTTGATTGTTTTTCTTCTCTGAAGCCTTTAGTCACAGGACAACCACTGCCAGTCAGGAGTAGTTTTAGACAATTTGATAGAGGCAAAGCCCTTACAGGGCCAGTAGGAATTTCTTTCAGCAGTGAGCAGTGTGTTCTGTTCTTTATACCCTGCGAATTTCTATTAATAATTGAGAAATGCTACCAAGGGTCAGAAATTCAATTTGAGATCAAGGGTTGATGGAAAACCAGTGAAACCAAGAGAGCCTTTTGAAATATTTTTGTAGACTCTTATCAGTCTACTTCAGTGAACTGAAACGCTGTTAATCTGAGTGTTCAGAAAGTGCTGACACCAAGCAGCAGGCTAATTTATAAACTCCATAATGCAGGAAAACTAAGACAGCTGAAAAACAACTGCCAAGTTCATTCTGATGAGCTAAAACCGTTCCAGGTGAAAGGTAGCTCTACAGATTCTCTGTAAGTATTTGCAGGTTGTTGAAGACAGGCTGTGGGTCTGTCAGGAACGTTTCAATATTTGCAATGTGCAGCTCCAGGATCCTGCACGGGTCCTGCCTCTGCTGCACAGCCATTAATGTTCAACGCTGTTGTTCCTAAGAAGGTCACCTTGAGGAAAACAGCAGCTTTGCAAATGTCACAAAGTTGAGAGAAAAGAGGGTAATTACAGCGGGGCAAGTTCAACGTGGTTTGCACTGACAGAAGCCTAAAGTGTCTGCTAAGTGGGCTGTTTAAGGGTGCTAGAAAGGGAAGGTTGGGAGTGAATTCTTTGTAATACCCGTATTCTTTTACACCTAATACAAGAACATGTTTGAGAGGAGAGGAGTGCTCTTTTCTACAGCTTCCTAGCTGATTTTAGGGTGTCGGCTCAGGGTAATGATACGGAATTATATCCCGGCACTGTATTTACTTTCAAATGATCAATAAAATAAATGGCATTTCCATTACTTAGGGTCACCTAAACAGTTAATAGTCAGAACAGTTCAAAGGCCAGTCATTGGGTAGTCATGAAGGAACCTTAGCCAGGTCTGCACAGTACACCTTGGAAATAACAACACTGACAGGATAGGAATGGCTGGTGTGTACATGATCCTCACAGGGAAATAATCGTGCAAGTGAAAGTGGCTTGGAGAAGAAATCCTGCTTTGAAGAGAAGTAGTTCAGAAGTTCAGTGCACACCTCTCCTCCCATTCAGAAATATCGTGCGTGCTCGCATATGATAGATAAGTTGCCAGGTGCAGACCTAGTAACTGCAAAATGGGACGGTTGCCAGGTGAGAGGTCAGGAAATGTTTTAATTTACAAAGTGAGAGTTTGCTTCTTTTCTTAGTGCAGACAGAGTTCCGTTAGATTTATCCACACCCTCTGTATTTTTTTTCAGACCGTCAGCTATTTGTATTACCCTCAGTTCCATTGTTGTCTGTGAATGCTCCGATTTGTCTACACAGTTACCTTCTCTTCCTTTCAGTAGCTGTAATTTTTAATGCCTTTACATCTTATCATGGATACAACCCAGATATATGGGCCCTGAAAGTAAAATGTGAGCTGGTTTACTTTCCTAGTGATTGATCTTTGTCATGGTTGAGTTTGGGTCATATGTTACTTTTTCCTTAGGAAATCTACAAATCAATACTTGTCGGTGGTGGTCAACAGAGATTACGGTGGTACCTCAGAGGCAACACTTTTTCATCCCACTTGGTTTCAAGCATTACCTGTGTGCTCTTAACTGACGTGCTAAAGCTGTGTGTCTCTTTGCAGCTTGGGTACACGGTGACCCCAGGAAAGTGATTTATCCCACTGACAGCTATGGGCAGTTCTGTGGTCAGAAAGATACCCTCAATGAGTGAGTACTAAATCCATTCACATACCTTTATTACTCATGCACCGTGAATGTCTGTGCTTCTTGTAGGGGGCTTGGACTAGATGAGAGGTCCCTTCCAACCCGACACAGTGTGTGATTCTGTGACTAAGCTGTAACAAATGCAAACTGAGTCAGCAGCTGCAGCGCAGGTTCCCACGTTTCAGGAGCTGTCAGTGTGAGGATTCAGCTATACAGACCTCCGGGTCTTTCCCTTGTTTACATCAAAAGAGATTTATCAGTTTATTAGCCGACACTATTAGCACTCTGTTTCCTGGCCAGCTGTCCTCGGTTGCCAGCGATAAAGAGCTTTTGATTGATTTTGGTGCCACCTTCTGATCGAGAAGGAACAGGCAGCTGTTACCGTGCGGCGTTCACCAGTAGCAGCTTTGCATGCAGCTTTGCATGCAGCTTTGCATGCAGCTCATACGGGAACGTGTTCAGTCTAAGCAAAGGGTCCACAATGTTTTTGCAGGGGATTTTACTGACCTCCCTGCATAGAGGTAGGACTGCAGACTTGTGTAACAGTGCTTAGAGTTGTTCCAGCTTAAAAACGTGCCACAGAAACAAGTCTCAAGCTCAGCACTCTTTAGAGGAAATACTTGGGTTTCAGAGGTGTTTTGTCGTGAAACATTCAGGGTCTGCTTGGAATGTGTGGGGTTTTTTGTTTTGGATTTGTGCTGTGTCCATTCACAGTAGTAGAATGTAAGTATCAATGTGTGCTGTAAGGTTTTGAATGGTAAGATGTCTAAGCACCTATATTTTTAACATTAATTATATCCACTTCCATAGGAACAAGACCATTTTGTTTTACTTTAACATTCTGAAATGTGCCAGCCCCATAGTGTTAATAAACCTACAGTGCCCTACAACACAGGTAAGTCAAATACAGAGATGAAATGTTTTCCCTGACTCTCAGTCATGGTGCTTTAGAACTGCAGGCATTGGTTCGCATTTGAAAATTGCCCTTACTCCTGCTCCCTGTACCTGATAGTTTTGTCCTGCTCCGGCCGGGGGGTTGGACTCGATGATCTCTTGGGTCCCTTCCAACCCCTAACATCCTATGATCCTATGATAGGTGTTCCGGCCTGTCAGTCAGCGTGCCTGTAGGGACTGTTTGACAAAGCTGAAGAGACGAAAGTGTCCATCAGGAAAGAACTAAAACCCTCTTAACACTAATAAGTTGCTGTCAGAGCAGAGACTTTCTCTATTAGCAGCAAATTTGCTTCAGGAAATCTACGAGTCCAAATGCGGACACCAACGCTGTTACCCTGTAGTCTTCAGACTGTTACTGGAACATTGCAGGCTGTTGGGAAATACTGAGGTTGTTACGTGGGATTTGTCTGGAGCTGTGCTTAAGCTGGCAGTGGTCATGAATCATGGAAGGTGAAATAATTGTTGAAGGAGAGTTTGAGGGAGCTGAGTAGTTATTTCGTTTATCTTCAGGCACACAACATCTGCAAAACTGATAATGTTTGTTACTGCAGGAGATTAATTTTCCAGTCTTTTGTGAAAATGCCGAAGGATCGATTGTTTGATAATTCCTGTTTTGAACTACAGACGTGGTCTTTTATTCCTGTTCCACTGGTACCAAATAGAAGGAGAAAAAATAAAAGAGGAACGGGCATGGCAGGAGCTTCAGTTCTTGAGTGAGATTGTAAGATCCTCTTGAGTGAGGATTTGCAAACTGTTGTTACAGTTCACTGGGTCCACCACAGACTGCACATTTCATGGCCTGTCTCACTGAGGTGAAATACAGACTCAGACATGATGACTCTGTGGTACTTGAATAGCACAGCTTTGGAAATGGAGAATGGCCTTCTAGAAACAGCTGAAACTTGCTGAAAAGATGGTCTTCAAACTGCCTCAGAGTGTTGAGGGACACCGAGGAGTCAGACTGAGGGTGACGGAGCACTGGAACAGGCTGCCCACAGGGGGGTTGTGGAGTCTCCTTCACTGGAGACGTTTAAGACCCGCCTGGATGTGTTCCTGTGTGACTTGGTCTAGGTGATCCTGCTGTGTCAGGGGGATGGACTAGATGATCTTTCGGGATCCCTTCCGAGCCCTAATGATTCTATGATACACTTGCGTGATTCCAGTGATGAGCAGAGCCTTTCAAGTCTGTCTGTTTCTTTGTTATATGAACCTAAATCATAATTTCTTGGTGGATGCCTCATTGAATCCTATTCCTCGCCTTGTGTCTCTCATCAAGATGGTGGCTTAATCATGGCTGTACCTTGAGTCAGTAGGAAAAAACATCACTTTTCAGTGATTTACAGGTAACTTGGCTTGAACGATACTATGGAGATGGATTTGGCTGAGAAGACTGTCTGGAAAGGTGGAACAGTTTTAGCTGCATTGGAGTTTTAAAAGAGAGTTTGTCTTGCGATTTCTGTGCGTTGCCTCTATATCCAGTTAAATTAGCGCCTGCACCTCCTGGCTCGTAACAGACTGCTGCTGACAGAGGAACGCCAGGACATGATGGATTTCATTGTTTTTCCTTGTGTTCAAAACAAAAATAAGAGCATTTTTATCAGCGGGCGGAAAGGTCAATGCACCTTCCAGAGCACGTAGGACCTAAGACGACACAGGGAGTGGCTTGAGGTGCCAGATACGAGGGCAGACTTCAAAAGCGGCTTCCATCAAAGAATTTTAATAGTGTTCACCTGGGGAATCCAAAGGAAAACAGACATCCCTTTCTAAACACTGCAGGAAACAGTGCTGAAGGCAGTTCCAGAAAACAGTGTACTCCTATTAAAGGGCTTTTCCTAGCTGTTTAGTTGCACTGACTTTCCTAACCCTCCTCTACCCCCAGTGTATCTTTACTCATTTTTTCTGTTCTTGCAGCTTTGTGTCTCAAAGTGCCCAGACAGGTTTGCAACCTACATTGATGTTCAGGCTTCCTACAGATACAAACCAGATCAGTGGAATTACTTCAGGCAGTTCTGCAAACCTGGTTTCAACAATCCTCGCAAGGTGTGTATGTGTCAGTAGACGATGCCGTGCAGTTTCCTTCAAGTAACGTGTGATGTGCATGGTTGTGCTGAACTACATCAAAGCTTTGAGTTCTTCTGATTTTGTCATGGAAAGAATTGGCTTGTTTATTGTTTGGCAGTAATTTAATCAGGGTGAAGGTCTTGTATGGGCACCAAACCCTCCAACCTTTAAATGATTTCTTTTTACTTAAAGAATATCTACAGCTACCCATGAGCTTGTGGTATTCTGACAAGCAGTAAGTATCCTTTAGTACTTAATATTCCACAGCAGTAGAGGATCTCAAACCAGTTCTTAAAGCTCCTGAGTAGTCTGTAGCTGCTTAGTAATACAGCTACAAAAATTAGTTTATCCTTCATGTGACCGAGCTTGCTCCCAAATGTACTGCATTGTGTCTGCTGTCTTTAGAGGAGGTAAGGAACAGTTGCCCAGTCAATCCTGACTTAGATCCAAAGTGAACAGGTCTTTTCTTTTTTGTCACTAGACAAGGAAAGAAGAATAGTCTTTTCCCAAATCACAAAGACAGTTTGGATTCTCACATCATGAATGTGTCTTGCAGCTCCACCAGTCAAGTTTGGGGAGGAGGCTACAAAGCCCAGTTTGGGGCATTTTCTTAGACTGGGTAAGAAACGAAAACCATACCGATACTCTGCTGTGTATTCAGCATTGCTGTTTTTCCCCCTTTTAGTCTGTTGCTCAAGTCCTACGTGATGAAGATTGTCCTTCGATGATCATTCCAAGCAGGCCTTGTGAGTGGTTCTACTTCTTACACACATCTTAGCAGATTATAAGCATTGACATTAAATCACAGCTCCCATTGGAACAGTGTTTTGTGGCAAGGGCACTCGGAGCCATCTGTTATCTGACAGTGGCATCCTTTCCATTTCAAACAGTTTGATATTCTAAAGATTTATTATTAGTTTTTCTGATTGCCGTCTGTGAGCATTCAGCATGTGGTCAGGTCAAGTTGAGCTCTTTGTTGCTCTTGAATCATCGCTGATAGCAGTAGCTTTGTGGCTCTGACTGTGCTCTCCAAAACAAGTGAGCCTGCAGCCCTTTTGGCATCAAGAAAATGCCATGACTGCAGGAAGGGTCAAATGGCCAGGAGGCTGCTGAAGTTCACATGATAGTTGAACCCTGCTACAATGCAGCTCACTTTTCAGCTGCAGGGCTGGCTGTGCAGGGCATACAGAGAAATTAAGGGACCATCAAATGTTTTTCTCACTATTTTGGAGTAGGTGACTGCAGGTCTCAGAGCTCTTCTCAGCTGCAGAACTGTAACCCCAGAGTTTTTGTCACTAACCCAGAAACTGGTGCAAATAAGAAATGGCTGTGTATTTTTCTGTGGTTTAAAACAGACACTGTGTAAACAAGAGACAGGTTATTAAAAAGAGAAAATATGGATTCATATTTTAAATATTAAGAATTTGTTTAAAAACTGATGTACTGCCCCAAAAGATAGAAAATCATTTGCAGAGAAGCTACTCTTTCCTTTCAGACTACAAAAATGGACACCTGTTACAGAGGGAGGAAAAGAGACCTGTTCTGAGCTAGTGCCTCAGAGTAAGTGATGGGGGAGATGTTCTAGACTGAATGCTGAACCTTGGCGTCAGTATTTCTTGGAATGCGCTAAGTAAGGCACAGACCTGCTATGTACAGTGCAGCCGTGTAGGAGGACTGACCTGCTCCTCCCTTTGGAATGAAAGTCAGGGCTTGTTGCAGCAGAGATCATAGAAACCTAAATGACTGTGGAAGCATCTCTCATTTTCTTTCTCTTTTACAATCATCTCCTCCCTCTGTCTAACCAATAGGTTCAGTCTTTTTTCCTCTCTGAGAATGTCTAGTGACAGTGGATGATACTGGAGCTCATTTGACCTACGTGGGACTGACATTTGCTGTTATGTGTTGTTTTGGGTGCTAACACCAGTGACCAGTCAGGCTGAGTCTGTCCCTGGGGGGCTGCTTTGGCCATTGCCATGAAATGACATCTTTGAGAAGCTGCAGGTTTTTTTATCTGCCGAGATACTGGCAGAGATTAAGTTCCACATCAATACAAAGTCTTGAACTGCTACAGATGCTACTGTTGTTCCCTGGTAGCACCTAGCATCTCCAGTTTAAGTCCTACCATGCCTGAGCTTGGGTAAAAAGCCCTGGATCATAAGAATAATAATCTTGAATAAAATGGCTCTTCCAAGATCTGGCAAAGTCAACACATTGATAGATAATCAGTTGACAAACAGTGGACTGTGAATCTGAAATGAAGAAGTGTGTTGCAAAAGACAAGTGGCAGAAGTGGAGCCCGATGTGAAACGTAATGTGCGTGCTTTGTTTTGATGTTTTGAATAGTTCTTAAGAGATGCTTCCCAGACTTCTCCACGAAGAACGGTGTGCTGACTGTGGCAAACCAGACCACGTTCAAAGATGGAAGAGGGAAAACAAGAAACGTGACTGATCTCAGGGAAGCTGCCAAGTAGGTGTGACCCTTCTTGAGTGCTGGTCTGTTGGATTCTGAGATTGTGTAATAATTTAGGCATTGGAAAAAAATATTAGAAACTGTTGTAGCAGTTGGCTGGGTGTGCCCAGGCATGATGTGCTGCTAAATGCTCTTGCTGTGCTTGGGCACTTGCAAATTCCAGTAAGAAAAACCAACACTGGTTTCTGGCAGGCAGAAATGAACAAGGACACGGAAGTCAGAGTCTGATTGTGTCTCGGAGGGACTGATGGGTTTTATGTAGTTTCTGCTGCTTTTCCCTTCAAAAAATAGTATTAAATAAAGCTAAAGCAGGTTCAAAATCAAGTCCTTGTGCTGTAGAACACAGGCCAGACAGTAATAGCTTCAGCTGCTCCTTCTGGTGTTGTCCTTTCGACTGACACAGACTGTCGTAATACTTGGGGCATCTCGTCTCATCAGAGTTCTCCTGTTTTCAGCATGTGTCTGAGGGTCAAAAATCGATGAGCTAGGCTCTGAGGTATAACCACAGCTATCTTCAGGTGGACAGCAAGCACCTCCAGTCCTGGGCATCAGCCAGGATGAGAGAAACCTGCTGCAGTTACCTCACTTTTCCAGCTGCCGTCTGTGCCTGGCCTGTCTGGACCTTTTCTTACCTCTTGATCCAAGACTGCCATATTCTAGCACCTTACCCACACTGATGACACCTACACCATAAGATACTTCATTTCTTCTTAGGAGAATATTAATATGGGCAAGCACTTGGCAGGACAGGAAAACAGTTTCATAAAAAGTCAACCTTTTGCTTCACTGAGCTGTCTTCTACTTCTGTGCCATTAGCAGTTCTGTAGTCACAAGTGTCTGGCTCTTGATACTTTGAAGATCTTATGAGAATGCCTCTTTCTTGTGACATGATAAGCAGTTATCTCTGATGCTGGCACTCAGCTTTTTCAGGAGCTATATAGACATTTTTGCACAGGTTTTTTTTCTTTCATGTAACTATGCTTGATGTTGGCTTGGTTACAGAGCTGGAGCTAGAGGATGGTAAATGTAATCTTATCGCTAGCAAAGCTGTTTCAAATTCTTTCAGCAAGCCTGTTTATTGTTTAAATAAATCCATTTTCTACCTAAAGCAGCCTTTTCTTTGATTTGTCTTTTCTCAGTGGCATCAATAATGTCCTGGATGCAAGATCAGTTGGGATGAAAATTTTTGAAGACTATGCTATCTCCTGGTATTGGATTTTAATGTAAGATTTTCATGAGTGTTTTTAGTTCTTCCAAACTCACTTTGGATCACGTAGAGAATTGAAAAATTAGATCATGTGTCCTACTTTTAAACTGTAATTTCCTTTCATTACATGGTAGTAGCATTATGGGTCTGCACATGAGGTAAGAACAGCACAGCACACATCCACGGCAAGTCAGTTCGTCTGGAGTAGCTTCTAATGTTCTACCAGGCAGAAAAACAGAAGGTGCTGTCTTCTACATGGCAGTTCCAAAACTAGTAGACAGATTCACTGGTTTTCCTCCTAAATTTAAGTCTGTTTTTTCCTAGGAAAGCTCCTAGATGCTACTTTGTTAATATAGTTACTTCACTAGTTATTCCTTCTGTGCAAGTAGGGGTATTTAATGGATGACACAGAACAGCCGTCTCCCCACACAGAGGTGTTTGTCCAATTTCACTTTCGGTAGACTAGGCTGTGGCCAGACAAAGGCAGTGAGTTGTTTGGCTGCTGTAGATGATGAAAAAAGAGCTGTACTAGTCCCATTCAACCAGTCTGAGAACACAGAGTAATCAAACACTGCTGGCTCAGCCCTGAGAGATCATTATATCATCATTATCATCTCAGCCATAAGGATGTATATCCTAAGGAAGATTTTTAAATACATTTTTACTAATAATTCTTTTGTGTGGGGTGAATTGACTCTCATTTGGAGAAACAAGCCTGCAAGAAAGTGAAGGTTTTCACACTTGTTTTCCCTGTGTTTTTGTTTTTTCTGTTTCCTGTCTCCCCAGAGGGCTGTTCATTGCCATGGTAGTGAGTTTGCTCTTCCTTGTATTGTTGAGGTTCACGGCCGGGGTTCTCTTCTGGATCTTCATCTTTGGTGTGATTGGAATTATCGGTTATGGTAGGTGTCATCTATCTTCTTTTTTTCAGCCGTGTCTTTGCACTCTTCAAACACTTGTTTTATTGATTGTTTTTTAAAAGGCATCTGGCATTGTTACTGGGAGTATGATCATCTTAAAGGAATACCTGGATCTGATCTCACTGTTTACGATATTGGATTCCAGACAGACTTCAGAGTGTACCTGCAACTGAGGCAAACATGGTTAGCATTCAGTAAGTGCCCTTTGGACTTAGTATCTGTTAATGGATGTTCAGCAGAATCAACCACTGTCTTGCTGCAGTCTTCTGCCTTGTTAGATAACCTCCTCTACATGTATTTTTTAGAGAATTATGCAGAATTCTCTTACTTTGCCCAGAAATCTACTGTTTTGCAAGGAGATTAGTGTATTTGTAAGGTGAGTTAGCGCAATTGCACCAGTGCCAAGAGTGAAAAATGCTGTCTTATTAGTGTGTTCAGTCTTCGTAGTAGAAGCCAATAACTCAGTCCTGATGAAGTTGGACAAGGGAGGGATGTTCTTCTCTTTGGCTCTGTTTATTCTCCCTCTTTGAGAATAATGAGATGAGTAACTCTACACATCTTTGAACAACTGGTTACAATCAGATAATCAAATTTTCTTGAAGGTTGTTGTAAGAGAATGAACAATCACAAATTTCACCCTCTTTATTTTCAAAAGTGCTGAATTGCCTTCACTTCCAGTGTATTTAAAACAAAATCGTACCGGAACAAGGCTGCCTGCAGCATCCACACCGCTCCCCAGGGAAGGAGGTGTGGAAGAGAGAACAAAAATGTGTCAAATACTGCCTGCACTGCTGTTACTGCTCCATTCTGTAGTCACACTTAAATAAATTATCACACTTGTCAGAGAACTGCATTGTTCTTCTAAAATTGTAAATGCTAGTGTCTGGGTCCGACACAACCTGACTAACTCTCTGCATGTAGATTTTCCCTACACTGGATCCTAAAAAACTGTGAAATGGGGTTTAAGCTTGGCAGGTGCAGTGACATACAGAGAATAATAATCCTGTAGCAGAGAATTTTATGGAGTTAATGAACAACAGTGTAAAATACAAGTCTAAAAAGCCAATTGACAGAGCAGCATATGTGCTCAATTACTGAGAGATCTGACTGTTGTTTGCTTGCTTGCTTGCAGTGGTAATTCTTTGTATCGTTGAAGTCGTAATCATACTGATGCTGATCTTCTTAAGGAATCGGATCCGGATTGCGATTGCACTGTTGAAGGAAGGTAGTAGGTATGCTTGTCTGGTCTTAATATGAATTTGTAGCGATCTGTAGAGTACACTCTTATTGAGCTTCATCTTGCTCTACCAAGAGCAGAAAGGTGGGGGTTAAAGTACAAAACTGGATGTTTTTGAGCCAAACAGGTAGTGTAAGGAATGCCAGCTCTCCGTTAATGAGGTTGTGTTTGTAAGAGCTTTCTCTTCCGCAGCAAGGGATTTCTTTGCTCTCAGCTCCCAGCCTCACAAGTACACATACTGTTAGTGGTACCACGTATTTGTAAGAGAGCGTATAAACAGAAATGCTTAGTGGGGTGCACTGCTCATAGCCTGCGACCTGCAGCCGCCAACTTGGTTGCTGAATTGTCTCCAGAGTGACGTACTAGTGGTAGAGTATCAGTGGTGTTTGGGCTGTGGCTTTTATAATTGGGAAGGACTGGACTCTTCTGACTGCAGTGGAACATGCTTGGGCCTGCACAGATCTACAGAGTGAAAAGGAGACTCTTGCAACCACACTTTGTAGTGTGGTGCAGTCCAAGACGGAGGTTTTCAGCTCTGAATAAAGAAGAGCAGGATAGGAGAGTCCAAGGCCTAGGAAACCTCTTCATTCTTGTTTCCTGAGATCTCTACAGACTTTGTTCACAGTGGTTCCTGTTGCACACAGCGCCAACACTTTGTTCTTTTTTTAAAGAATCATCACAGGAATGTCACACAGGAGAAAAGGACCTAAAACGTCTGGGCCTGGGATTTCGTTGCAGATAGATGGAGGTCTCCTAGGCCTTGGAAGCAGAGCTCTGTTGTTAGACCATGCAGAATTAGTTCTGATTCTGTGTGTGTAATTGCATGTAGTTTTCTGCAGTCCCCATTGACATTAAGGTTCTCAGGGATTGGGATTTGGGATTTTTGTAATGGGATTTAGAGACACTGAAGTTCTGCATCCAGCCAGGTAGCTCCTTCCTGTCTTATGCTACTGTGCAATTAGATTAATTCTGACAGCACTAAATTATAGTCTTTAATTTCATTACAATTCAGAAACACTTTTAACACTGCGCAGCACTTTTGTTCACAGCCTCTGAAGGCTGTGAGTAGAAGGTAGGAGGATTTCAGAAAGTTCATAAACTTCCTGCTGAGAAGTAATAACTCTCTGCAGCTTTTTAGCAGTGGGCAAAGGTGACATGAGGGTGACAGTTTTACTCTCTTGCATGATGCATGAGTTGGACTCTGTATGTAATTGCTGTGCACCTAAGAGACTATGCCCTGCATTCCAGAAGATAAAAAATTAGCCTCTAATGACTGGAAATCAAATTGCATCTTTTAATACCTTTTAACTACTTTTGCCTGACAACAGCTAAAGGTGAGCACCACTCAGTTACAGCCCATGCAAGGGAAGCCATCTAAGATGCTCAGGAAAGTGTTAGCTTGTCCTGGCATGTCAAAGACAAGCTGAATCCCTGTCCCAAAGCAGATAGTGTACTTTAGGTAAGAAATGGGCTGGGAAAAGGGTCCTGAAACACAAGCAGTGAGAAGTAATTTGCGGTGTGTAGGAGCTGCAGGAAGAGCATAGGAGCTGAACACAGTGGGACAAGGGAATAAAGGTCAATGTCTGCAGCTGTCAGCTGTGTGAGATTTGGCTGAAATGGGTTTATGACCTGGAAAGAGATGGATCTGTGAAGCAGTAATGAAGAAGGAGAAAGTAGAAAATGGGCTGGAACATGCCAGGTTGATAAACCTGGCTGTAGTGCTTCTGATAAGAGCGAAGTGCTAGAAATGACAAAGTGAAGATGTGAAGACATTTAAAGAAAACGTGCAGTATCCTGAGATCCCAGCACTAGATGATACTACTGCTGTCAACTGAGTAGCTCAAAGTAAAAAGAGTGATGCTGGAAGAGGAAGGATAAAAAGCCTTATTTCTTAAATAATTGTAGTTTACTGATCTGTTTTGTTTCTTTCATAGGGCTATTGGCTATATAATGTCTACACTGTTCTACCCCATTGTCACCTTCGTACTCATCGCAATTTGTATTTCCTACTGGGCTGTGACAGCTGTGTATCCTTCTGTCTGTGTGCTTCTCTGGAGAAACAGTCCTCTTGGCTGCAACCCCACGTAATTCTCTGCTATTTAATCTTAACCAACCCAACCTTAAGAACTGTTTGGTCTCGAAGCACTTGCTGCACTCTGATGCACTTGAAAGAGTTCATGTGATGTACAAAGCAGACGGTGAATGTAATCTAATTAAAAAGAACGGGACTAAAACTAATGCAAAGTCAGGGGGTTCATACAAGTCCTTGTGTACTACATAACTCTGACTTTCAGGGGTGAAAAAGGGCCCTCAGCAAAGAGTGAATATGACCTTTAACGTGCTGGGTGTTCCATAGGGCAGATGTCTTAGTTAGTTGGGATGGAGTGGACTCTGGGTGTGTATAGAAAAGTATAGAAAAGCAGTGGGGGACCGTAGTGTCTTAAACCCTCTCTAAATTGTGTAACAACCACTCCCTGTCTGTTCCTGGAACAGTCAGGGTTTGTCAAGGTATCAGGAAGGGGAAAACTAGTTTTTGAAGAAGAGCTGCTCTTTGACACGCAAAGAGGGACAGGTGGTGTTGTTCAGGACAGTGTTAGTTTATCCTTGTGCTCTGAGTGTGCTTTCACCAAAATATGAACTGTACAGGTGGACCTACTGCACAATCTGCCTTGTCAAGGGTAGATATGTGGAAGAGACTGAGTCATCTTCCACAGAGACTCCCCTTGCCCCTTCTGTCAGGGGTTGTTACAGCTCCAGGATGAAGTTTGCCTTGGTTTTCCGTGCAGTGAGAGTTTGTGGTCTTGCCTGTCAACCCCTCGCGTGCACTTGTGCATAGCAAGAACAGTGTTTTCTGTCATCTGTACAAGTTCTTTGCGGCTGGTGGCCACCCACTGCAGAAACTGAAGTTGCTTAAAGCCTGCCCTTGTGTGATTGCTCCTTAAAACATTTTATTCAGTTTTCTGGCTACGTCCGGAGAACCCATTTATAAAGTCATGGCTAATCAGACACTGTGCAAGTACGCGAACCTGACCTGTGACCCAGAGGTGAGTGTAACAGGTTTACCTGTAGTGAGAGCTGTACTGCTGGCGTTTCATAGTCACTGCTCACTGCACGCCCGAAGCAACGATCCTTATGTTTGATCTCGAAAGAGCTCATAGTGTCCAGGTAGCACGTTTGAGGCAGTTTGTGTACACAAACTGTTTTTGTGCTCAACTGTGCTGCAAGGCAGGTCAATAGTAACTGTTCTTATGTGCAGGGTGATGCAGAAATACAGATTAATTTGGAAGTTTGTTCTTGAATTCTGTTTTGTGGTCCTCAGAAGGCAATGGAAAACTTTGAAAGCCATGCCTCAAACTTGCCTAGGGACCAGCCATGTTTTGAAGCAAGAGGCTTAGTTTCCTTTGTCACAGCAGTGACCATTATGAAGTTCCAAAGATATTTGTCTTTTTATTTCTTTTTCTCTTCAGCCCAGTGTTGTGCCTTGGCCATGAGGTTGAATTTAAGTGTTCTTTTACAAGTAGAAATATTTACCAAATGTTGTATCAGGGTTGTTTTCAGATGTGTAGGTTTCAGTTTACTGCTCTGTTTCTGTAGATCCCACAAAGCTCGACCACCTGTTTGGTCTGAATGCTAAAAAAGAAAGGGATTAGAGTTAGAAACTGACCATTTTATTTCATGCTTAAACTGAGCAAATGCATGAAATGGAAGACAGAAATAGGGAAAAGTAATTAAATGTGAAGATCCTGTTTTAATACCCTGAGGTCAGTAAGAGTAGCTGTGACCACATCCACCGTTTGTGTACAATGGCACAGCTGTTGATGAACCAACTTCAGTTTAACTGTGGTGATTTACCTGAACTGAGATTTGACCTCTGGATTTAAAATAAGTTGTGTTTGTTTTAATGTGAGCAGATTTTATTTAATGACAATTTCTGTAATTCAATTCCGTTTATGTAGGTTTCAGGCATGTGGTGAACGGCCCTGTTTGCGAACCACGTAGTTTGAAGTTGATCACCTTCACAAGACATTAATAGGAATCCTTAAATATGTGAACAGATTGCCTAGTATTGGAGTGCAGTGTTGATTCAGCTACAGGCAGGACTTGGATTAAAGCTGCTAAATTTCGGAGACTGTGTACACAGAATTCATTGCTTATAATCACATTCTTCTTCTTTCTATACAGACGTTTAACACAACCAATGTGACTAAATTGTGCCCAGGTGCTCAGTGTACTTTTGCTTTTTATGGAGGAGAAAGCCTGTACCACAAGTATATCTTCATCTTCCAGTTAGCCAATGCCTTTGTCTTTCTCTGGCTGGTGAACTTTGCAATTGCACTGGGTCAGTGTACCCTTGCTGGTGCCTTTGCCTCTTATTACTGGGCTTCTCGAAAACCTGCTGATATTCCTCTGTGGCCACTCTTCTCTTCATTCGGACGGGCAATACGGTAGGTGAGCCTTGTCATGTGCCCAGCAAGGGAGCCAGACTTAAACTATCAAATGAATATGATCAGTCTTGGTTGTGGTTTGACCTCAGTAGGCACCTGAACCCCACCCAGCTGCTCACTCACCCTCTCACAGTGAGACGGGTTAGAATGTGAAGGGTGAAGGTGCAAGAATGCGTGGGCTGAAATAAAGACAGTTGAGTAGATAAAGCAGAGCTGTGCATGCAAGCAAAGCACAACAAGGAATTCATCCACCAGTTCCCATTGGCAGGTGGGTGTTTGGCCATCCACAGGGAAGCAGGGCTCCATCACATTTAATGGTGACTTGGGAGGGCATATGTCCAAATGTCCTCTTCTTCCTTCTCCTCCACAGCAGTTATGGCTGAACATAACATCATATAGTTTGGAATATGCCTTTGGTCATTTAAAGTCAGATGTCCTGGCTCTGTCCCCTCCCTGCTTTCTGTGCACCCCTAGCCTGCTGGCTAATGGGGCAGGGGAAGAAGCAGAAAAGCCTTGATGCTGCTCAGCTAAAGTGTTGGGGTGTTACAAACACTGCTTTCAGCAAAATCCAAAACATAGTGACATACAGCTTATAATGAAGTAAACTAACTGCTCCATCTCAAACCAGTACAGTCAGGCAAATGTAGTTATTAAGGGGCAGGAGGTTGAATCTCCCAGTAGCAGTGAGGCTGCTGCATCTCCATGCCCCCAGGTCCAACCAATTACAAGGCTGAGCAAGTATTCCCAGTAGGTGCACACACCCAAATACAGGTACACAACACACAGCCACACAGATCAACAGACACGCACAGCGCTCACACAGATGCCAACAGTAACCATGGCTTCGTTCTGCTCCTCACTCTGGTGGGTCAGAGTGAAGGCCTCCCCTTAGTATATGTGATTCTCACTAAAGGACCTTCCTCCAGGGACCGTTTTCTATTCAGACACAAACACATGCACAGACGTGTCTGACTGCACGCGCGCGCACTGTAACGGCCTTTTATTTTGTTGTAGGTACCATACTGGGTCACTGGCATTTGGAGCCTTAATTCTGGCAGTTGTCCAGCTTATTAGAGTGATACTGGAGTACTTGGATCACAAACTGAAAGGTGAGATTGATGAATCTGGTCCAGGTAGTTCACTCTTCCTTTGGCAAATTACTTCCTTGCCTTCGCAAGGTGTTTTTTAGCAACGAGGAGAAATTAATTCCACATTGATTTTAGACATTGCAGTTGTGTTTGAAGCCAGTGAATTTGTGCCGTTCTGACCAAATCAAGTCTGTGGCCTTGGGAACTCAGTGCCAAGTTCATGTAGGGTATAGATCTGATCTAAGTGAAAGCTGCTGAGCCAAGATTGGTTAAGAGAGAGAGTCCATGCTTAAAAACCTCCCTGCTTTTGTCATCATTTAAGACTTTCTTCTGAAGAACTTGCTGCATTCTAAAAACTCTTCATGCGTTCTTCGTATGGTGTGCTCTCTCTGTTTTAGGTACACAGAACTCCTTCACTAGATTTCTACTCTGCTGCCTCAAATGCTGTTTCTGGTGTTTGGAAAAATTCTTAAAATTTATAAACAGAAATGCCTACATCATGGTATGTGCTGCCTCTGCATGTGGTCTCCCCTATCTGGGACACTAAAGTACCATAGCCACTACTGGCTGGTCAACAGCCAGCAGTGCTAGGACCTGCTGAATAAGTGATGGGGTTTGTGGGAGTTTTGAGGAAATGCATATGGTCCTACAGTGCAAAAGTAAGATTTTATGTTTTTTCTAAGTTCTGCCTCTTTACGTGCCTGCCCTTGTCACCCAACTCAGCCCCAACGTAAGTGGGAAGGGATGACATGACTGGTTAACTCCCCCTCTGATTCAGCCGCTGAATGGGTGTAAGCTGGAACATAGAAGGTTCCATATGAATGTGAGAAGGAACTTCTTCACGGTGAGGGTGATGGAGCACTGGAACAGGCTGCCCAGGGAGGTTGTGGAGTCTCCTTCTCTGGAGACGTTTAAAACCCACCTAGATATGTTCCGGTGCAACTTAGTCTAGGTGATGCTGCTGTGTCAGGGAGATTGGACTAGATGATCTTTTGAGGTCCCTTCCAATCCCTGATGTTCTGTGATTCTGTGACAGGAGTATTGTGGTTGTTTCGTGTTGCTTGTTGATGACTCTTCTGTTGGAGGCAGTGTTTGAACAAGGTGGATAGAAGGCATGTGGTAATGGGATTTTTTCCTGAAGTTAAAATCCGTCAGCAAGTACCTTATTTGCTCTGCTTGTCAGACTAAGCACTGAGTCTGCTGCCTGCAGGATCTCAAGGGGGGTGGCCTGTTCATCACCAGGTGATTTGAAGGGAAAAGAGGGATAATATTCAGTCCCAGCCTGAGGGAGAAGCACTGAGAGGTAGCAGGTGACCAGGGGAAGTGCTTTACGTTCATCTAAGCTTCAAAGCCACGTGTCAGAGAGAACTACGCGTTACATGCAGTAAGATTCCAGCATACAAGGAGGTATCCTCATTATTTAAAATACTTAACAACTCCTGTTACTTTGCAGATTGCCATATATGGTAAAAACTTCTGCACCTCGGCAAAGGAAGCCTTCTTTTTGCTCATGCGGAACGTGGTGAGGTAAGGGGCCGCCTCCTGGGCCTTGGAAACATCAGGATTTCTTGCTGCTGCACCCTGAAGACACACTTCTTTCCTCTCCCCTGTTTCCTCCAAATACTACTGTAAGCTGCTTCTGCCTCAGACACGGCCCTCACCTCTAACACAGTGTGTAGCAGCAGGCTGTCCAGCACCATAATCCACGCAGAGTTGATGCAATCTACAGATTGCTCTTTTAAGTTCACACACGCTTGTTAGACTGTCAAAGTGCCTGCAAGGAACCAGTGGAGCTCCTGAGAGGGAGTCTGATTCGCCCGAGTGGGTGTGCTCGTTACCTGCTGCGTGTTCGTTGAGCCCCGGTCTGCTCACCCTATGCAAAAATGAAGGTGTAAAGACCTAAGTCTTCAGCCTCATCCAGAAAGTTGTGGGTTGTCAGAGAGCGGCAGTAAGGAACAGAGTGCTTTGCTTTCAAAGCCAGTGTCTTTAGCACAGCCAGACCTCTAGTGCTGGGAACTCCCCTGGCCCTTTTCCTTTCTGCCAAGGCTGCTGCCGAACTCCCTGCTCGCATCAATACTTTCTTCAGTGCTCCTGGCTCTTCCTGTGCCTCCTGTGAGATGAAAAAGATGATGGGAGAATAACTTAGGAGCAGGCCAGGTTGATGCAATAGCAGACAGTCTCATTGCCAAGAAAGAGACACAGCAAAACTTGCTAGGTGGTTCAAATTGTGAACTGAGGGACTGGGAGAAGGAAACAAATGGAAGGGGCAGCTGAAAGAGGAAAGTGCAAACAGTGTGCGAGAATCAGAGACTGGAGAAGCAAGTGAATGTGCTCTGTTATCTCATGTTCATCTCGGTGCCATGGTGTCCAGCCTTGCAGTGCCTGTGCAATAGAAGAGAGAAGCTGCCTTTGTTTCCCTTTGGGACATCACCTCGCTGTCTTAGTGAGAGCAATAGCTAGAAGCCAGCCCTATAATTTTATTGCTTCAAGTGGACATTGTTTTAATCACGGAATTTGGTAATTCCTAAATTCTGAGGTTAATTGTGATCTGTTCTCTCTAATGTTTCTCAGCGTTTCCCTTTCGAGGTAGTCAGCGCTGTGTACTACCATATCCGCAGCCTCCAGCCCTGTCAGGAGGCTGATGTCGTGAAGCTTGTTTTCAATCCCATTATTTACCTGCAGTTCCAGAGCTCGTTGATTTCAGCGAGGGCTGCAGATGTACTGCCGTTTGTTGAGTCTACCCTCATTCATTCATCTGTGATTCTCTCCCTGCCTTGCGGCCCCCTGCCTCCAGCGTGGTACTAGGGTGCCTCACAGTGAGATTGTGCACGTTGTGGAATCGTAGGATGTGGCCAGGCAGGGCCAAGTGAAAAGGAGACCAACCAGTGATCTACACAAGCATGTCTTTTTGGTTGGGGTCTTTTGGGATGGATCATCCCTGACCCTAGAAGAAGGGCTGAAATAAAACTTTTTTAGGGGGCTTTGTTGATTTTAGGGAGGTTTTCGTAGTCTTTTGTTTGGTTCTGGTTGCGTGGGGTTTTTAGAACCAGCAGGAGCAGTAAGCAGTCTTCAAGTGCTGCAGCAGTATTGCTGCACTAGCAGTACCGAGCAGGATGCTCAGTGGTAATTTTTTGCCTCATGGGGTTAGTCTGCAGTGAAGCCTGTCCAAGTGCCACATTTCTGTGTGGTTGTACTGCCAGCCCATGAAACCAGCAGACGACAGCTTTTTGGTCCCGTTCGGTCAGTTTTCCATAGATTCAAGGAGAAAGAATGCAAGTTTCTGGTGTGTGATGATTGCGTATCATTGTTCTTTGCTCAACAGAGTTGCAGTTCTGGACAAGGTCACAGACTTCCTCTTATTCCTGGGGAAGATTCTCGTTGCTGGCGGTGTAGGTAAGCCGACTGGTTTTTCCAATTGGCGTGGCCTGTTGTCTGGTACCCACAGGAGTGCCTGCCATACTCACACTGCTTAGCTGGCAGCTGGAGCTTCTCATAGGCTTGGGAAGCTGTTCCTGTGTTTCTGGGATTTGCAAGATTGAACTATGTTTGTGTTTATCTTTTTCCTGCCTGACTCTCCCCGTGAGGGGAAAATCTCAAGGTTTTTCTAAATTGTCACAAGAGTTTCAAACGTTTTGCAAGTAACTGTGGTTTTTATTGTTTGTAAGATTAGTAATTAATTATATTTTAATTCAAAGTTGAAAATCAGAACCAAGTGTTTTCTAAAGTGTTTTGCCATAACATTAGATGTTTTTTAAACTGAGGCAGGAGATTTGATTTGAAACACATTCTCTGCAATGTAAGCTGTGAAATACTGGAAAAAATCCACATCATCATCTTCAGGAGTCAATTGTTTGTGCCATTGCTGCTGTGGGTGCATTGGTCTGTTCTAAATGCACTGCTGTGCTTGTCACCAGCACTGCCACTTCTTTCAATCTGAAATAGATCAGTATTTCAAGCAATAACATTTAAAGCAGTAGAAATTTTCTCTTTCATTTTAGAAAAAAATCCACCCAATGGTCTCTGTTATCCCTTGTCGTTGTCTCATTTATCATAATTTATTTATTTTGCTGTTAAATCTGTTAGGGCAATGAAACTAAACAGTTCATTAAAGCCTTTCTAGGACCATGAATGTATTTATTGATTAATTTACACACAGAACCTCTTCTGTCCATGTGCAGATCTGAGGAATTTATCATTTACAAACTATTGCTTGAACTAACCTTGGATCTGTTGTCCGCTTTGCCTCATCTGTTCTTTAGGTGCTAAGAAATCAAAGTTGGCCTAGGAATCACTAAACTTCTGTGTTTCTTGCAGGTGTTCTTGCATTCTTTTTCTTCACACAGAGAATACCCATCTTTGCCCAGGAAGCACCAACGTTAAATTACTACTGGGTACCATTGCTGGTAAGGCAGCTGTGTAATCTCCTAACACTGAGGGCAGTGTGAGGTGCTCAGAGTGCTCATAGCTGGTCTTGTAACAGCTCCTGTTGTAATCTTCTCGGTGGCATACTGTCCACTGAGGTGAGGATTGATCTGCTCTTCTCCCCTCCTGTGGATCCTTCAGGCAGAAGTGGCACTGCAGTGACTCTGCACCTTCAGAAAAGTTAGATTTTGTGTGTGCTTTGCTCAGGCTTCTCAGAGAGCAAAAGCTGGTGGTTGGACACCGATGACGGTGTGCTGTCTAACGGAAGGGACTTACGGTGCATGTCTTCCACTGTATCTCCACTGGACTCCAGAAAATCTCCAGCACGAGTGGTTCTATAGAGTAACCTCATAGGAGTGCAGAATATTCTTGGCATGTATTCTTTTTGGGGTTTTGGATGGTTTCAGCTGGGCAGCTGGAAAACTAGTGGCTACTGTGTGTCAGGATACATCCGTTGAACCTGTGATCCCCTTCCACAGAAGCAGTAACCTTTGGTTTTGTCACAGAGCTGCCACTAACTTAGAGAGCTGCCACATTCGCTTAGCAGAGTAGGCTTCTGGGTTGTGTTAACACTGCCCTGTTGGCACCAAACTAAATGTGGGGTTTTACTGTGTTTTCTTGTAGACAGTCATTATTGGCTCCTACCTAGTTGCACACGGGTTCTTCAGCGTCTATGCAATGTGTGTCGACACACTTTTCCTCTGCTTTTGTAAGTATCATGTTTTTGCTCATTCACTAACACCTCTTGATCGTGGGAGGAGGAAGATAAAACCACCTTATCCATCCCTTAGAGAGTTTTGGTGACCCGCTGGCGGGCTGCGTGGTAAAGGATATGCTCCTGCTTTTCAGCCTTGCTTGATGCAGAGTGATTAGTTTAACTAGGGGAAGGTAGCTTTATGACTCATGGGGCTATCCAGCTCTTGGTTTTCAGATGTTCCTTAACTTTCAGTTTCCATACGGGTGCTTTGTAAAGAGTACCGGACAGCAACGTTTTGCTCAGACCTCTCGTTAACAACGAAGCTAGCCTTTGGTACACAGGGAGCCCTCTGTTTTCTATTTAATAGCCCTGAACGAAAGTGTTTTGCTGAATTACCTTCAAATTTGTGTAAAATACCATTTAAAAAACTGCCTGTCCCTAGGCCTCCACCTTGGCAAACAGCCTTGGGTGCTCTCCAGTGGACCGCTGTTCACTGTGTTCAGTCAGAAAACATTAAAATCACAAAAGAAATCAGTTTGTGAAAAATTGGAGCATGATTATAAGAAGGATATGTACCTATTTCAAATTGCATTCAGTTTGATTTACTGAACTAAGGAAACAGACAATGTTTCTGTAATTAAATTCATTCTGTTAGAAGTTGGAGCAGGCGGAGCTGTCCTCTGTGGGGCTGCAGCTGCGGTGACAGTGCCTCACTACACACAGCCTCCACACGGCCCGTTCACTGTGCTGTGACTCCTGCACAGCACAAACACTCTGCTGAACCCAGAGCAGCGCTTCAGTCGCGCCGTTCCGGAGTTAGAAAGCTCTAAAACACGCACCTCATTGTTTTAGACTCGTGTTCTGTTTTGCATCCCGTGCTTCAGTAATGGACGGTGGGGGATCACACTGAATGTTACGCACCTGAGGCAGCAGGTTTTCAAAAGAACTTTCTCTTAGGCAGTGAAGAAAGGCCCGGTTTTACTAAGTGCTGAAGCCTACAGCTCTCTTTGAGACAAATTTTCTAGCAAGAAGCAGCCAAACTGTCAGGCTTCAGTGGGCACCTGAGGGTTTCTGAAAATACCCCCCTATACTGCCAAACCAGGGACCTGGAGAATAAGAAGCGGTTGTTTGTGTCATTGAACAGTGACTGGATGTTTGTGTGTCTGCTTTGTGTAAAAACCTCTTCTGCTTTAAGAAAATAGATGTTTCACAGTGCCCATCAACTTAGCAACACAGTTGGACTTCGTTGGTTTAGATTCTTTTTTAATGCTGGATCTTTTGCTGTCTCCCCTCTTCAATTTTCTGTGTGTGCCATTGTACTGCTGGTTGCTCTTTCGGCTGCTTGTGCTGTGTAAATTCAGGTGAAGACCTGGAAAGAAATGATGGATCTACAGCAAAGCCCTACTTCATGTCAGCGAGCCTTCACCGGATTCTAGGGAAGAAGGAACTAAGCCCTAAGAAGGCAGTGGGATAACCAACAGTAAACTTCAGAATGGTGTCACTTTAAGCAGAACGTGTATAAATAGGCAAAAGTAAAACCTGTAAATGATGCTTCTGGTTAATGGGTGGTTCTTTGTTCGTTTGCTTATGTCTGAACAAAATGAGCAACGTGGGTAACGTTCGACTCGTCTAAATGCTTAAACTAACAGCTGTGAGAGCGAGGCCGCGTTTTAGTTTATAGAGTGCCTACGAGAAGGAACATGTACATTGGAAGCTTTTTTAAGTCTATAATGATGTTTTAATAACTTTTGTAACACAGGTTGCTGCCTTAAACGACAGCAGTTTTGATAATGTTTGTTTTTATAAGTGTATATTTGTAAAAGAAAGTCAGGCAATTTTTTGAAAGCACTAACATATACCCTAACTAGCCATAAAGAGATAGCTTGAGACTCTCTAGGTAACTAGGAGAAGGTACTGACTCTGTAAATATGGTGCTATGATTGTATTTTTTGTACAAGCTGGCCCACAGCTGTCTAAACTGTGATGACACACATTAATGGTTCCCTACACTGAGAAATGTAGTGATATTTTAATCACACACACAACGGCATCTTTTAAGAAGTGGTGGTACCCTGCAGGTCCCAGAGAAGGTGGTCAAAGAGTCCAGTTGATGATTGTTAAAGCCATGATCTCTGTGAGTGGTGTTGGAGAATTTAACAGAAAGAAGGTCCCACTGTGCTTGGAGTGATTTGTGGCTCACACAAACAAGGTTTCAACTGGTACAAGATGCCGAGTGTACGGCTTTTAGCTGTGGCTCAGAGAGATGCACTTGTGTTAATGTTCCCCCGTCTGATTGTGTTCGGCGTAAAGAGGAAGTTGAGTTTCACTGGAAGGAATACCAAATGCAGTCTTTTTTCCTTGGAAGGAAGTCTTGGCCATGTATGTGCACAAGGAATTCCGTTGCCTAGCTCGGAAGGGCTTCTTCAGGAGACATTGCAGTGACTGTGCGGGTGGTGAGGGCCAGGGCTGCTCTTTCTGCTGGTCTCCAGGCTCTCAGTGGTTCACACAGTATGACTTTGAACCTGAGTCTTCTCATAACACAGGATAAGTTGTTTGGATGCTGAAAGATGCTGCAAATAATTTCATTTCCTTCTTAATTATTGCATTTATCAGGTCATTAGGACAAAATCCACCAGTAGAAAGCACATCAATATTGTGTTTGACCTTACAACCCTCCTGTTGGTAGAACTGTCCCTGAGATTAGTGTCAGCTCTGCTTACAGAAAGCCTTACACTGGAGCACTCCTCAAACCCATGGCTGCCACGAGCTGAGCTGGGAGGTTTTAACGTATTGGTCTTGTGGATGCCCAAGGACCCTGCCCCTGGTTTTCATGGGTTCCACCACACTGGGCAAGACATTCTGTTGCTGTCCACATGTCACACCTCTGCCAGATCTCTTACAGGATTTCAGCACCTCAAAATACTTTCCTAGCCGCAGGAGCCCGTTGATGTCTCAGAGAGAAAGGCAAATTTCTCTTTTTCAGATTAACGGGGTGCACGTTCCTGGGGAAAATTTCTGGTCATCCACGTCCAAAAGTAATTTTGCTCTATAACCTGTGGCTCCAGTTTGTGATGAGTATAACCACTGCAAAGACAGAAATGCTGTCTGTAGTGCAACAGGTCTGGGGTCATCTTGATGCACCAGTGGCTACCACTCACGTGCATGTAGTCACGGGCATGGCATGATCTTGGAGTCCTGAGAAATGAGGTGCAAGGACAGGATACTTACTCGTTCACATTCTCTGCAGGCACTGCAGCCCCCTCTCTCTGGGGCAGAAGTGAGTGGTTCAGTTTAGGACTCGGATGAGTCCTGTGCAGTTTAAATGTAACTGCTGGCTGTGGGCGCCTTCGGTTCAGTAACCCCTCTAGAGATACCCTGGAGTAGACCCGACTCAGAAAAGGCTCAGAAACCTGCCTTTGGGGCAAAACCAGACTTCTGACTGATGAGGATTTTCATCATCATCATTCCTTTCTTATTATTTGCATGGCATTAAGCAACCCCCCTTCCCCCCAGTGTCTTCTGAGGATTAGGTCAGTAACTGGTGAGGGGGGGGTGTTGCCATTCTCTGATGAAAGCAGCTGCTGGTCTGATCACGGTCTATGTACCAGAGCTTTTCTTAATTTTCTTCTTGTATTTGTTTAACACTGCTGTGTGGTTCATGGGCAGCTAAAAGAAGCTGCACTGAGAGCAGTCTGTTTCTACTGGCATTATTGAGTGTCTTACTGGGAGCTCGACTGACAAAGTGTATTTCTGAACACGGCGTGCTTTTTTATCCTATGAATGTAACGATAGAATTTACTAGGGATAAAACAGAGTAGAAGTAATATACAGCTCTTTGATTAGAAGACTTTTGTAACGAACCTATGCATTTACTAAAGGAGTTTCTAAAGGCGAAATGGAGTGATTATTTATATACGGTACAAATATATATCTGTTTGGGTTTGCGCCACTCGCTATTTTGTGAGATGATTTAGAATGTAAGTGGTCATCGTTTCTGAGAGAAGAGAATCAAAAAGCCATTTTCTTAACGATATAATTCTGAGAACTGTGAGAAAAACAAAGCAATACCACATAGATTTTGTAATGAAGAAATGGAATAAATGATAATGATGTGACGTCACCATTGGCTTTTTAAATCAATTGCTATCGAGTAGAAATTCCTGCAGGTATTGGCTTGGGAAGGAATCGCTGAAAATATTCTAAGACTCGTGTTTCCTGAGTGATCCTGTGGGGCCACAGTCTGCAGGCTGACACCGCAGAGGAGACGCTAGTAGTGGCATTTGTGGACTTGGGCATTTACTTTCTCGCTTGATTTGGTATAAAGTGTTAAATGCCGGTCTTCTGCGGGGGAACACGTGGCTGGCTGTAACAGGGTCAGATCTGCTGCCATACGTGCTTGGCTTCTGAGCCCAGGCACACAAAGTGCCCTCTCATTCCATGAGGCGCCCCGAGCCCTGTGACAAAGGTGACAGAAGGCTGGTGCTTGTCCCGTGCCTCCCGTGAGGTGGAAGAGGAGATGTTGGCACTGATGACTCGGCAGGAGCCCCTTGTGCTGCCGCTGGTGAAGGCTCAGTAGGTTTTGATCTGCCCAGCGCCCCTTCTCTCTGGGGAGAAGTTTTGGGGAAGCAGGAGGGTGGCGCTTTAGAAAGACTCTTATTTGCATTGAACAAATGTTTGAAGATCTTGAACTAGTGGAATGTAGAAACCAAGAGAGAGTAGAAAACGCCCACTGTCATATCTGTGAGATCATATTTGGGTTAGTTCTGGCTGGATTCCTCGTGTCTCCCTACAACATATTAATGGATGGCTCTCATTTACGTGTTTTATACCAAAGTTTTAATGTTAAGCCTTCAAATTTTGTAAAAAAAAATCAAAAAGAAGATAAAAAGTGACCCCAGAAACAAAACAGATCCTAGAACGATGGTATTTCTTATACTGAGAGTGCTTTTTCCTAAGTATTTATTCAGCAGCTGATTCTTGCGTATCACAAAGATGCTGAATAGTCTTTTAATCATTAGTGTGTGAAAGTCTGAAGTGGTTTACTGTTACACGTTCTGCTGTAGAGCAGGAGAAAGATTGTGGCCAACGCAATGTCAAGCTGATCCTGGGACAGTCAGTAAGTGTTGTACAAGTGGGTTGTCAGAGGAGTGGTTGTGGAGAGCAGACTGACTGTTTCCAGGAGCATGGAATGTCTCCCCAGGACCAGTGGCTCAGCTGGGACAGCTGTGTGTCCTCTCTGACCAAGTGCCTTACTGGCTGTTGTTTTGCCTGGCTTAGCATTTGGAGTTCATTTGCACCCTGTAGACTACAAACCAGAGAAGGCTGGGTAGGTAGGCTAGTCCTTTCCATTTCAAACTGACTGTTACAAAATGAGTTGTGCAAAAGCTGTTGATGTACTGGACCCGTGTGGTGCAGGAGACTCGTGCCATTTCCCTGTTCTGTTAGATCACAGAAGGAGCCTGTGTGGTCCAGGAGGAGACACGACAGTGTGGTGTTGCAAATAATTGACTAAAACCAATGCAAGACTGTTCTGATTTTAGTAGTAGATTTTTATAGCTTTAATTTGTGGTATCGTGAACTTCTGAGTAGGGCCTCCTCTGCTTTCGGTTACGGCGCTCGTACGTCTTGTACCCCTGCCACCGCGGGGAGAACCGAGGTCCTGCTGCTGCAAACGGAAGGGAAAAAGCGAACGCATTCCGAGCACGTTACTGCAATGCATCTGTTCGCGTGTTCCTCAGCATATGGTTCATCCTCCATTCCAGCACTGACAACTTGCTATTCTGGAAGTGTTTTATAAATTATTCTAAATTTTTAAATTTTTGATAAAGGTGATGATTTTTGAGGTAAAATGTAATTTGTACTGCGCTGTAATCACATTAGAAAGAGACCTGGTTATTCCTGTTTACGTAACATTAGTGCTACTAATTAATAACAGTCGTCTGTCACTCTTTGCTACACAGCGTCCGCGTGTTTGTCCCTCATGATGAGTTGTAAAATCACAAAGCAACAGTTCTTTGAGGTTTAAGAAATGGGAGGTTCCTGTTGCATTAATGTAATCGCTAAGGTTATGTTCCTGTATTGCCAGAACCAAATTAACACGAGCACGACAGTGTGAGCTCTTAAACCTGTTTGCTTCTGCTGTGCAGAAATAGGAACGTACTGTTTAAGTATCTTTGATAACTAAAGCATTTAATATTTAATTTTGTTGTTACGGCACTGTTTTACAGCTCTTGGGGATTGTTCTAATAAAGATTTAGATAAAAAATGGACTGCGGTTGTTTGTGGGCCCTGCTCTGGGCCAGGGACCACCCGGTGGTGCTTGGGGGCCAGGTGGGGTGGGGCAGGGTGCGGGCGCACCTCTGCACATCGGGGGTTCACTGGCAGTGACTGGAATGAAGCTCTGCAGTGCGGGGCTGCCCTGCACCAGCCGCCACCGCAACAGAAGGAGGTTCTTGTGCTGTAGTTGTAAAGGTTTGCAAACAGCCCATTACCTCTTCTCATGTAGGGTTTTTGACCCACTGAACTGTGGAGTTTCATTCTGAGATCTTCTTCTGCCCAGTGAGATGTATTTTACATCAGCCAAATCGATACCATATAATTGAGAGCAGTGGCCAGCTTGGCACGGCCACCACCTTGGGCAGAGTCGTAACTGCTGTTAAAAGGCATGAGTGGAGACACACCTGTGTGGGTGGGGCTCAGGGCCTGACTAATAAGTCGATGTATTCAAGCTACAAAGTCCGCTGAAGCTCTACATTCAGAGTTGCAGCAAAAACTTTCACAAAAGGGGAAAAATTAGGCTTACACCATAGAACACCTTTTCCTGGGGAGCGTTATGTGCTGCTCATTGTTTGTGGGTTTATGTGTCAGATCACCTGTCAGCGGCCACGAGCACTGGGATTGTCGCAGCATGGCTCTGAGTGCAGGAGCTGGGAGCTGGCTCTGCCTCAGGTGTCTGGGACTGGGAAGGTGTGACAGGGCAAGCTCATGCAGAGAGGAGGGCTCTGTCCAGAAGTGTTAGGGGTAGGCAATTTCAGTCCCAACTCAACAGTGAAAGGTGAACTCTGAAAGTCCTCTTCAGAGGGGCGGTGGCTCCCTGAGCCCAGTTTAGTAGCTGGGGCTGATGAAGCTGTGCCATGTGGGAAGAAGTACAAGCCCGAAAGAGAGCAGTTGCTTGGGAGAGCTAAAGGTGTGTCTGTCACACAGGGAGCCTTCAGGAGCACAAACTTTTTATTTCCTACTCTTCTGATGTTCAATCAGACACTAATCTGGTGAACAAAGCCCACGTGGCTTTTGTTCTGCAAAGCTCAGCCTGGCCCTGGTAACAAACACTGCAGTGACGCAGTGCGCGTGCCGAAGCACAGTGCCCTTGAGCTCCGAATCCTGTGCAGCCCTGCGGTGCCAGTCGCAGTGCACCCAGCCGCTGCAAGAGATCTGGGTGACTGTAAGGGGATCTTGGAGCACACAGGACCTTTGCTGTGTCTCATACATACAGGGTAATTTAATCAAACCTGGGAGTTTTACTTACTCTTTTAAACTGCATCAGCAGCTCCTATTAACAGACACGAGCTGTCAGAACCACCTGTGGCTGTTACTTACACAGTCCTTCAGGAAGCATCAGCCTTACTAACAAAACTGCTTTCTTGCCTCCTTCCAGATGTGTTTTCAGACCAAAGTGCTTTATATCTCACCTGGTCTTTTTGTTGTTCGTATTACATTTAAATCCAACGCGGGCTGCATGCCACAGAAACTTGAATCCACATGTGGATGAATTCAGAACCAGCCCGAGTTCTCTCTTGTACCAGTAGGCTAGTTTCCAGTTTTTTCTAGGGATCTCCTTCTCCTCAGGGGAAGGTGGCTGCCTCCCTGTCCTCTCTGGCACGTTTAGTAGTCAGAGCCATGCTGCAGTGCTGCTGGAAGAGAACGGTGGAGTAGCGGGCAGTGCTGTGGTCTGACTGAAGGAGGAAATGATAATGTAGGTGACCTGTCTTAATGGGAGAGACCCCAGGCATAAATAGGAGATGAAAGTGTTTCAGCTTTTGTCTCGGATAGTGCTTGATGGGCAGCCCACATGGTGTCTTTGCAGCTTGACTCCACAGATGAGCAGTGCTGTTGGTGCGTCTTCCTCCAAGAGCTGCTTTGCAGGTCCACATGTCTGCAGAGCCAAAGGAAGGGCTTGTCCTACACAGAACTCCATAATGTAGTTTCTGGCTGCCATCATTTTCAACACATCTGACCAACTCCATTTCCTGCTTTCGTTTCATGAAGTCCCCAGTTGTCCTTGCTGTTGGTTGGGCTGGCCTCTGCAGGGGGTCTGGGTGGTCTCAGGAGAAGGTTGCAGTCTTCATTTGCTAAGAATGATAATGTCCCAAGTGGTGGGGGCTGTAGCCTGTTTTGACAACTACAGCCCACATTCATTCTTTGGGACAGCTGTCCCGTAACACAGGATAGCTGCGTAAGACCACAAGCAGCAAGCAGCTGGGGGGCCCTAATTCTCCTGCTGAGCACCAGGGAAGGGCCTTAGAAAATACAACTTGGTATGAAAAAAGCTCAGTGGATCCAATTTGTTTGGCAGGGAGAAGACTTGGAGTTCTCTTTCTTGGAATTTGTTTTCCTAAGAGAGTGATGAATGTTCCTTTGGAATCTAAATATTTCAATTACTGGAAACACGGAAGAACAGATTAGTCAAACAGCTTCACCAGCAGTAGCAAAAATGCTTCCTCGTGCCTTGGAGTGAAAGGCAGAGCAGGTAATGCCCCAGCACTTCTCCCATTTAGCTATGAACACAAACCCATGTTTCTAGTTCCAGCTGGAATTTCAAAGCATGCAGATCCCAGTATTTAATTGCAGAGTTTGAAATATTTCAGAGAGAGCTTTAAGATGCTGTGGCAATAGTTTTTTTCTTTACTCTGCTAACTGGAGCAGTACCAGCTCCTAATAACAAACAGATACTGTTCCCGAGGGTCCATCATTTGCACCAAGAGGATATTTTTAATTTGTATTTTTCCCTTCTACAGCAGGGTGACTGTAATGAATTTAAAGCTTTACTTTGCACCGCAGTTACTTGTTACAGCACAACCATACGTGAGCCAGACCCACTGTGTGTTGGTTAGACAGGTCAGGGGACAAGAGGGACAGTGGAAACCCACAGGCAGACTTCTCACAGTACTTTCAAGCTGCAACTTTACCTTTGTGCTTCATGATATTTCTTCCTCTGGCAACACTTGAGTTTGCATCCTCAGTTCCATACTGAACTTCTTAGAGATATTTTATTGCACCTGTTGCCCAGCCACACAACGTTGCACCTTGTAGGAAAAGCACTTTGGCGTTAGATGGGCTGTTTTACAAATAGATGCCAAAGCACCCACAACAGAGCTCTACATTCTTGCAGATGAGTCAGGATGGATCACTTCAGGGAGATGTTAAGAGCAATTTATTTGAGGTGCTAATTTTGTGCGACACTTCCATTTTAATTTGGCCCTGTACTGTGTGAAAAGTCACGATTTAGCACAGCGTATGTCCTAGATGCAGCTGTGTCTGTTTGCTCCCTGTAAAGACAGCCCGTGAACTTCTTCAGCACAGCAACACCTAAGCTCCTCTTTTAAACAGCAAGAAGCAGCAAGAACAGCTCCAGAATCAGAACAATACAGGAGCAAAGGCACAAACACAACCCAGTGCACAACCATGAGAAAACGACCACAGTTCAAATGCACAAGTCAGGCTACAGCAGCAGTTTGAGCTGAGAGCAGCAGCCTGAAGCTGTCCTCAGCTTTCCTTGTGCTCCAAGAGCTGCCCGCAGCCACAAGCCTGGCATTCTCAGTGGGAGGACATGGAAGTCCAGAGCCTCTGTTGCACCCACCTGCTTTCAACACTGCATTTTCCAGCACTGCTTTCAAACAGCTGCTCAGGTGTTCACAGCAGCCAAGGATGGATTCACCTGCTTCCTATTTTCATAGAGGAACAGGAAAACTGCTCCTGATTTACTCTTATCCTGCACTGACTCCCGGACTGAGCAGAAGGGGGCTGTACAATAAACAGGCTTAGGCTCACTTTGTCGCAGGCAGCCTGAAGCTGCTTAGCCCCTCGAATAAGAGGGAGCACTTACTTTTCTTTGAAGGGACTCTGTGCAAGTACAATTGCATCCTAACACAACCCAGCTGAGTAGTACTTTAAATTGCCCAGTTACCTTAAGGTGTAAATTAGCACTGAAGAGTACTTAACTGGTAACTTCTCTGCAGTAAGGCTGCCCTACTGGCACATCAGGCCAAACAAAGTGAACAAAAATCAGTCTGCCTGACAGCGGCACAGCCTTGTGTCACACAGCTGAGCGGGGCTGCCCTCGGGACTGGAAGTGACTCGCTGAATCCAGTGTTGCACCCAGAGAAACTCTCTCAGGGCTTATAGTATTCTGGAATAAAAGGTAAAGTCAGTCAGGTTCCACAACATCCCAGGTCTTTAGAACGGTTTGCAAAGGAAACAAAGGCGGGCTAGTATTAGCCCAGACAAACCACAGTGCCAGCGCAAATAGAGTGCTTTCCCTGCTCAGGCAGCTGCGCGTAGCACTTGAAGTAGTGCCAGTGTTTATGAACCTGAGTAACTCAGAGCCTGACAGTAAAGTTCTGGTCTCAAAAGCCACCCTCCTTCCTTGGTGGCAGGAAACACAGTGCATTTTTCACACTGCAGAAACAGTGACTTGTTGGCAGGGAAAAGGGGACACACCTTCAAAAGTAGATTCTTTCCAATGCAAGTGAGGTTTAGGTGTGCAGAGGGGATCTGCTCATCTGAAATACTTGAAGGAAATTAGTCTGTGAAGGCAAAAAACCATTTCAGTTGGTGGGTTTGTCCATCAGCCAATGCATCAAAGCATGCTTGGCAGTTACATCTTAGCACCTCTGTCTAAAATTCCCTCCCCACAGGAGACTTCTGTGCATCTGAACGAATCCACGAGTCTCAAACTTAGTACATGGTTTGATACAGGTCACTTAAAACACTGGACTAGATTTTACTTTAAAAATGCAGCCTCCAAGTACTGCAGATTAGTTATCACAGAACATTAGGGATTGGAAGGGACCTCGAAAGATCATCCAGTCCAATCCCCCTGCCAGAGCAGGATCACCAAGACCAAGTCACACAGGAACACATCCAGGTGGGTTTTAAACGTCTCCAGAGAAGGAGACTCCACAACCTCCCTGGGAAGCCTGTTCCAGTGCTCCGTCACCCTCACTGTGAAGAAGTTCCTTCTGATGTTTATACCCTGCTTCACAAGAAGCACAAGCTAAAAACCACACGAGGAGGAAAGCTGAAACAGTAAAGGTGCAAACAGTGCAAGCGCACGTGGATCCGAGGTCTCCCACTTGCTGACTGAAATCAGCTACGAATCAATGCCGTGCACCCACGACTTCCCCCACCCCTCAGGCGTGTGCTCACGGGAGCAGCGCTGTCGTGGGGACACTTACCTTAACGTGCCTGCTTGGGGCATTTCAACACCCATCAAAGCCCATTACAGGGTTTATGAAATCCATGGAGGCAATACAGATACTCCTGAAAGAGTCCAGTGTACAGCATTCCGGACCTTGGAGTCATGGAATCATCAAGATTGGACTTGATGATCTTGGAGGTCTTTTCCAACTGTCATCCCAAGGCCACCATGCCCAGTAAACCGTGTTCCCAAGTGCCACATCCACACGCTCGTTGGACACCTCCAGGGAAGATCCCAGCTAAGCACTCGAGTGATGACAGTTCAGCCAGACACACAGCGCTGCTTTTGCTCGGCATGCGACAGCAGGAACTTTATTCAGTTCATTCCGAAAATATTTGCAACCAAAATTTATTTGTGTAAACTCACTGAAAAAAGCTTTAACATATCGGCTGAGTACAACTCAAACACAGGTAATACTCCCAGCAATAACTTACAGGTACAAACTAATGATAAACTACAATCTCACAAAGAATTGTAAACGTTTTGCACAATTGTCAGTCCTTTCTTTTAGGCAAAGTGCTCTTTTGATGACAAATAAATTAACACACATAGCTAGAGTGGACTACTTCCAGACAACACAAAAGGTGTTTGATAAGGCTCGTAAACAACTCAATAGTCAGTTATGCAGGATCCATAAAAGTGTCTTGCAGGCTAAATATACTCACGCACCTGGGCGGCAAGAACGCTCTCGAAAATGCTTTAGATGTTAAAGAAAAAGTTAACATCAACATCTTTCCAACGATATCTTTAATACATGGTGGATGACTTCAGGTTACATCCTTAATAGCTTGTGTCCTCGGCCAAGGAGTTAGGTGTGACTGAGTGGCAGCTGTGTCATCGAGTGGGGTAGCAAAGGCTGGAGTCCAAGAGCTGTAGGTGAATGAGCTACAAAACCAGAAATATTTACCGGTCAATATCACTGGAAGTAGAAAGTTTACAAATCAGTAAACTCAACATGGTAATAGCAGCTCACTGGTTCCAACCACCACAGCACCTTCTTCTCTTCTCTCTAGCCCAGCATCCCCACTCCTCCACCCACATCACAACACACCACCTGGCAGAAGACTGAGCTCAGGCCACGCGTGCAGCGCAGCATCTCACTCTCCCCAAATCTTCCCATTCTTTCCTAATCACAAACACCAGTCAAAGTTGCTGGGTCAAACGACACAAAGACTGAGCCAGACTTTTGACTACCAGGTTCTTCTTTCCCACTATGTGTTAGCAGTGAGAGACACTGCATTTTTCACTGAAGCTGCTTGACTGAGTAAATCCACAGTCCCTGGGGTAAAACCCAGGCAAAGGAGGACAAATGATTTTCATTAAAGTTGCATATTATTACCAAAACACCCCAAAAGCCTCCATAGAATGAATGTTTAATGGTTTTGTTTCTTATTACTAATATTCATAATTTGGAGGGAGTAAGCACAAAAAGTGGCCTCTTCATACTCAGAACTTCAGCTACACTTTTACGGTGAAGGGCTACTGTGCTTGAAGAGGACCATTTCTTAACAAAGAGTAGACAGTAAATGTAGGGTTATTATAGAAATGATACTAGAAATTAAAAACCCATTAAGTCTCATTAATCAGTCTTGGTAAACTCCTCTCACTACTTGGCTAAGCAAAGTCGCTCTACCTACCATCCATGTAGCTGTGCAGAGCTGTGAGCATGGGCCCGTCCTGGGGCACGTACGCAGAGTATGCCATCTCTTCTAACATGGGAGGAGACAGCCTGGAGGGCTGAACAGCTGTGACAGGAGCAGTAGATGAATGATTAGGACTAACGTGTTTCTTGTGGCGTGCTCTGCAGTTTTGAAACCACACCTGTGAAGGGGAACAATTCACACCCTGTTGATTGTGTTCTGCCTCAGCTTCAGCATAATAAAATTCTAAAGTTTCTAACTTCAGCTGAATTTGGTTGTTTAACTTCTGGTTATCTAACCTTAAGCCTGACAGTCCAAATGCAGAGAAATCCACTCTCTAACTCTGCTTCCCAGAACAAGTCACTAGACTGTCCGTTGTTCCTACGACCACACGCTATGTGCAGAAGCACAGGTCTTAAGACCCAGAACACGGCTGTGCACGGCAGAGTTTAGTGCTGTCAGGCTGAGAAGTTTCTTCCTGGAAGATTATTCATCCTTCACACAACATGCAAGAGGCATAGAAGCAAGTTTTCCAAGTGAATGTTGCTCTAGACCTATTCCCACCTGAGGGTGCTCGCTGCTAGCACTGCCAGGCGAGATCTTGTCCCATCTCAGAACCATCACATGGAAAACACTGTGGTTACACATTTCCAAGGGCTGGCTACCAGACTGTTAGTCAAGTAACATAGCAAGGTCACCTGTATAACACGCCTGCTCAAGCCTGTTCTTTCTGCCAGCTTCTGAAGCGTTTGTGCATCTGGATTGTTGTCCTGAGCAAACTGTGCTTGCATAACCTGAAAAGGCAAGGAAAGAGAGCACAGGGTTTGTGTGTGAAGCACCAGGAGCAGCATTAGAGAGACTCCTCTTAGACCATGCCACTGCTGCTTGACTCTTTTCTTGGAAACTGTTGTAATCACTAATCCCCAGTCTCTAATACACTATGGTAGGGAAAAAAAATCCCCCCAAATCCAAACACAGGTCCTTTGTTATGGTTAACTGAGTCAAGACCAAAATGAAAGACGTTAGTTCTGCCTAACAGGAGTAAAAAACAGAGGAGGTGCTCTGTTACTATTGTGTTAAAAGGACTGTGGGAGAAAATTCACTACAGACCAGTGCAGACACACTCAATAACATCTATGGCAGCAGACCACAGCACGTGGCATAAGGAAAGAACAAACTCTGATCCACCTTGAACTTGGTAACCACCACCTGCCTCTTTTATTACAGGGAGCAGCTTGACCCTCCTCTCAGCTGTGTGAGAAATACAGGCAACTGGGCAGCACTCTGTACCTTGTTCAGCTTTAACCAACCTGGGCATCACAGAGACTCTGCCCTGGCTGACCTGCACTGTGTAGCTGTCTGGTTACACTCCTCTTGTTACAGAAAGCTGAAGAGACACCCGGTACCACACAGATTTACTTCTGGTTTTGAGAATGAAGATGGCACCTTCATCTGCAGCCTGAACAGCTCTAGACCCTCTAAGAGCTTGCCTTATTCAAGGAGTTAAGGCTTCATGGATTTCTGCAGGGTATCTTCCAACTTCATAAGCTGTAGTTTCTTGTTGATTTTGACCCTTAATGGGTTTGCCAGTTCTACCTGGCTTTATTGTTGGAAGATCCAGACTGCTGCACTACACGTTCAGAACTACCAAAACTATTTACTTTCCTACTGTTTCTCACAAAGGCAGGAAGAAGTGCAGACATCCTTTTGTACAAGTCCTTCTTGAGGGGTTCTGGGGTTCTATGTGCTCCCACTCCAGCAGTCACCCTCTTGCTGGAAGCCTTGCCCCAGCACCCAGGATGGGCACAGAGACAGATGCAATGAGCAGACAACAAATGTCAGTACATAACAAGGGGCACAGAGACCTCAAATGCTTGCTGAGGTGGGGTGCACTGTTCACAACAGGAAAAGAGGGGGAGCATGGATGTTTCAATGACAGCAAGTGGAAAGAAGCCCTGAATTCAGTTCCCATCCTGATATCTGGGCCTCTCTCTCATTCAACTACTCTGGATAAGTTACCCTTCACAGAAAGCTTGATGTCCTGAGCCCAAGCCCTTGTCAGTTGTTTGCATTCATAACTAAGGGTAGTGTCTGCAGTGTCGGCTGAAACAGCAAATTGAGCTTTGAGCAGACACGTCATGTTAGAGAGCCCTGCTTCACTGCCTCGCGCCTGTTATTGTCACACCTCAACTTCAGTTGCTTTCACCACAAACAAGAGGACAGGCCATGAAAACACAACTCAGACTGAGAAAGTAGAAAGTAGTGGTCAGTTAGACACATTATAAACTGAAAACTGGGCTGGGGTTGGGGGGGTGGTTAGGATTAGGTAGAGACCCACAGCTTTCATCCCACTACAGGTTGAAACATCGAGGTCTGGTCTCACCACCACCCTTTCCTTGAGAAGCTGGCCCTAGTTAATGCTGATTTTCCCTAGAAAGCTAATTTAAGTGCAGTGGTCATCAGGAGGGTAAAGTAACTCCCTGTTGAAGCAGTGCAGAGATGCCTCTTACCAACACAACAAGACAAGAAGCCTTGAAGGCAGAACAGATGCAGCCACTGCAACACAATCCAAATTCCCACCCTGTTCCTGACAGCCACAGGCAGTGCCCATCCTCAGCACGACTCTGCACACTGCGTAACGCAAGAACGAGTCTGTCTTTGTTACGTGTGCAGTCTAAGCGTCCGATTAAACAGATTTCATCGAGCAATCGCAATAGAGTGACCTTTTTGTTCCAACTCTGCGTAACTACTGGCTGCCCCCAGGGAAATAAAAAGCTTAGAGAGCAGCTATTTTATGTTGAACTGCTGCAGCTAATGAACAATCCCAGAAACATGCTGCATCTTGATAGTTTATGAAGTAGTTTAAACCGTGCAAGGTTCTTCTTCCCCACCACATGCACCCAGTTTCTTATTAGCTCAGCACAAACCTGAGCTGTGTATGTTTTAGCACTGCCTCTACCTGGAGTTGATCTGCTGTGAAGCTGGTTCGAGCTCTTTTTGCTGGTTTTGGATGATTAACATCTTGTTCTGTTAGCAGTGCTCCTTCCACGCTAATCCCATTACCTGAAGCATCAAGAAGAAAACAACAGCATCTGCTGTGCGTTCAAGACGACGTTGTTCATAGTCAGTCTGCCCTCCAACACCAACCAACAGGGCTTGGCCAGCAGAATTTCAGCTTTAAGAAGAGGCCGTGGTCTGTTCAAAGTTAAACCTATCTGGCACCATACCCCATTTCACCCCATACAGTGAAGCAGCTACATGTGCTCTTGCTTTCTCTTCCTTAGGATAGAAAACAAGTTACACAAATGTAAAATTAAAACAAAGAATTTGCACATTATTTCCATTTGAGAACCTGTGCTTCCAGCCTCAGAAAAGCCAGGTAATTACCTCTTAACAAGGCAGATGGGGCAAAACGCAACAACTACAATTAACGTCGATCTTAACAAAAGCAACGTTACCATTCTCCACTTCTCTCTTCAGATTGTCCAACATACAGTCGTAATGTACTCTGCAAAGGACTTTCTCTTCAACCAAAGCAAACTCTTCCCCAGTAGACAGCTGTCTTTTGCAAGAGAAGCATGCAAAACATGCCAAGTGGTACACGTTTCCTTTAGCCCTTCGGACCCAGTCAGTAGAGTGAATGTGCCTCCCGCAGCGGGCACAGCGGGTGCCGTAGCGCCTGCAAAAACAGCAGCAAGGAAGGTCGAGGCATGAGCCAGCCATCTCGGGCAGGAAAGGGAACTCCTGGCCACTGGGATGCTGCAGTGCAGCTAACACCCACAGCAAGTAGGTCAACCACAAGGGATGAGGGGATGGCACAAGTGGGATTTCATTGCAGATGAAATTTGTACCTGACAGCTTCAGACGAGGCCACTACTGAATGACAGAAATTACCATTTCCACAAGGCAAAGAGGAAAATCAGAGCATCTGAACTGCTGCGTGAATTCACAGCTCTGCGTCTTTCCTTGTACAAACACAATTACATTTTAAAAAGCTGCAGCTGTCTGTGTTCAAAATTCTCTTAGTTATCCAGACATATTTCACATTGCTCAGTCTGAATTGTCATAGTTAGTAACATTATCCTTCACTGATCACTTAGTCCCCTTCAGTAGAAGGGGGAAAACCTGTATCTTCACAACTATTTCCTTAATTACCACCACATTATGATTTAAAAAGGAATACAAGTATCTACAAGTGTTAACGTTACTACGACAGAGTTTTTCTCTTTGAAGAAGCAGCTTGCCACCAAGATCCGTTGATAAGGGGTTTTCCCAAAAAATCTCTGCAGGCTCCAAAGTTGGCTCCTTTTTTTTTCCCCTTTGGTTTGTGTTTGTTTGTTTCAAGTCCCACAGAACTGTTTTTGGAGAAGTTCAGAGTATTCCAGCCTGCCCACTCCCTCTCTCTGTCTGTGTCAGAACAGACTAGCTGAACATAAACTACTCGCTACAGAGGCGTGAATCTGATATGTTATTTGATCCAGGGAAGCTCTAGCAATCACACCAAACTAAGAACAAAGCTTTTTGCTGCCTTCTGGATCAAACATTACACATCACAAGTATTTTCATGCTAACTCAAGCAAATAATATTCCTTGAATGTTCCTGAATCTTGATAAACCCTGCTCTGAACAGCTGATCACGAGATTCAGGAACATTCAAGGATGTTCACGGAATCAACATTCAACAGCTGATCACGGAAAGGTGCTGCTGCTGAAAGGTGCTTTTAAAGATCCTGCTATTCATTCTGGGTTGATTTTGTAGTTCCATGTGATACTCTCAGCCTCAGACTGGTGAGGAGCTGATCCCAGGAGAACATCATCTCACCTTGTGCTCTTTATCAACAGTACCTGAGGAGGGTTCTTTGCACAACCAATAGCTCTACAGCCCGACTGTGGCAGGGACTCTGGCTCACTCTCCTCCTGCCCCACCTTACGCATGGAAGCAATGACTGTACAAACACAGCAGCTACACGGGACAGCGGTGGGGCGTGATGGGGAGGCTTGGCAGGTGGTGACATCAGGCAGACCGGGGTTTCTCAGGGCAGCTACTGAAAATAAGCCTGACAAGTTAAAGCCAAAGAGCCTACACGCAGATTTTAGTTACGGCTGATGTGAGAAGTAGCAGACAAATGCAACTTGTTACTCAATGAAATGATAGTCCGATAGCACTTACCTGAAATAATCGAGTTTGCAGAAGATATCTTTATCTTTGATGTAACAGCTGGTGTGCCTTCCCAGAGACGTTCTGCAGACACTGCACGACAGACAGCGCACATGCCAGCAGAGGTCGTTTACCTGCAAACACACACAAGACAAATACCCCTAAACATCTCTGCTACCGACACTCTACTCCACATTTGCAAAACCTATTTTTTCCATCCATCCAGATGAGACAAAAGAATTGCTCTACTAATGTAAGATTTATCTTAAAGGCAAAACATTTTCCCTGCAGAGCTGCACGTATATTAAAGATTAAGTAATTTGACGGAGGTCTTCACGATGAGCTTCCATGGTTTTACAATTAAAAGCACCAGAAGAGGAAGCAAGAGATACAAGTTCCACGTAGATATTTTGTGCCCTGTTCTTTTCTCATAGCATCGGAGTAACAGAGCAAGTTCTGGCCTCGCACGACCTTGGGAAGGCAGCTAACTTACATACTTTTATTTCTCAGTCTGCAAAACAATCCTGCCAAAGAACACACTTTGCAAAGTGATTTGAAATTTTAAAACACAAGTACTGAAGCGGTGGTGGGGAAAGCCTCTCACACAGAAACACGCTGTGAACCCCATCTCCACTTGCCAGCTGTCTGTTAAAGCAAAGTTAGTGAGAGAGTGCAAGTTTCAAAATGCCAGCAGTTGTTTTAATAAGAAATCCAACCATTCCTTAATATCTAATATCCTCGGTGAAACCAGGCACAGCCACGGAATGCAGCAAGAATCAGCAGTGGAAAACTCACACCTAATTTTGGAGCAAGTAAATTGGGTGGTTATTTTCGTTTCCTGGTTCCTACAAAGAGAACTGTCACGTAGACACTTATGTGCATCACACATAAGCTAAACAACTTCAGAAACCAAGGCTCCTGGTGAAAACAACCCTTTGGATAATCCCACATGGCACAGGAGGGTAAACCAATGATTAAAAAGGAAATTTAAACTTAATTTTCTGAGTCAGTTTCTCGTCTGGTATCAAACAGCCTGTGTATATCGGCTGCAGATAATGCAGCAAACTTGAGATAACCCGGGATGTGTCTTCCTCTGTGGTCTGTATGGCAGTGATCTGATGAAAGCAATGTCTTGACTCCAGTAGTCATGGTGTTGGAACTGCCTGTTTCAGTCATTCTTCAGGTTATAACATTGTCATTTGAAGTTGTCAGTGTTCTCCCAAGTATTACTCCGTTGGCAGCCATCTTCCTGTACATTGACACATTTACACCATAAAATAATGTGGAACTGTTGATAACAGCTGTCACTGAATTGGTCCTCTCAAGCCTTTCTCAAAGTGACTGCGCTGACATCATTCCCAGGGCAGCAGCGCTTGGGCCAACCCAAACCTGCTCTGCAGTCCCCCGTGCAAGGACTCCCCAGGACCCCACAGGGCCCACGCCAGGAGCCTCACATCTACAGACCTGGCACAGGCCAGTGGAGTCGACACACAGCCCAGGCTGCTGGTGTACAGCTCTATACAGTGTAAGCTGACAGTCAGCTGCACAAAGCTCACCTCACTGCTGCTCTTCCACAGAAGAGGACAGGAATAGCTTTGAGAGCTGTGCCATTTGATGTCACCAGTCCACATTTGTATTTGCAGATTTACCAGCCAGAGGCTGGAAGACATCCTGCTGCTATCACCAAGACCCCAGCTTACTCAGGCAAGTTCCCTTCTCTCTTCTGCCCGTGCAGAAGGTACTTTAAACATAAGGCTAAATCATTTGGAGTTATTCTGCTCCAAGCCACATTGTCCTAGTTGCTCAGAGAGGAGACAGCCGTGATCTACCAAGATGCCTCAAATATTAACGAGATTAGAACCAAGGCAAAGGCAGCCCTGCTCCCAGTCCTCATGCACTGCCCTTGTGCAAGCCCTGCCTGCTGCCAAGGTGGCTTGATTTCCTAGAACAAAAGGTCTATGGCAGCTCCACACGCCTACCCTACTTTAAACGAATGCAACCCAGCACACTTACTCCTATGACCTCCTCACCCCAGCCGAGATCCCAGCAAAGGACAACACCGAGCCGTTAGCAGCGGTGTTTCCTCCTGTCACTTCGCAGGACACGCAACGGCTCGGTTCAGGCGACATCAGTCGATGGTCTAGTTTAGAACGGGAGCGCGCGCACCAGTCTGACGCGGGTTAATTGTAAAGGCTGTGGTCAGAAGGGCGATAGCCCTCCGGCAGCCACACTAACGCGTTATGTTTAAATCGCATGGCTTTGGTTGTTTTTAAACGGTCTTAGTTCTGAAGGCTAACTCTGGCAAAACCATTCCGCAATCACAGCTCGCTTCCTCTGCAGAGGTTAGAGACCAACTTTTACAGGATTCACTTTTGCTAGAAGGGTCACACACCGCTGCCGCTGAACCAGGGGCGTAAAACCCGCGCCCGGAGCGATCGCCTTTCTGTCCTCGGTGCCTCAAGAAAACGCAATCCCAGCGCATCAAAGGCGCTTCCCAGAACGGAGGCAGCGGTTCGGTTCTGCTCCAGAGTCCGAACCTCACAGACAAGCAACTCGCTCCGCTCCGGCAGACGCTAGCAGGGGGCTTCTGCAGCAGCTCCGCTCGCCTGCCGACGGCTCGGAAGGGATGCAGGAGCCGGCCCGTCCCCCTTGAGCCCCTCAGCCCGGAGCCTGTCGCTGGGCTCCCCGTGGGCCGTAGCCCCGGTTCGGAGGCTCTTACCTTCAGCAGGTACTTGTCCACGATCTCCAGGCCGCAGCTACTACACACGCACTTGCTGGGGCCGCAGCCGGAGCCCGAGGCCATGGACCGCGGCGAGGAGGAGGGTGACAGGGCGGCGGACGAAGGGCAGGAGTCCTCGTCGGCCGCCGCCGGGCTGGCCTGCGAGGAGAGGACGGTGAGCGCCGACTCCGTCCGCCTCGGGGGCTCCGCGCTGGCACCTGCGGAGCCCCTCCGGAGACAGGGCGGCAGAGCCGGCGGTTCTTTGCGCCGCGGCCCCTTCCCCACCTCCCCGCCCCCGCACCTTGTCCGAGGGGCCGCCGAGCGCGGGCAGGTCCTTGTCCTCCAGCCTGCACACGAACATCGGGTCGCTCTTCCAGTACATGGCCCTGCCCTACCGCATCCCAGCGCCGCGGCGGGCGGCTCCGCGCACCCCGGCCAGGGCTCTGCTCTCCGCGCCTGCGGGAGAAAAGTTTTTGTTTTCAAGGGGGTGGACCTGCCCAGCTGGCCTCACCTCCTGCGCAAAACCCGCCTTCACGCACGGCGGGGTCGGGGTCTGCGCCGAGCGGGCCCTGGGCGGGGGCAGCCCAGCGACCACAACAAAAACCCGTAACGAAAAAAAACCTAGAGAACAGCCCCCCCGCGCCCCGCTCGTCTGCACCGTTTGCAGCAGCTTCCCCCCAGCCCGAACAGAGATCCGAGTTAGAGCTCCGCGCCGGCGGAGAACCCTGACGGAAGGCGCGAGCGGCTTCTCCGAGCTGCCGGGAGCGGAGCCCGCACGCGGTCCTGGAGCGTGACCCGAGCCCCTTCCTAGAGCCTCCCTCGGTAGCCGAACGCGGGGCGTTTGTGCTGCCTCCAGGCTGCGGCGGTAACTCCGCTTCGGAGCCGGAGCCTGAAGGAACCGCAGACGCCGGTGGCTCGGCGGACTGCGGGTGCACGGGACCAGCTGTGCGGGACTCTTCAGTAAAACCTTTTCGGGCTCCCAGCGCGCTTTTCCCCACTGTTACAAATCTCGCCCGCAGAGTTCCCTCCAGCCCAGGCGCTGCCGGTGCTCTCGGGATGAACCGGGAGAAGAACGGCTCAGACTGCGCGTCGCAGGTGAGGGGAATAACGGGGCGGCTGCTGCTTCGCACCTATTTAACCGGACAGGTGTTCGCAGTTAAACGTGTCCTTGGGCTTCCACCTTCCTCCCCCACCCACTTTGTCTCAGCTCCGCCTGGCAGATGCGAGACACGTTGCAGAGCTCCGGTTAAAAAACCAATCGAGAGAACTCCCGTTCGCTCAGAAGCACTAAAAATTTCATAAAGGGGAGCTCTGCTTTCGAGAAGCTGTATGAGAGAGACTCCTCGTGTTCTTATCCCCCTGAAACTGAAAATCGCCAGTTCAAAGCTCAGGACCGTAACTGAACGAGTGACAGTGCCGAGTCCCTGCAAACTCGGAACATCTTCACCCAGTCGCTCACTTGTCTGGTGCTAAATCCGATCTTACCCGGAACACAACCTTCCTTCGATTTAGCACTAACGTTCCCGATAGTTTGGTTTGTGTGTGGCCGGGCCGGGACTTGAGGCAGCACGGTCACAGCCCACACAGGCACGGCACAGCAGGCCGGAGCCTCGGGACACCCAGGCCCGCCCCGCCTGGCCCCTCGACGGCCAACGAGGGGCGAGGTCCCGCTGAGCCCGGGTTCGTCTGCGCTGAGCTGCTCCCCGGTGCGGCTCCTCCCCGCGGGACTTGGGACCGCGCACCGGGCTCCCCGCCGCAGCCGACCCGCCACAGGCCGCTACCGCAGAGCGTCCGGGCGCGCAGCCCGCCGGGACCCTTCTCCTGCGCGACCACTGGAGGTACGACAGCAAACGAGCACGGGGCGAGGGGGTCTCTGCAGAACTTCGCTGGGGAAGGACCGAGGCGGATGCGCCGTGAGCAGAGCCCACGGGGCGCCCGGGCTGCGCCGAGACCGTCGCGGCTTCGAGTTTGTTGTGCGTCCGTTCTTTTTCCGCGCTATCAACGAGTTAGCTGGGGAGGGGTCGGTGCGGACTTCACGGAGGGCCGCGGGTTGGTTTCTATACAAAAACTGCCTTTGCGTGCACGCACACCTTCTCTCCCTGAAAAAGGCAGCTGCATGAGTGAGTCCGCGCGTCCCTCCTTCCCTGTGGCTATCGGGAACGCTAAGTAGAAACTTGTAAAACGAGTGTCGGAGCAGTAACAGCGTACGGGAGACTCCTTCGTGGTTCTTATTTGCAGGACACGGTGGACAGCCGCGGCCCCCTAACCCCCGACGTCCTCCCCCCGAGACAGTCAAGTAGCGGAGCCTGGTTGCTGCTCCGGCAGGAGCTGCTGCTGAAGAGGTGAGCAGCTCTGCCGAGCTGCCTGGAGAAAGGCAGGGTTGCCGAGCTGCAGGGCAGACGTTGAAGGGGCTCGGGACTGGTTATTCGCGCTGCACCCACGCATTTTTCTGGGAGCTTTTACCATCGATGTTCCCGAATCCCACTCTAAATAGAATCCTTTCCATTACACGCCCTCGACACTTTAGAGAGTATTCCCAGCATCGTTTTCTGAGGAGGGGAAAACGCACGGACACGCGGGATTTAGAGACGTTCCCATTCATGCTCGTCCTCGTCTGCCTGCAGCCGTGTCTCCGCACCGGAGAGACGCCCGGCTCTGGTGCTGCTTTAACCCCTCGGGGAGCCGGGCCCTGCAGATGGAGAGGCGGGAGAGGGGGGCGGTGACCTCCCAGGGGCCTCGGCCTCGTCCTGGCGGGGCTGCGAGCAGAGCAGGAGGCTCTCGTGGGAGCTCCCGACGGGGGCACTGCGGCTGGTTCTGATTCCTCTCACAGCAGCAATGCGAGGATGCGAGTGGGTTGGAGCGCTCCTCGGTTGCGCGTAGGTCTCTGAAACACGATTCGGCACCGCGCGAAGAAAATACCGAGCACCACGAACCGGGCTTGATCTAGCGAGGAGCGGCTGGCACTCCTTCATCGAGGACGGCACCGCCGTGCAAGTGCATGTGGCTGGACGGGTCTCTCGGGGGTGTGCCAGAGAAACTGGTTCTCCCGATAAAACGTAGCCCGTGAGGAATTACAATGGCGTTGTGCTCAGATTAAAGACTGGCACGGGGACCAGGGCCGCGCTAAGTCGGGCCGTCCAGCCACGGCTGTTCCTGGAGGACAAGACTGTGGTCGACGCCCGGGCGATGCAATCCCGCATCGTGCTTGGCCCCGATCTGCCCGACGGCGACCGGTGACCCTCCCTTGCGCTGACCACCGCGTTCCTGGTGGTGGCGGTGGGACACGGCGGGACGAGCGTTTCGCTGCCGAGGGAGCGGCGGATCGTGCTCCGCCGACCCCCCTGCACCGCTGGCCCTGCGGTTCTGCCGGGCGCTCTCTGCGGGCCGGCCCAGCTGCGGAATCCGACGGCTACCCCCCACCGCCTGCTCTTCCCGGTGCCTGCTCTGTGGCTGGAAGTGCGGGTGCCAGCTCCCCTAGCTGATCTCAGCCATATTCTGGTCCCAGCTTTGCTGTCGGCACACCTGCCGCTATCCGGAGGTTTTCCATCTGCACACCACCGCATCTATCCAGGGCTCTAGGGCCTCTCCGGGCACTGGAAGACAGGCGAGGAACCCGAGCCAGCACTCCTGGGCTCTCTCTTTGGGATCGTGCATCCCCGCTGGCTGCTGCCACGGGTAAAAGCTGCAACGTTTGGGCTAGCCCTGAATTCTTGGGTCTGGGCTGAGTTAAGGAAAATTAAACGAGCTGAGTCTCTTACCAATGACTTGTCTTCCCAGTCAGTGCAACGCACTTTCCTTGGGCCAGGCTGTCTGTCTCCGGCTTGTTGGTCCAGAAGCTTCTGAAGCCACACACATGTGGCTTCTCTCCATGGCCGTTCCGGTGTGGAGCTCCGTGTTAATAGTGAATGACCAGAGCAGTCAAGGGGAAAAGTTTATATTCCCTAGCTGGATTCCTGAGCCAGTGGTTCCCTCACCAACATCCAGAACTTGATGCAATTTACTTTTTTTTTCTCCCCTACAGGAAAAAAAAAACAGAGTGCTGGGGTTGGGAGGCAGAGGGCGAGAGGGGAGTTAGAGGGATGCAGTCCTACGTCTTTTTAGAGCACGGACCCGTCTTTCTAGAGCGCGGGCCATCATTTCGGCGCCCCAGTGTGTAACTGCAATAATTTTGGTTCATTTACTCAGATCTACGTATTTTACCCCTTGGTCTCTTGCACTAGGAACAAACTATCTGGGTGCAACCTGTGCGTGCTCGAATTCATCGAGGCACCTACGTGTTCCTGAAGTGGCGGCGAGCACTTGACTTCGAAGTTGACATTCTGAGCATCTGTGCTAATTGTGTCGCTCTGTCCTGCCGTCAGGGACAGAGGACATAAGAGCAGCTTACCAATTACGTAAAAGAGCGTTTTGCCCTTAACGTACTGGAGGACGAAACCGAAATGGGAGCCGTCGGGGGGTTGTTCGTGAATGCACAGCTGCAGAGCTTGCGGAATGTTTTCAGGTGAAATGTTCTGTGAGAGTGACAGTTCCGTGCCGAAGGGCTTGAAACGTTCCCCTGAGCTATCGTATATGCTCGCTTCACTCCTTTCACTTTCGTTGATGCGATCAATAAAGACCGCTGGGGCAGGAGAACGAGCCGGCAGGCGGGACGGAGGGGCGCTCCGCAGTTCGCACCGTTTGCAACTCTCTCGACCGCCCCCGATGGGCACAGGGACCCTCCAAAGGGGCCGTACCGCAGGACTTCCCCCCGGGACGGGCTTTTGCGAAGCTTCCAGGGGGCTGCGGCAACAGGAAAAGGCCCCGGATGAGCGAGCTCTGCCCTCGCTCTGATCCCATCGCCGGGGTCGGGCAGCCACCGACGTCTCTTTACAGCTCGCCCGGCAGAACGGGCGGGTGGGCTGCGGTGGCACGCCGAGCAGGTGCGGTGGAAACGCTCCCGGGTCAGGGCGCGCATCACACCATCACATCTGCACTCACACCGTCGACTCCCGTACTGCCCCCCCAGTGTCCCCCGGCCCCGCACCGCCTCCCTCCCGGCATCCCGCTTCCCCTCGCACGGTTTCGCACTGCCCCAGACCCCATGCATCCTCCCCCGGGGATCCCCCGCCGTTGCCGGCCCTGGGGGACAGCACAGGTCCCCGCGGCATCGGTGACTCCGGGCGCCTTCAGGCAGCCCCGTGAGCTCAGGGCAGCGGCGCGGGAAATGCGAAAAGGAGGCTCGGGAGCAGGTGGCGAGCGGCACCGGTCCTACTCGTCGGCTCCGCCGGTCGGACCCGCTGCGGGCCCGAGATGGGACTTATGTCCTACTTGTCCGCGGCGGGACCCGGGAGTGGCTCGACGGCCGACTCCGACATCCACCGCAGAACCGGGACCTGGCTGGGCAGCCCGGCGGTGCTCCGCGGACCTTCTCTCAGTCGAACGATTCGTCCCTCGCCTCGCCGTGATCGGCGCAGAGAGCCGGGGCTCAGGGCTGGCACAGAGTCCAGGGCACACGGCCTATGGGACCCTCGCCTTCCTTTGAATCAGACCGCTGAGCACCAAGCACCACTGTACCGGGGCAGGCACGGCAAGTTCCCTCTTTTGGCCAGTGAAAACTGCCCGGGCCCCCAGCAGAGCAGATGCCTTTCTGAAGGAAAACCGTATTTGCTATCTCGGGATCAAATCCCGCCTCTTTCCAGTGTCCAAGGCCACACTCTAGTGTGCAGGAGACGTGTTGTGGTCCTTAGCGCTGTCTTCCACAGACAGTGGGCACTGAGCACAGCACAGCCTTTGGAATGCTTTTGCTTCAGATTTATTCAGGGCTTTTAAAGTGTCTGGATTTCAGTTTTCCAGAGCTCAGCTGCAGACATGTTCAGGGGACTTTTCGCCAAGTAGTACGCAGCTTGGTGAAAGCCAGGAGTCGTGAAGGTGTCCTGTCTCAGACACTTGAGTTCTTTCGTCTCCAAGTAGTTACTACTGGTGAACATTTTGGCTGTTGCACAGAGATGCGAATGGCTTTGGTTTCTATGTGATTAAAGTAGTGATAATCCTCAGAGCACGTTCCTGCACCCGCAGTGCTGGGATGTTCCGTGTCAGTATGAAGGGCTGCTCTTTGTGATGCGAACTGAAGGGCAGATTCACTGAGTTTCGCTCTCAAAGCTGCCCCCAAGTAATTTAGGGCTTTGCGCGTCGATGCGAAGTTCAGTGTGTGCGTTAAAATGAAAATGTCTGTTCAAAGCCAAACGCGTTTGGGGCTGCCTAGCCAGAGACTCTTTGTTTACTGAGTGGACATGTTTGGAAGGGAGCTCCAGAGCACAGGTAATTCATTCACGGCAGATCTGAAAACCGCGGAAACAAGATCCCGGGCTGCAGCCCACGGGTTACAACTGCCGAAGTGTCTGCGTGTGTTTACAAGTAAGGAACTGAGATTTACAGTTGTGTGGATGGTGTGTACAAAGTGCTACTGTAGTTCTCTGAAATAAAATACATTTCTTTGAACAGTGTAGAGGCTCCAGGTGCTCAGTGCAGAAACAAGGAACATTATTCCTGTTTGTGGTGTTTGTACTCTTGTGGCTGTGCTAACGCCTGACTGACACTCAGAACCAAGCAGGAAGATTAGCCGGTGCCAGCGGCGTTGCTCTCGGGAGAGTGAGGCACCCAGGGAGTATGTGGTTCTGCCCAGACATCGAGTTCTGTGAAGTTTAGTGCTTGAGCACCGTGCAGCACTTCTAGGCAGGGGACAGGAGAGGGGAGATGCCGTGTAACTGTAACACAAGCGCCTTCATCCACTTGCCTGTTTCGAGCAGTTAGCTGAGATAGGCTGTATTCAAGTGCATCTTTGGTCTATGAGCACGTTGCAGCTTCAGGAAGAAGCACTGTGCTGTGTACCCTGGCTATAACTGTTGGGGATCTGCATCCCATCCGACTCTTAATGTGGTCAGTGCATCACTGGCTACTGTGTCTCTGCTTTTGAAGGGCAGCAAGGAATTATTTCACTGAGTTCACATAAAACAAGAAGAAAAAAGCAACAGGACACATTAAACAGCAAAAATGTTCTGGTTCCACCAATGGGAACAGTTTTGTTCACCTCACAGTTCCACACAAAGCAGCTCGTCCCGTTTGCGGAGCCCAGGAGCTGTCACTCTCTCTCTGTGATCTCTCAGTACTCTTTGTACACTGCAAAAAAAGTCATAAAGAAGATTAATGTTCTTACTAGTGATCAGATGATAATCTGTTCATTGCTTCAGCCTGATGTTGCACGAAGGAGGAGAGAGTGACAGAGGGAATCACTGGAGATTGTAAGGGCAGCTGTATGTTTTAATCTGTACAAACACTCAAACATGAGTCAGCTGTGGCTGGTTATCTGGAAAACCGGGCAAATAAAGCAGCACTTCACTGTCTAGCGTTTTGCTGTTGCTTAGCACTATCTGAATGTTGGTGCTTGAGCAGGAGAAAAATTATTGATCTAAGTCTCATGGAGAAAGGGTTTAGTGGGATGAAAGAAAACTCTGAATTCAGTGGAGTGCTGCCTTGCCATCAGGGTTATACAGACAGTGACACTAACACTGTCCTACAGCTGCGTTGCTTATACCCAAACACTTAGATTGCAGCAACCAGCCCCTCACGCATTGAGACGCAATTTCCAACAGGCATGTGCTCAGCAGCCCACACAACTGCAGGCTTGACATTGTCCCACTCCTTACTGAAAGGCTCCCAGTACATTGAGACCAGTCATGCTGGAGTTGATGGTTTTGGTGAGCAGAACGCTGACTCCCTGAGAGCCTGCCTGCCTTGTGCCACCACAGCAGTAGCTGTGTTGTCACTGGGTTCTGCTGGGTTTTGCCTCCTGCAGGTGTGGGAGACGTGGCCCCGCTCTGCCTTGTTTTACGGTTAATGCTCCGCAGTGGTTTCTGCTGCTTTCACATCTGCTCTGCGCTCTTGTTTCGGGAACCTGCATTTTCTTGTAAGACAAAATCGCCGAGTTCAGAGGTGGAGATTGCATTCATCCTTTCTTCACGCTATTCCATTTGCTGTATCTGCAGCTCATGCCAGGGTTCGAGGGTGGGAGGTTTCATACTGGTGTCTGATGTGCCCCAGGTTCTCACAGAGGAATGGGCCGAGACTTACAATGCGGCTCTATGTCTGAGTGCTCTTGTTAAATGGGATATGCAGGATACCCTAGCAAGCATGTCAGACTGCTGTGTCTCTGCAGAGGGAGAGGAGGAGGCCATGCGGATTCTATTCAGTGCTAGAAGATGTGAAGGTGCTATTCAGCTGCAGTATGTGTGGCTAGATACATACACAGAAGAATGGAGACTGACCAGACACAGCTATTACATCTAATGGCCAAAGGAGGGGTCGTAATGCGCTCCTTCCCGTAACGAATGAGTAGCAAAGGTAGGCTTAGAGTGATGATTGGTGCAGCAGACACCCTGGGCCTGCCTAACCACAAGGAAGGCTTGTGCAGTAGGCAGAGGTCCTAGCTAGGGTTCAGCCCTGCAGTGACTAGATGGCTGGTCTGGTCTATGACAGCACCTCTTGAGTGGACACAGAGTTGGTGACACTCTTGCCACCTTGCCAGATGAGGTACCTTCCTTGCTCATGTTTTTCTTTTGCTCATGTCTCCAGAGCAAGGGCTTTGAGAGTCTCCTCAGACAGGGTCTGTGGGCCACGTATCTGGTTGTTACCTGGATGTGTGCAATGTCTTAGCAAGAGAAGCATGTTGGGGATCTTTCTGGATGCTTAAAACTGGACAAAACTGAACAGAACTGGAGTGATATGCCCTGCAGAGGTGTTGGTACCAAACAAGAGGGAGATGGCAGCACAGGTCAACAAAGCATTTCTAGCTTGCTTTTTCATAACAAGGATCAGACCTTCCTTGTCCTTAGGCTGATATCCCCCTGTATGCCATACAGGGCAGTTAAAGTTTCCTTGCACCAATTGCTCCTAATTACTTCCTAACAGGCAGTGGAAGTATTTCCCTTGGAATCAGTGGGGACTGTGAGCTCCACACCCCTCTCAGCTCACACCAAATAAAAAGCTTTGCTTGGTTTTGTTTTTTTATCTGGATGCAGCAATTCATGATTAGGAGCTAAAGAGAGGTCTCAAAATGACTTAATTGTGCTTTGTGTACTTCTTATTTATCACTGAAAGCCAAATAAATCAGAAAGAGATTAATTCATTTTAATTTGTTGTTACTAATTATATGATTAAGACCTCATGTACAATAACATTTTTATTCAACTAGAAGAAAATGGTTTTAAAACAGAGGAAACAAAGTCATTCATAGGATCAGTCTGAAGTAGTAAGGTTACATGTATCACACATCCTGCTTTTTATGCAGCTCCTATCTCTAAAGATGTTCTGCTCAGTGCATCCCTTCTTTCCAGCTCTGCTGTATTGCAGGGCTTCAGAGATGCTGTGGTAGGCAGACCGTTTTTACTATCAGTGAAAATTAGAAGCCACTACGCTTTCACCAGTTTGGTTTGACAAATGGACTTGTTTTTCTCCGCTGTGTGCTTTCATGTAGTGTTCCTGTCCACTGTATGAAAAGCACCACCTGGGTTTTCATAACAGTAGTTGACACAGGGCAGCCTCTGCAGCTGCATCCTCACAGTCCCACAGTCTCACTTTTTCATGGAGGATGAGGAGGGCCATTCCTTCTGCCTTATTTTCAGAGAACAGTTATACAACAGCAACAAAACATTCATAATGTAGGAGATCAGCTGAGATCAGATCCCACAAAGTGTATTTGTTAGGGTTTGCATTAGTCTTTAACAAGGTACACGTTAAGGTGTGCAAGGAGCCTACACTCAGTTTGGACCACCAGAGATGAGATCCTAGCTTTCCCAGGGTCACCCGAAGCACCATCTTCCCACGCAGAGAGTCCCTGGGCCATGTGGGTGCGGGATCTGCTCTTGTTGTGTCAGGTGTGAGGTGATGTCTAGGTGTAAGCACAGGCTCCTAGATCTGATGTGAAGTGCTTTAAAGATTGTCGTCGGGAACAAAGAAGGAACCAGAATTAGAGCAGCTTGGAGAACAGAAATGGTGCTTTAAATACGTTCTGGCTCACACACCTATGCTTCCTTCCATTTAAATGCCCAAATTAGAACAGTTGCTTTAGGAGGCCATTGGAAGACTAAAGGATCCACTTAAGGGGGGTTGTACCTTCCTCTGCGAACGGGATACCGGAAGAAGGGCTTGTTTTAAGGTTGCACGCGTACAGTTTGCAACACTAATAAGCGGTCCTGGGGATGGATCTTGCGTACACACGGTGTCTGAGAGTCGGTTTCATAGCTGGTTCTCTGCCTGGTCAGCGCTCTGCCCTGCAATCTGAAGCCTCTTCCAGCAGCCGCATGTAAGAACTCAACAATCCGCGTGTGCATCTGACTAAATGTGGTTCAGACCCCTGCCAGCCTCACGCTGGGCTCACCTTGCTCAGGGTGAAGACAAGGGATCGATTGACTTCGATGGGGACAGGCCTGGGCCTGCTGCCATTGGCACAGGACACCATCTAAACTAGTGGGTCCCCAAGTCAATGGCTCCCAGTGCCTTCAGCAGTCATTCCTGCCATCACAGCCACTTGCCTCATGTTTGGTGATGGGAGATTTAGCACAATATCCAGTTCCAGAGGTCTGAGTGGAAAATGTGCTCTAATCCCCATGACGTCTTGTGGTCCAATTGTCAGAGGAGCCTTATGCTGGCAAGCCCGGTGCCTTGGCCTGTGGGGAGCCATGCTGGGTGGCCATTGCTGGCACCGCGGTGGGCTGTGGGGGGCTCTGGGGATGGCCAGGGCTGAGGGTGCTGGCTCTCATGGTGGGGTGTGAGAACCGTGTTCTTGCACAATGATTTTTCTTGGGCTGGTGGGGTGTGTGAAGCAGCAGTGAGTTAGAGCACGGGCTATGGACTGGCTCTTTTCTCAGAGAGGAGTGGGCTGCACAGTCCTGCAGATGGATCCAGAGATGTGCTGTGCGGGCTGCGTGTGCACGTACCTGTTTGGCAGAGAAAGGGTGCTTGTTTTACTTGGCAAGATGGACCCCAGCCTCTGAGGCTTTTTGACTGATTCTGTACACAGCAGACCAGCTCTGAGCTAAACCATCCGTCCTAAGCTGGCGTCACAGCGAGTCAATTCACTGTGTTCTCAGACAGTTCATGCTCCTCTTAATTCTGTCTTTCATTTCTAAGAAAGGCCACCCTAGACAAATGGTTTCGTTCATACAACGTGTTACTTACACTTGTGGATGCATGAGCTGCCTGCATGTCCAGTGATGACAAGCGCAGAAGGTTAAGCCTTGCTCACGAGCAGCCCATGAGCTTCATCTGTCAAAGTGCCTACTGCCTTCAGGCTGAGCAACAACCGCAAGACTGGGCTTCTCTCTGCAGATCCCAAGTTTCTCGGGGCAGTGTGCATGTGTGCAGATGAAATACATATGTTTCTCTGAAAAGCTCTGGCTCTGCTGACGTTTTAGATGTGCCGAGTGAAAGAGTGTAATCCATGAGCAGGGGGAAAGCTTTGCAGCCCAGCAGTGCAGGTACAGAGCTTTTGGTTTCGTGTGAAGTTTATGATTCCAGCCTTTCATTCTGGAACAGCTTTTTGTCTGATTAACAAAACCAAAACACTTCATTGACAAGCTGGCCTTGTATTTTACAGTTTATTGGACAGCATTGGTTTCAAACCCTGAAAAATATATAGATGGGTATAGAATGTTTTGTTTTGCTGGAAATTCTTTCTCTTCATCTTTATTCTAACACTGATATTCCCCAAAAATGACATATTTCTCCCCAAGTGGTTTCACTTGTGACAAGCTGCTGTGTTCTGAGGTATGTGCTCATCAGAAGTGCTCTGGCTGGTGTTGATGTAAAGTCATGATTATTTGTTTTGAGATGAAGCTCAGTTTCTTGAACCATTGAGTTGATTCTTGCCCTTCAGCTTCTCTGCATAACTCTCCAAACACGGGTGGGAAGCTGGCTGAGTCTGATGGCTTTGCTGATGCAGGAGAGGAGCTGAGGCCAAGATACAGTAAACCCCAGTAAATGGCCACCCTGTAAGAGGGCAGAGCCGAGTGCCAGCCGGGCTACTGCCCATCGTTTTAGAGTGTGGACATGCCTTTAGAAAGTGTTGTCTGGTGTTTTTGAGTGAATTGCTTCTGGAAGGATTTGCCAGTGAAAGGCTGGTCACGCAGACTTTATCTCATTTCAGCTGTTGTACCACTCCAGTGTTTTCTGGTAAGATGTCAGTGCTCAGGCTGCATTGCTTCTGAAATCAGGGGCACTCTTCTGCCAGACCGAGCTGGCTAAGCCTTGCTGCTGTGCTCTGAAGCAGAGGAACTTGCACATTTTCTCCAGACCTGTTACCAATACGCAGACAAGCCTGCAGCAGCAGCCTAGAAGTCAGAGAGCACGTGTGGGACAAACCATCGAGCCCTGTGGTGTGTGTGGCTTATCACGGTCAAAGTGGCTGGTGGTTGCCGGGCTGGCAATGCCACAGGCTGTTCATCTGATGGGCAGTCCAGTGCTGTGGTGCCGCCTCCTGCCAGAGCCACAGGGGACCTGGTCCTGACCTCCAGATTCATGAAGGAGGGGAGAGCTGGGTGCTGAGCCTGGATGTGCCTTAGTTGTCCTCCATGGGTAACAGTGTTAGGACTTGGCAAATGGTGCTGCCTTTTGGTGAAGAGCTGTTGAGGACTATTCCACCACTGCCCATAGAGTACTTGGAAAGCCTTGGCTTCAGGTCTTGGTCTAAAGCCAGTGGAAATATCTGCATTACATGTTACAGCCCCTGGAACAAGCACTTATGGAAATGCAGTGTCTTATTTACGGGCTTGCTAGACCCAGAAGCACCAGTGACGGAAAGTTGCTCAAATGCCTCTAAATTAGTGGTTCTTGAGCATCAGTCTGCACCTTCTCTTCATTGTTTTGGGTTCTTTTATGAGGGAGGGCTTTTTGGAGGGAGACATGGTTTTGACTCCAAAGTGAGAAGCCCAGCTGTAGGAACTAACATTTGCCAAAGGAGGAAGCCCCGAGAGCTTTCAATCTGTGTGCCACGAGGGATGCTCCCCCACTCAGACAAACTCCTCCTTCCTGCAGAAAGAGCCCCTCAGACCTTAATGAGTTTAGTCTGCAGGATTTCCTCTTCCGGTGACATTATCAGGAGAAATTACCCCGTACCATTCATTACCTGTGCCCAATGGAGGTTGACAGGCTTCCCCTGCTCTCCTCTCCTGTTCTTCATATGACTCCCCCAGACAGGAAAGTGTTGTCTGGACTTGACCCTTTGAAGTTTCCCTCACCTCTATGTAGCAGCCCGCTGCAGTTTCAGTGCTGTGGTCCCCTGTCCCCTGTGTGCTGGAGCTTGCGGATGCTGGGTGTCATGCACGTAGGGGTCCTGCCCCACAGGGGTCCATAGTAGGGAGCTTGCAGTGGGTTCCCAGCACCTCTTCTGCCCCAACTGGCTGGGCCTGGCCCGTGGCCCACCAGGGAAGGGTCTGCAAGCTGAGGGGGCTGAAAGGATACAGTGATGCCCAATGTCAAAGATGTTTAAAGAAAGCAAAACATGTAGAAGAGTAGTGGCCCCAGAGAGTTTACATGAGTATCCTCACGAGGTGACTGACTGAGCCTCTCCTGTGTTTGCACTGATGTCCTGCTTACCCGCTGGCACTCAGTCCTAGCAGAGGAGGGGCTTGCACTTGTCCTACTGCCGCCTATCACCACAAACTCCTCTTGATGGTCCTGGCCTGGACCTCATGCTGTGGGCAGCTGCAAGGCTGTCTCTGTCCCCTCTGACTCTTGAGCAGCACATGGGTGCTGGCCCGGGTCCCTGCAGGCTGGTGGGTTGCAGGTGTCCTGAACACCCAAACCCTGAGTGTCCTGTTCAGTGGAGATGAGCTGCCTCATGGCCGGCCGGTGAGACTGGCACAGGCTTTCAGCCTTTATGAAGGAAGTGTATGTGGGATTGTTCATGAAACACCCAAACCTAACCCCATGTGACCTCTCATGGGCTTTCTGCTGCGCAACCCCCATGCTGCTCAGTTCCATAGTTCCTTGGAGTCAGAGAAGCCTAAAGGTGTACTAGCCTGTTAGGTGGCCACACGTTGTCCCAGCCATGCTCTGAATGCCAAATTAAGTCCTTAGTGAACGAGGGCTGAAATCAGAAGCAGCCAAGCAAGCCCGGTGTGTGCTGGGTGTCGGTGCACACAACCGCTCGGTACCTCATGCACTACCCCACCTCAGGGACTGGTTCTTCAGTGATTGTGGAAAACAAGACGTGTGGCATCAGGGTCCACAGAGCTTTTCCTTTCCCTCTGACTTTTGTTTTAAACATTCATTGCGTGACTCTATCATTCGCCTTGAAAATTCGGGAAGGGCTCTGCTTCCGTTCGCTGTTTGGGACTCTGCTGGCTTCACCGTGTGTCTGTTGGTTCTGGCTGCAGCCAGGCTTTGCTTAGCCGGCGTTACGTGACTCAGCATGGTCCCAGTTTGCATCCAATTTATCACTCTGGATCTCCTTTAGAATCACTGTACAGAGAAACCCAGACCTCTGTACAAAGATATAAAGAAACAGAACTCTGCGCGTGAGCTCCAAAGGTTGATTGAAAGCACCTACCTGGCACAAGGAGCAGCAGCCTTTTCACAAGAGGGCACATCTCGGTAATGGTGGGCAGCAAAAGGTGGTGTCCTGTGGTATCAGCCCTGCGAGGATGGAACAAGGTTCAGGAAAACAGTCACCCTTCATACATGGTGGCTTCACTGCTGGGTTCACAGAGACTGCAGGGAGGACTCCCAGGAGAAAGAAACATTGTCCTGCAGGAGAAAAATCCTTCTCTCTGATCACAACATTATCCCACCTTTCCATCGCCTTCAGGGGGATGTGCCCTGTAGAGGAGGATTCGCTGTAGCTGTCAGCAGCAGTGAGTTCTGGCAGCATGCTGCTCTGGCCCAGGGTGCTGGCTCGCGGGGACCGTGCTGTGACTGTGCTGGGAAAGCTCCCAGGCAGCAGGGAGGTCACTTGCCTCAGCTCCCTGTCTTTACCTTGGGAAAGGGTGGACACGAGGGGCATTCCTGCTCCTTGTGGGGCTTGTGTCTCCACGGCTGCTGCCTTTCCAGGGGAATAAAGAGCCTTTCGGTGCTGGCAGTGAGGCAGCAAGTGTTAGACCCCCGCAGGGGGACCGGCTGTGAACATGGGTTGCTGATGCTGCCTCTGCCTCTGCAGATTGTCTGGGGCTTCTCTACCTCAGTTACTTGACTCACGGCTTGGAGAACCGGTACGGTTCTCTGTAACGACGAGGCTTTCATGTAGAGCTTGATGCTGGTGCAATTCTCAGTCAGTTTTGCCGTTTTATTGGGCCTCAAAGTGTTCTGAGGCTGGAGGAAATGTTCTGTGTAAAACTCACAGCTTCATCTGGTAGCGATTTGTCATTGACCATGTTGTGGGCTTGCTGCCAGCTCAGCCTTTGCCAAATGAAAGGAAGACAAGGGAATAAAATGATTATCAGGAAAAGGCTTAGAAATGTTGCAAATGAAATAAGTGAAGGATGGATTAGAACTAAGACGGGGATAAATATAAAATCAATCACAGAAATCATGGGGGCAGGCAGCAAAGGAGTTCAGGTTTCCCCTGGACTAGGGTCCTTTTCACACTGAGAACAGTTCAGGGTTAACCTTCAAATATGGTGGTGGACCACCAAGACAAAATTTCCTGTGAACCTGTCAGAGCCGCTTGCCTCTGTTTCGTGTCTCGTCAAGTGAGGTGTCTAGTGCTCGGGGTTAAAGAGCCAGCTGTTACCACACAGGTTCCCTGTGGTAGGAGCTAAAGGCTGGGGGGTATGCCAAGGTGGCCAGTATTGCCAGGTGGGCTGGCGAGATCCGTAACCACCGTGAAGAGTTGTCTCAGGAGCAAGGGCAAGGTTGACAGACTAGCTGGTGGCTTTTAGTTAATGGAAGTTTTGGGTTGAAGAGTTGAGCACTGCAGGTGAGACGTTCCTTACACGGGCTCTCAGAGATCACATTCAGTTTGTTTAGGGAGTGGTTTCTTTGCTCCTCCTCAGCTGAGTTTTGGGTTAACATACACATTTCGGCAGAATTTGTGATGTTATGTTGTGAAAAGACAAAAGGTCAAGAGATAAAGGTGATTCACCACAAGGTTTGTCCAAACAGCAGGCGCTTGGAGGGCTTGTAAATTGTTTTGGAGGCAGCTCCACAGCTCTGCCAGCAACCAGCTGTGAAGGGATTTCCCCACGACTTTTAATACGCTCTTGATTTAATAAGTTTTCTGCTCAGCTATATGAAGTAAGTCAGTAATATTTAAGAGAGGAGAAAACAGAGGGGTCAGGAGATTAATGACTTGCCTATGGTCATACAGGATCAGGGTTTGCTCACACAGTGCTACCCCACAGCAGTCACTGCTGTGGGTGCACACAGGTAGTGGTGTGAGCTCTCTCATCAGCTCAGGACTCATCTAGGTTGGGTTGTGGGGGATAGGCATGTTGGAGCAGAAGCTGCTTGTGTTTGTTTACCCCAGTGCAGTGCTCAGAGAGGTGATGAATGATGGGGTCTGGGCCCACAGCAAGAGAAGCAGTACTGTGTCCCTTCCGCATGGTACCCAATGCACCTTCTTACAGCCTTTGTACCTTTAGGTAGGAAGAAGTGGAACAAAGCAGCAGCTATTCTGGTAAACTCACACTTCTCCAGAGTCCAAATCTGCTTGTGGTATCCCAGTTTTTCTCGGTCCTGACACCCTCTCCAGCAAAGGCTGCCAGGACTGCACTCCTTATCCACTGTCCTTATCATGGTTATCCTTCCCATGGCTACCACTGCTACTTTCATCTCATATTCTCCCTTCCAAATCCACTTTTCCTCTTCCTGCCCTTAATTTTTCCCTGCTTTGAGATGCATATTGCCTTAGCTACTCTTCCCCTGCTGTGCTAAATTGGTCCTTGAGGAAGGCAGTGCCTTCCATCATCACATATCATTGCTGATTTTCCCTTACAGAAAGGAATGGCTGCTGTAAAGGGGGTCCTGGCCTTGATGATAGGCAGCTTGATGTCTGTTATGGTTGTAGTCTTCAAATACATGAGCAAGAGAAATTGTCTTGTCTTGTGGTCTTTTTATTCTTTCTTGAAGGTGCACTAGTACGCTGTGAATAAGGAACTTGGATTGAGGTGACAGTGGCTGCTTTATGACACCAGCACAGTGGAGCACAGTCCTGTCCTGTTCCGAGGGTAGGAGGCTGTTGCTCCTGACATGATATGCACCCCAGCAGCCCTCCTCCCCACCCAGAGCCTTAGCTGATTCTGAATGCTTCTGGACTTTCACTGGTGGTGAGCAAGTGAGGCTGTATCCTTTTGATCTGACTAGGGAAGCTGTTAAAGGAGGGCCAAGGGATTGTTATGTTTTGTCCCAGCCTTTGAGACGACATCCTTGCCAGTGCTGTTACAGCACAAGCCTGGCCTGAGGAGCATTTTAGTGAGCTGGGACCTGCAGGGACAGCATGTGCTTGCAGCAGTGTCTGTTTGTCATGCCTGAGCTTTTGACTAATGAAAGACAGCACCCATCTAGAAAAGGAGACAGGGAAAGGAAGGCTGCTGAGATGTTAAATAGACCTGGGCCATAATTTAGGAATGGATTTGTTTTCCGAATCTGTGCAGCAGCAACACAGATGCTGTCTGATAGTTAGGAGATCTGAACTTCATTTCCACGTTGTGCTCAAACGCAAGTGTGGATCCAGCTCTCCTAACCATGAAAACGTTGATGGGCACCACGCCGACGACTCTCCTTTTCCATGTTTGGGTCACCCGTGATCCTATTTCCAATTGCTTGAGGTAATTTGCATTAAATGAAGTCTGGAAAAGTACAACGCTTCTGGCAGCTGTTTGAGCAGTTTGGAAGATCTGTGGAGTCTTTGAAATGAATTCTAGTCTGTCTGGGTGCATTATCTGAGGCTGTGCGAGGAGTAAACGAACGGAGATTGTTCAGCCGGGTTTGCTCGGACCGGGTCCCATCACAACTGCTGTGGTTTGACAGCCGAATCCCAGCCGGCTGCTCAGGCACCCCACCACAAAGAGGCAGGGAGACAGTCAGAAGGGTGACGTGCGAAAACAACACGGGGGATGAGACAAAGACCCTCCAATCAGGTCTGGCTGGTTAGCAGCTACCAGGCAGTTGCTAATGAGAGGGTCCGTTTCCTCTTGTTTGGTCTGTTACTGATGTTCTCTGTAACCATGGGCTCCAGAGGGTCACACAGAGAGACCGAGAAGTGCACAGTTAGGGGTCATCTGACAGCGCTGGCTTGAAAGCTGACGATCTTAAAGGTCTCTTCCAACCGAAGAGACTCTGTGATGGTGTGAATACTATGAGGGCTGCTGGTCATCATCTGCTGCCATCCCTGGAGACATCCAGGCCTGATGTCCTTTCAGTGTCCCGGCTGTGAGTAAAGGTTGCCAGTTGCTTTCTGAGGTTTATTCCAACCAAAGTTACTTTATTATTTGTTATAAATTTACCAAAAAGTGTAGCTTATTCATCTTGGCATTCCTTCAGCATACCCTTCCTTAATTCTGCAAGAATACCTCGTCTGGATTAGCTGCCCAGAAAGATTTCTGATTATTTAGCGGTACGTCTGTGGTTAATTCACGCTCCCTCCAGGCCAGCAAGTCAAAATCCAGGCTGTGAGTTACGCACACAGTGTGAAAATCTATTTTAATTAATTTTCTTAACCTGAACTGCAGAATTTATGTGATATCATTGTCTCCTCAAAACCAAGATAATGTTGTTTCTAAGCCTCTCTCAGTAGAATAGCGGCAGCTGCTTTGAGAGCAGGAAAAACACAAAGAAAATATTTACATTTCTGAACAAACTCTCCACCCGAGCAGGTAATTGCTCGGAGAAAGACAGAGGGATTGTCCTGAGGCTGACAGCAGCCCCTGGAGTCACAGGGTCTGTAAGGATGGCAGGGAAGGATGACACCGCGTGCTTATCTCCAAACTGGAGTAACGCCTCTTCTCCAGACTGAAGAGTCCCAGCTCTGGCAGACTCTCCTCAGTTCCCAGCCCAGGAAACCAGTTGCCCAGTGCAAAAAATGAACAAACTTTTTCCTGTAAGATGACTTCCATCATTTTGGATCTGCCAGCCTCGTGGGCCAGCTGTTCCAGACTAAAACCGATCCGGTCGGTTTTCTAGCGTAGTGAGCCGGGAGCGGAGAGGACCGAGATCAGCCAGCACATGGAGTGTCTGTGGGCACACAGACATTCTCTTTCAGCATAAAACCAGTTGTGAATTAAAGCTGATTAGAAAAAAGAAGAGCCACAAAAATGAGGCTCCTTCTGATGACAGGATCAACTTCTATTAAACTGGGCACAGTCTAGAGTGTGCTGCCTTCAGAGGCACAAGGCAATCTTGATTTAAAGCAAACAAACACATCTCCCCCTTTTTCCTGTTTCCTTCTGCCACCATTCCCAGTGTGTAACCTGAGCACAAAGCAAAGCCCACTGTTAAAGGTTCTGAAGCCTGCATTTAGCGTTTGCACGGAGAACTTTAAAAGAAATCATGCAAACGAGTTGAACGTGTGTAAGGAGCCTTGGAAGATTGTATCCCAGATAAGGAAAATGCTTAGCATTTTCTTTTTGTGTGTGCAATGCCTCTGCAACCTACTTGCAACACTATTCCCTGCATGAGGGCCCCCTAATTATTTCATCATGCAGCAGGAAATTCTGGTGGGTCATATATAAACAGCCCGAGGCAGAGACCTCTTCATCAGATAGACCATGACATCTGACATCTGTGCAGCCTGCCGTCCTCATGCCGCAATTAGCCAGGCAGCCCAGGCACTAACTAGTGCAGGAGCAGTGGGGACTGTGGGGTAACTGCTGGTGGCAAAGGTCTCTCCTAATCCAGACCGAAAACTTCTGCATCCTTTCCATTTCCTGATGGCCACATCCCACCCCTCGCCTGGTTTGGCATACAGCAAGCTCCATTGTGGTGCGGTGCCAGCCTGCCCAGTTGGGGTGGTCTGTCTTGCTCTGCCCAGAGGTTCTCCTTGGGGAAGGGTGGTGTGTGCACCTCTATTCCACGTGTGCCTCCTGGGCAGAGCTGGGGCCCATAGTGGCCATGCTGCGTCCGAGTGGGTGCCCTGATCCCGCAGAGGAAATGCCCAGTCACTGCTTCAGCCAGGGCTCAGTCCAGCAGCACCTCCTGGCACTGGAGCACCCTTGGTACAGGTACCAGCTCCCAGTGTTGGCAGCTGAGAGGCTGAGATGCCATGGTGGGGAATGGATGGAAGCAGGAGACAACTAAAGGATGGGTGGCTGTGATGGATTGGGGGTGTGCACCAGAAATGATCCATGATTTCTCACTTCTTGTTTCTCATGGACCTTATTTTTAAGGTTCCCTAACAAAAAGGCAGATTATGTTTTCTCCCATGACCAACGGCCAATGGTATTTCCTTGGTACAGAAAGTGGCTTCTTAGAGAAGTGTAGGGCAAGCAGGTGCCTGTGGTCACCACTCTGCCCTTCAGTGTCCCTCATGTGAAATTCTCCACAACCCCCTGCCCGTGCTGGCTTGCCCAGGCTGTGCTGTGTGCCCAGAAGAGCAGCAATAGCACCGCTTGCTCCAGCGCCGCTGTCTTGGATTAGTCATGGACTGCCTGAAAAACAGAGGAGAACTCTCTAAGGAACCGAGGCAGTGGTTCCCTGGTGGGACAGGTGTTTTCCCCTCCAATGCATGTTTCCACCATCTTCAAATATACAACTTGATTTCATTATTGTTATTATTGTCAGGAACACAGGGTGCTGTTTGCACGTGGCTGGGGTGTTCTGAATCACATATGAAAAGGGTTTTTTACATATATAAGCTCTATCCTAGAAAAATCAGTGGGGTTTCTTACATGTATATGCTCTGTCCTAGAAAAACCTGACAGTTCAGCAGTTCTCCACACTCTGTCCAAATCTATTTCCACAGGAAAATGTCCCCTCCATTAGCGCATGCAAGGGCACGAGGAAATCCTCAGCTGCAAGCAAGAGAGCACAGTGACAGTGTCTGAGGACAGAGTGTTAACAGCAGCCTACTGCTCCTGGAGCTCTGCAGAACCGCTCACTGCAACATCTTCCCAGGCAAACTACCCACAACCAATTGTCTGTCAGATGTCACTCGCCCAGTGATGCTCAGGATTTCCTGAAGTGTCAACCTTTGTTCTTTCGCTTGGGTTAAGCTTGTTTGCTGCAATCAGCTATTTTAAAATCAAAACTTGTCACTGACTGAAAAAGCTCCCAGTTTCTTCTGCTTTTCCTGAGGTAGTTTGCACACTAGTTACCCAATTTGCAATCAGACAGCTCGGTCCTTTCTTCTAGCCCGCCGTTCCTTTACTACGCTGTCACGAGCTCCGCTGTCACACGTTCACTTTTGGCCTGAACGCTCCAACACAGAACGTTTCCTCAGCTTAGGGGAAGTGTAGAGTTTAATCTCTGAAGCAGACTGAAAGCTCCGTCTACATCTGTAGGATTCCTACACAATCCTGACGTTGCAGACGCGGGCTCGCTCCTGGCGTGGGGGCACTCTCTGTGACTCCTTTGTTTCAGGGTTAATTCAGTGAAGTGTCTGCTTGTAAGACTCTCGGTGCTGCTGGCAAATGGGGCTGTTTAAAACTGCCCTTGTCCTGATTTGAACGGCCCAGGTGTGCTCAGGGGGGTACAAAACCCCTCTCGGTGGAGCTTTTTGACACTTCTCAATGCAAAAAGGACCCCGTGTGCTCCTGACAATGCAAAAGCTCGTTCCTCCCACGCCTCAGCTGAGTCCAGCTGTGGGAGGGCTTTGCCTGTGGATTTGCTGTAACCCCCACCGCTGAGTAGAGGAGACTCCTGTAGCTTCTGCAGCCACCTTGTCCTTTTCTCTGTTTTGAACGTCTGCACAAACATTTGTGACCTTTATTTCTAGAAGCTAAACCAGTGTCATTCTGACGACACTGCCCTCGCAGGCATCAGACGGGTAATCGGGGAGAAGCTCCCCATAAACTCGCCAAGCCCTTGCAGCAGTCGCTGCTGGTCAGTAGCAGCTCCACACCTGTCAGGAAGGGCAAAAGCCTTCTGGGCTTGTGTGTGCAGTGTTGCCCTCGCAGCCGCTTTCACAGGCCCGGTTGTGATCCAGTTAGGCTGTAATTTGCAGTCTGCCTGCCTAAGGCTGTGATAAACATTAGTGAGGAGCTGGGGTTGGGTCACAATGGGGTTCCTGTCACTTCTTCTTTGTGCTGCTCTGTGCATTCCAGATGTGGTGCACTTCACAAACCATCACCGGACTCATCCTTAGGGCAATTTGCCTGTCTCCAAAGCCATCTTACCTGCCGTGCTTTGGGTGAACTGCAGCAGGTCTGGCAATGCTTCTCTGTCACTTCCATTCTCAGTAGCTTTCAGAGTCACTTCCTTCAGTCACTGGCTCCACCCTGGGACTCTGGAGCTTTCTTCTGAGGTTTCTGGAGCTCAGAGCACACTTGCCCCAAGGAACCTGAGTTCCCTGCAAGTTGTCACTTGCTGGCATGGTGAGCGTGTTCAGAGAGCTCCTGAACTGCCCAAGTGGCCAAGCTGTTACCTCGGCTCCAAGCACAACCCTGTGACCTTGGCAATGTGACAGCAAGGACTTGCGCCTGCAGGCACTGAGTTTGCCATAACCCTGCTCAGAAGGGGTTTTTTAGTTGCTGGGCCTCATCTCTGCCTGGTTACAGGTGCAGAAGCAGAGGCTGTGCTTCAGCACACCGCATCTCAAACATGGAACTGCATACAGGGGTTCAATGTGAGACATGCAAGTGAGAACCTTGGGGAAGGGTGAGGGTTTTGGGTTAATTTCCCATAAAATGGCACATTCCTTTGGGCTTAATTTCTCACCGAAAACGAGATGGAACCTGCCCTAGGACAGTGACTCACCCCATTCTGGAACACGGACACCAGAAGAGTCTGAGGATGTGGTGAGAAGAGGCTGAGCAATGTGGAGCTCAAAGCTGCCATCTGAGGAAGCAGAGCCAGGAGTGACACACCCAGGGGAAGACATCAGAGCTCAAGGCAATACCTGTCCTCTGCAGGTGTGGATGACTGTGTAGGCACAAGGCTGAGAGCTTGTGCTGGAGTAAGGGGTACCTACTGGTGATCAAGTCCTTACTCTTGTGCATCAGCTACATCAAGTGAAAAGGTAGGTTCTAGAACGTGCCCCCCTAGAACATCCTCTAGGACATGCCTAGGGCATAAGAACAGCGTTCCTCAATCACGCTCCCACTGAGAGTTGCCTCAGCCTAAGGCAAAAGCCAGATGTGAAGATGTTTTACCTCACTGGCTGGAGATGGGGTGGTGGACAGAAGAGCCACAGAAGGACCATTCCTAATCCATTTGTACCATGTGATGGGTCAGATTTTTAGCATCACTGCTACAGTTACAGCACTTAATAGACCCCAGAGACTGTGGAATCACAGTTTCTCTGAACTTGTACCTTAGCTCGGTACATGTTCCCACTGAAGCCTTCATAATCCCTCCCTCAAGTGAACTCTCAGATGCTGGGTATACATGTCTGTTGCACTTTCTCCATTGATAAGAGTATTAGGGGGATCCTTCTGTTATTTGACTGTTAGTTCTCAGCAAGGCTCTGGGAGATAGCTCTGCTCCCTGTTTCACTGAAGAGCTCACTGAAATGGGTGGGGGTGACAGGCTGAGTTTGCGGGTCCTGGCTGAGAGACGTGCACACGTGAATGTACCCCCCGTACCTCACCAGCTTTAGCTGGTAGGAGACTGCGCTGAGTACATGTCCCATCTTACCTGTTCCTGGAGTGGGAGAAATCCAGGAGGGGTGCCCAATGCTGAAACTTTTTCTGGGTTCTGCCAGCTGTCTGCGAAGGAACCCCAGCTCTGGCTGAAGCTGCGTCAGTGACGGCCAGCTCTGTGTGAGGGGAAGGATAGAGCTGGGGCAGACAGGCGCACAGCGAGTTTGCCGACCCCCGGTGTTGGTGCAGAGGTAAGGGATGCCAGCAGAGATGGCACCAGTGCAGGAGGGCTGGGCTGGCCTGGCTGCAGAGAGGACAGCTGTGTGAAGCTGTCTGAGCTGAGTGAGGTGTCTGAGAAACTGGAGGAGAGCAGCGCCGAGGCTGAATCAGCCCTGCTGTCAGTGCTGACTCCAGTTCCCAGAAGAGTGTCGACACGGCCAGCATCTCTGTTCCTGTTGCTTGACAGCAGCAAAGGCAGGACCTGCAGCCGTGCAGGGCACCCTCAGCGTCCTTAGGTTCAGTTTGCGGGTGGATTGCGGTTCTGCCGTGATGACTGTTTGTTAGTTGCCTTTGCTCTTCGTTCTGCAGGGAGATGCGTTACGGGAGGTCTAATGAACCGCCTGGAAGCACGCTTGTTGCTCGTGGCAGGTGCTAGAAGCTGCTTAGAACTGAAAGGTGGAATGCCATAGTCCTGTGGCCACAGGCCTGTGGCACACAGACCTGCAACAGCTCTGCAGGCCTCAGCAGGTGACTTCTTGGGCACCTGCTGGGACTGAGCCAGAAGGCTCCAAGGGATCTGGATTGCAAAGAAGAGGAGCACGTCACCAGAGAACTCAGCTCTGCGTTCTGGAGTGACGGCTGTCCTCACGTAACTCGGGGAATGAGAAGGTTACTCCCAGCTGGCCAGGCAGGAGGACCCTGGACTTTCCTCTCTAGAAAGGATTTCTTAGGCACTGAGTGACTCCTGTGAGCTCTCCAAGAGAACCTGTGCAGTGTGGAGCAGTTTGTGTAGGTTACTGGGAAACATGGTAAGTGCTGTGGGAAGCTCGGTGCTGTAGTTTCTGAGCCTGATTTAGTTTCATTCCTTTCCTCTGTATCTTCTTCCATAACCCTGGGCATGCAGTTGGTTTCTGAAGTGGCTGGTGTCCCTCCCACTGATTTACTGCAAAGGTAGAGGTGTTGGGCAGAGGTTTGTGAGCACCCTGGTGCTCTGTCCGTTCTGTGCCTTTCTGGTTCTGAGAGTCAAACGCTTGGCTGAGGTGAAGCCTTTGCCCATGGTGTAGCCTGCCTGGGCAGCATCCTTCTGGGCAGTGATATGATAGAGCAGGAAAGAAAGACTAATTGTAGCTCTAATCTCTAAGAACCTCTCAAACCCAGCCTTCTGTGGAATCTGTGACCCGGAGGCTGTGGTAGCTAATAGCCCAGACCGCAGCAGTGCGCACGGGTGCGGGTGTAGAACCCAGTCCTTGTGTGGAACCTCCTGGAAAGCAGGAGGTGGCATGTAGTGCCATGGCATCTGGGCACCCTAATGCAGAACTCAGAATGAACTTGATGCTGCTTACCTGCACCTTTAAAAATCCTTCACTAATAAAGGTTGATATTTAATCATTAGTAATTATGTCATCAGCACCATCTGTTGGAAATAGCTGAGGCTCAAGATGCTGAAGATTTTGGAGTAATTTTGCCCTTCTACAGCAGAAGGTGTGAGCAGCGAATACCTCCTGGGGCTGTCTGAGAGACCTTTGTCTTAACGTTTCTTCGTCCCTGCCCCAAAGTCCTATAATTATTGCGGAGGAGCCATGCGAAGTGTCTGGTCGTTACATAACGCTGTGCATAGAGAGATTTGCTCTTGGAGATGGCGCAGGAGGAGAACTGTGCTCCTGAGATCACATATGCCGCAGGTAACTCCTAAAAAAACCCCCTTAGTGTGGATGGGAATTTCATGAATGAATTTCTTTCCCTTTTTTCCTCATCTTTAATGAAGAACATAAGTAAAATTGCAGATTCAAACACTTTTGAGTGCTGGAGCAGGCAGGGGGTTGATTAGAGTTCTCTAATTATAACTAATGACAGAAATAACAGCAGCTCCTGTTTCGCTGGATGATGTGTATGTACCTGGCTTGAGCCAACTCACACAAATACAGCATCTGCCCCCTCGCTTCCTTGTGACAGGTGGTACCCAACCAGCTCAGTAACCATCCTGCTCATCCAGGCTCGCGTGAACCGGACACCTCAGGCTGGGGCTCCTGGTCCTGTCCAACAGTGATAGAGCAGCAGGTATTTGAGATTAAAGCTGTGCTTGGGGTACTTGCTCTCATTTCAGCTGCAGCCCTTGACTGGGCTGAGAGCAATGTCTTGCGCTGGGCTCTGTGTAATCCCAGTTGCTCTGACTGGGGTGTTTTGGTTGTGCTGCATTAGCAGTTCTAATCAGACAGGACTCCTGTGACCGGCATTGGGAACGCTGCGTCTCCGGTGCTGTTCTGAGACTCTTCGCGTGTTCTTTAACTCTCACTTCAGGCTGTGAAACCCATTAGGAAGCACAGGCCAGGAAAAACTGCTTTTTCTTGAACAGGCTCAGAACAAGGTGCTTAGAAATGCACTGATCACCCTGTGCCCACCCTGGTGAGCACTGCCCACGCTTCGTTCCGTGAACGGAGCTGTCAGCTCTCCCTGGTGACTCCTTGTGTGTGGGTATCGGCCTGGTGTGGGGGTTTAAATAAGGGCTTGCATCACCAGTCCTACCTGAAAACAGACCTCCTGATCCCGTCTGTTCTGTCTGCTAACAAACGTATTTACTGATCCAAGCACTTTGTGCCCTGAAGCAAAGGGAAACAGAAGTGACAAATATTTCTGTTCCTTATAGTTCTCCGTCAATATTTACATGACTCTGCTCCCCAGGCAGCTGCGGGTGAAATTACAGGTGAGAAAAAGGATCCTCCAACACGTACATGGCTCAGAGGAGACGAGGCAGCATGCCTTTGTGGCAAGCTACAGAGGACAGTGAAACACAGGGTGCAGAAGGGCTGCTGGTGGCACGGAGCTCTGGCTCTTTGTTCCAGAATGGCTCTTCCAGCTCGGCTACCAAAATCCTTCCTGAGCAGTCACGGCTCTGCTCGCACCCTGGGCTCAGCCCACGCTTGCCTTGGCCCACAGCCCCGGGCTTCCCTGAGCAGGCTCTGGGGCACCCATGGGCATGGCCTTTTCCCAGGTGACCCAGGCGGCTGCGGGTTCTGTGGGGTTCGGAGCCCCAAAGGCAGAGAGCTGCAGGAGGAGGTGCAGGTTTATCTCAGTCAGCAAAGAGAGAACAGGGAGGTGCAGTAAGAGGGCAGAAGAGAAGACACAATCTGGCCCACAGACCACAGCAACGGATCCCTTTTTGGTTTTTTAATTTCCCCAGGGGTTGCATGTTTGTTAAAAGGTTAATACCTGTTGTCTCCCACTTCCTTTAAGCTAATCCCAGAATTTGCTAGAAAAACCCCTTTGTGTGGCGGGTCTGTTGTGAATCCTGCCTTGCTCGAGCAGGCAGAACCGGTGAAATCCACCCCGTGAGCGCTGCGTTCCCGGGTCTGCGTGAGTAGCGTGGCTTCGCTCAGGGTGAGAGTATCCATGCACACACGCTGCATAGCTCCCTAAGCCTCCGGAGACAGCGGGTATGTGCAGCACATGTGCTTAAGCGTAGCCGTGGAAGCAGCCCAAGAACCGCTCCGTAAGGCACGGATTTCTGTCAGTTTGACTCCAGGACACAAAGCAGCAGGACCAGTCTGTTCAGAGCAGGACCGGCCACAGGCTGCTGCACAGGCACAAGCAGGAACTTTTCAAACGAACGAAGCGTTTGCCGTGCAAGTGATTTTCTTGTTCTCGCCATCACATTGTCCAGTGCCGCCTGACTTCCCCGGCTGCGGACCCTGGGGCTCCGGGGCGCGAGGCCCCTGGCAGCTCCAAGTGCAGAAGCACAGCAGGCTCTTGGGTTGTGCTCCTGTTACCAGGGCCCTGCTGCTGGGGGTGTGAGGACAGGGTTTTGACCAGGGGAGGAGAATATGGGAGAAAGAAGGGCAACACGTGCCGATGGATCAAAAAGGACGTGGCATTAATCAGAAGTATGCTGCCTTGCTGTCTGCTGCTGTTTGTGACCTGAGAGAGGAAGCGCTGGTTATTGCAGAGAATACAAGGACAGCCTTGAGCAGAAGACACTCAGCTGTGTGTCACCACTATTGTGCCACTGCAAGTGCTCAGAGGCTTTCGGGTGCTGGGTGGTCAGCGCGGGCGCTGTGGTGGGTGACTTCTGCAGAGTAAGTTGTGTGTGCTTCCCCTTCAGTGTGTGCGGCTGCTAATTAATGTGGCTACTTGACAGAGTGTAGAAGCTGTGGTGTGGCCTGGTGGCTGGTTTGAGGTGACATCCTCTACTAAAATGTGGTTACCTCAGTGCTCTCATCCACTACGTGATTGTTGGGTGTTGTGCAAGTGAAGGCAATAGTGAGGTCAGTCCAGCTAGAGGAGATACTGACAGAAGGCAACTAAATTTTAGAGGAGTCTGATTCTTGCAAGAGACTTAAACCATGAAAGGTGCCTGTGAAGTCATTCTTCAGTCGCTTTCAGATCAAGACAATGCAGCTTGCTTGTTGTAGTCAGAGCATTGGAGCCACATACTGCTCCTCGGTTGTACCCTTGCTTTGCCTCAAGTCCATACAATTTAGACAATAAAGGGTGGTCAGGGAATCTTCAGAGATGCACATCTTCACTAAAATGATGGATTTATGAAGTTCGTGTCGAACAGACACGTGTGCCACAGTGAGGAGCACCCATGGCTGCTGGGTAATGGGTGTAAGCTGCAGCAGAGGACGTTCCGCCCCAACACAAGGGGGAACTTCTTTACTGTGAGGGTCACAGAGCATTGGAACAGACTCCCCAGGGAGGTCGTGGAGTCTCCTTCTCTGGGGACTTTCAAGGCCGCCTGGATGCGTTCCTCTGTGATCTGTGTTAGATAGTTTTGTCCTGCTCTGGCAGGGGGGTTGGACTCGATGATCTCTTGGGTCCCTTCCAACCCCTAACATCCTATGATCCTATGATCCTAGGTCTGTACCTGACTGTTTTTATGAAAGATGGAGCAAGAAATGAGATAGAAATCTCTGAATTTATTTTTTTTTTTGGGGGGGTCTCCTTTCTTCCAGCTTTTCCCACTTCTGAAGTGTGGTTTTACACCAGTAACTGTCACAGTTAGGTTCTAGGGGTGTTACCACTGAGTAGAAAATGAGTTCTTGAATGACTGAAAGTTGGGAAAACTTGTCCTGGGCTATGTCAAAAAAACGCTGTGACTGCTGAAGAAAAGTGTTCAAAGAAACCAGGAGTGTTGTCACTTGTATCACTTCTCCTGCTCAGAGAACTGAGAAGAGCCTTTGGCCAGCTCCAGAGTGCTGCTCTGCCTGCTCTGGCATGATCCTGCCACACTCATCGAGAGGTGCAGCCCTGAGCAGTAACCACAGAGGACTGTTCAGAACCAGAGGGTGGCATCGGAACCTAAAGGACTCACGACTGAAATGCTTTAGTCTTAAATTCCTCCCTGATGTTACTCCATCAAAGCCAATTAATTTGGCCTCCTGAGCCAGCATCCTCCTAAACTTTGCCAAACCCCTCTGGCTTGTTGCTGTCGTTTGCAAATGGTTTTACAATAAGTGCCCTCCAAATGTGTGTTCAGAGCAGGGCCAGTGGGCCAGTGCTTGTTATTAGGGAAAGAGCAGCCCCCACCTGGAAATGTGCTCTCAACCTGAAAGCATTTTTTCTTGGGTATTAACAGGGGGTCTGATAAAGCTGGGAGGGTCGTAGTGACAGGTACCTGGTTGTTGGGATTTGTGCCTTCTGCTGGTGCCAAGTCCTGCCTGCTGTCATGACTGCTCGCTTCTCCCAAATAGGGACAGCAACACTTACATGACTGTTTTACTTTATTTTTAAAAGAAAACGTACTGCCAGAACACTTGCCTTTTCAGTAAGTACAGTGTTTTAAGGAACAAGGAATCGCACTCGCTGTGGACACACGCAAGCGTCTGGCAACAAAACACTGCTTGGGTTAAGAAGCGCTGGCTGGCTCAGCAAACAACAACCAACAAGGTCCCTGCTCTCCCGGTCACTGGTTCAGATCCAGAGCAGATTGTTAATCACCACCTGCTCTCTATGGGGAAGTGTAGTGCAGCCACTCAACGTGAGCCAAGTGCTGTTGGAGAATGAGTCGTTCTCCCACCTAGCGCCTCCCCTGCTGCTCTGCTAATCTTCAGTCCCAAGGGCAAGACCATGGGTTGGAAAGCAAGTGGGCTGATAGAAACATGGGAAGGATTAGGCAAGTGTCAGAGTGGGGCTGAAAAGCTCTCCCTGCCGGTATCACACGTTACATTTATTATCTCCCTTGTAGATGCTTTGGTAGGTGTCAGTGTCTCACAGAGAGGCTGCTCCACAGCAATGCCTTGCAGGCAGGGAGACAAACCGAGGAACTGCTCCTCCCTCCTCCTTGCCCTTTCCTACTTCCCACCCAGAAGTAGCTGGAATGAATTTCCTGGAGCTACTCCAGCTAAAAATTGGAGGAACAGGAGAGCCTTTGTTTAATGCTGTTCTTCAGAAATGCCATTTCTCATGCCTTGTGTCACCTCACAGTGTCACAGGAACCAACACGTACTGCAGTGGTACCGCGCTGATGAGAAGCGCTGCTAACGCTGGAATGCTCAATTCAAAGTGAAGTGGAAGAGGCAACAGCCAGATGTTCACCTTGTCACATGTGTGAGGTGAGTGTCTTTGTCTCTGGGGCCATGCTTCTCTCCACAGGCTTCAGTGGGATTCATAGAATCATAGACTCATAGAATCGTTAGGGATTGGAAGGGACATCAAAAGATCATCTAGTCCAATCCCCCTGCCACAGCAGGATCACCTAGAGCAAGTCGCACAGGAACATATCCAGGTGGGTGTTAAACGTCTCCAGAGAAGGCGACTCGACAACCCCCCTGGGCAGCCTGTTCCAGTGCTCCGTCACCCTCACCGTGAAGAAGTTCCTTCTGATATCTATATGGAACTTCCTATGTTCCAGCTTACATCCATTGCCCCTCGTCCTATCACTGGATGACATTGAGAAGAGCCTGAGTCCATCCTCCTGATACCCACCCTTCACATATTTATAGACATGAATGAGGTCACCCCTCAGTCTCCTCTTCTCCAAGCTAAAGAGACCCAGCTCCCTCAGCCTGTCTTCATAAGGGAGGTGCTCCACTTCCCTCTTTATCCTTGTTGCTCTACACTGGACTCCCTCCAGCATCTCTGTGTCCTTCTTGAACTGAGGGGCCCAGAACTGGACACAATACTTCAAATGTGGTCTCACCAGGGCAGAGTAGAGGGGGAGAAGAACTTCTCTCGATCTGCTAATCACCCCTGTTCTGATCCACCCCACGATGCTGTTGGCCCTCTTGGCCACAAGAGCACATTGCTGGCTCATGGTCATCCTGCTGGCCACCAGGACCCACAGGTCCCTTTCTGCTACACTGCTCTCCAACAGGTCAGTCCCCAGCCTATACTGGTACCTGGGGTTGTTCTTGCCCAGATGCAAGACTCTACACTTGCCCTTGTTTTATTTCATTGGTTTTAGGCTTTTAAGAAGCAGTAGTACCCTGACAGACATCTCAGGTGCTTTGTCTCTGTGTTCCAGGGAGGTTTATAAGGTGACAGCACCAGTATGGAAGCAAACAGTGGACTGAAATATTTGTGCAAGGCGTCATCCTCCCGTGCAGAGAGCCAGAGCTCATGGTGGGGGGTCAGGGCTGTGCTGCTCTTGATGCCCCTCATGCCTTTCTGTAATGCAATGCTGCATTTCCCATGTGGAGGGGGGATGCTGTTACATCTGGTACTGATGTTATTCTTATTGCATTCGTGTGTTGCACTTCTGTACAGACCTTGGGAACACACATCCAGCCATCTGATCCGGAGCTTTTATTCACTGTCCACATCCACTTACTCTGCAGCTCTGAGGCATATTGACTTAATTCCCTCTGCTTTCTAATGCTGTGTGTGGTTTAATCACATCCCCAGGAAGAGGTGTAATTATTAAACCACAGGAAAGTTAATGACTGGTATTTGCTCTTCAGCAGAACCCGCTTTGGTGTCCGGGGTTTGGCATGTTGTCCGATGGGAAAACCAGCTGGGAGACAGAACCCTCAAACCACGCTTGATTTTCCAGTGACTTATGTGTCTTTTTTCAGTACCAGTGAGACCAACACTTGTTCTGGCTGTCCGAGAAGCCCATGTTTTGTCAGTTGAGCTGCACGGTACTTGCCGTGCAGCAGAAGGTACTGCAGTACCTGCTGGAATCATCCCGAGTTTTCTGTGGGGGATGGGCTCTTCACCGTATGCAAACTAGATTTTACATAACATTTGCATACTTGTCTGAATGTTGCCTGCAGCACTTGTCATCACACAAATGCATAATTCAGGGGGGTTTGTTAAATCAAGAGCTCCTAATGTACTTTGTTTATTATGTATAGAATCCCTAGGAAATTGGCTAACGGCTGCTCAACATTTTCTTTACTGCAGGATTTCCTGGTGGTCTCACAATAACAATTTTTTATTACTAGGTCTCTGTATGTCTTATGAATTCTGCTTAAAGATCTCCTAAACTATGTAAGATCTTACTGGGTAAGATCTTACTTAAAGGAGTAGAACCTATTGGAAAACAGCATTTCTGCATTTGCTAGGTATTTTATTTGGGAAGTGACGATCTGGACTCAGTTACCTGCTTTTTGTCCATGAGATTTGTTGCATTACAGTAATAATAAATAATAACTGTGATAACAGTAGTGTTAGTAGTGGTAGTAATGGCTTAGAACCAGGGCCAGTTGAATCAGCTTTGTTAGTCCCCGTATAAAGTTTTCAAACCAAACCAGAGATTTGTGAGCCATGCACAGTGGCTGCCCTGGTCCCTGACTGAGGGCACACGGCTGAGCCTGCCCCTGCCTTGCTCCATCACCCATTCCAGGTGGGAAACCAGGCACTGGAGAGATGCTGTGTGTGGAGGATGAGGGAGCAGAGTCTGGATATAGGGACGGAGGAGATACGTGCATGGACTATGTGCAGTTTGTCTTGTGTGAGAGCCAAAGGTGAAGAGGGAAGGGCTTATCAGCGACAGATAGTTCATTCAGGGAATAACTGTGTGGTACCAGGTAATACATCCATGGAATAAGGGGCTAGTCCTTGCTAAAGGTATCAGAACTGCAGTAAGTAAACTTGGAACAACCCTGTCTGTCTGAAGGGACTGGTTAGTAGTTCTGGAAATGGAGGGGAATGACCATGGTTTGCTTTCTGCTTCATGGAGCTGAACAAACTAGAATTCAACTGTAAAACTGGTCAGTTACACACTGATCGTTCTGCTTCTTGAACATTTGTGAGTCTTCTACTCTTGCCATGTGTCAAATCCACTTTCTCCTGTTTTAAGGTGTTTGCTTTGAGCTTTATATGCAGAAACTTTAAAAGGCTGGTTGTGAGTGGAAGCACAAACCTGACACTAGTGATGTTCTACCACATTCACTTGAAAAGCTCTTTCTGATTTCATATATTTCAACTCAAAACTCTCAGGACTCCTATTTAATTTGGCCTCGAGGTCAAAAGCAGATTTTAAAACTCTGCTTAGGGGTTTATGGTCGTTTGTGCATTGAAGGAGATGCAAAGTCCTTCCACAGTGCAGTGCCCAACTCTCCATGAGAGTAAAGATCACACACGGTCTGGACACCAGAGAGTCAAGTTGTGGCACCCTCCTTCATTCTGAATGCCTCGTGCACCTCCTCATCTTGGCAGCTTAGTGAGACAGGCAAGGTGTCCCCATCACCAACAAGATTTCCACACTCTTTGGGTAAGGTGAGTTGCATCAGTGAAGGTGATCCTGGAAGGAGGCTCTTCTGCACATCCTCTTCAACAAAGATGGGGTCAGGAGGGCTGATGTGCAGCAAGACTGGCTGTGTGCTGCCAGAACCTGAGGACACCAGACGATTTCCCAGTGAAAACCTGCATGGTGCTGGAATTGTTTCCTTGCTTTAGGGAAGATGAAAACTAGGAATGTGTTTTTGGTTTTGTACCGATGGGGCTCAAAATAAAGGAATGTCATCGGGGAGCAGGGAAGCAGTTGCTCGGTTAGAAAGTTTGAAACTTGTTTTTGAAGCAAGAGAACATACTGGGGTTTTTTTTCCACTCTATAAATAACTCTTGGCAGGCAGAAACAACCTTGATTGCATGAGATGAAGTAGAGCAACCAGCAGGCTCTACAGCAGAATAAATGGCACTGTGCCAAGAGCTTCATCAAATGAATAATAGCTTCCACTTGACAATCAGTAAAGTGCCTCTTCTCCTGTGGATTTAGTTTTTAATGATGATTAGAGAGGATGGGCCCCTAAAATTTCTCTGGTAGAAATGACCTCCTATTAATTTCTGTTACTTGAAATGCTGAATTTCAAAGCTATTTTACAGCTGCAAACCCAAAGGCACTGACATAAAGGAACCATTATCTTTGTAATTGTAGCAACAAGTACTAGATTTGTCATTGATTAGCAGAGACTTTTTAACTTTATGATCCTTCTGTGGGCTATGTCCCCTACATAACGCTCTGAGCTTTCCCGATTGCTATCCTTTGAGAGTAAAATGTTTGTTAGAGAGTGGAAGTGCATCTTGTGGACTACAAACCCCTTCTGTACTGCTGCCTCTTTCTAATTTAATTCCTTCATGCGCTTTCCCCTAAAGCACGGATCGCTGCGTGTAGCGTGGGAGACTCCTTCCAGGTGTGTGCATGCAGGGGTAGGTAGGTCTGCTCTGTCGCCGGGGTGCCGCACCGACGGTGATGATGAATAAGTACATCCCAGTTGTTGTTTTCCCCATGAACAAAGGGATCTTCCCTGTGCTGCTGAATAAAGTAACATGGGGACTTTAATGCCGGAGGAGTTTAATTGCCTTGAAACCCTGGACCTGCAAACATACCTTGATACCCTCTGCCTCTTCACCGTGGTTTTGCTTTGTTTTGTTTAAAGCAAAGTCACAGAGAGAAACTCTGGCGAATGCTATCAGAGCCTCCGTGCTGCTGTTTTAGCAGGGAGCTGCAGGAAAATCTGGTTAGGTCTTAACTAGTCATTAAAATATAGAAGCAGATTACAGCCTAGTCTAGGCTTCTCTGCTTGGGCTGCTTCTGCTGGTGGCTTTGGCCAGCACACACTGCCCCATGTTCAGTAACACAGCGTCCTTTTCCTGAGCTGTAAGCTCTGGGCTGTGTGCATCACGGCCCTCCAAATCTGTCTGAGCTGTGCTGACAGCGAGCGTTGACAGCTGTCAGTCATTCCTGCAGGGATGCTGTGTGGAAAAAACCACGAGAGAAGACCTAGGGCATTTCTGGATGCGAGGAGCCACTTAGGCAAAGAATTAAGGCTGCAGTTGTAACGACCTGCTTCAAATACTTTTAAATATTTTGTTCTGAATTTCCTTTTTTGTTTCTTTGGGGCTTTGTCCTGAACATTTTTACTGTAACTGATCGCGCTTTCATAGCAAAGAACCGAATGGAAAAGTGGGACTTTTCATTTGTGCTGTCGCAATTGGATATTGAAACTGGCGGCGTGTCACAACCGACCTTTTTCCCTACGTGAAAAATCACTGTTGATGAGTCAGCATATTTTCAAAATAAACTTTTCTCTAAAATGTCTTGGCAAGCGGTGCAAGAGCAGGGAGCAGAGCCTGCAGGCAAAGATAGTGATTTATGCCTGGAACTGGCCGCTGTGTATGTGTGCTGGGGGAGCTGGGGGTTGCTTCAGTTTTGCCATGAGTGAAAATTGTTTTGCAAATCTTTTCTGTGGATAATTGTTTTGGCTGCCTTTGTGTGTTGCATGATCCTGTGGGTTTCTGCCACGTCAACAGAATGACTCAAACTCGCATCTTGGACACGCAGCATTGTGTCTGCGAGTTCGGATGGCGGGTGGCGTGAGCCTTGGCTAACATTTGCGTGGAAGGTGCTGTCTCTGTGACACCGGCTGTTGTGAAATCCCACAGCTATTCTGGGACAGCAACCAGAGAGAACAGCAAGAGAAGGGTGAGGTGCTGGTTCCCCCCAACACCACCACCAGCTGCGGAAATGGCAGAGTCATGGGCACTGGTGGGGGCTCATAGAGCAGAGGGGTGAGGGCTTGGTGCGTTGCTTTCACCAGGACACAACGGTTCTGCCAGCTGCAGCTTTCGGATGCCTCTTTCTACCCTCTGCTTCAGGGACTTCTGGGCACAGCCGGGCAGTTTGTAGGTTGCCGGCAGTCACTGTCTGAAGCACCCAGATCTAATGCGGAGCAGCTCAGAGAGTGTTTGTTGTAATAAGCTGGCCACGATGGAGCATGCTGTCCTGTGGATGCTGCCTCGTGCTGGCAGCAGCTCTGCTCACTGGGCTGCAGAGTGAGCCTCCACCCAGGTTTCGCAGCGGGATTGCAGCCTGGTTTCTTCCTCCTTTAGCTGCTGGGATCTGTATCAAACACTTGCACAATCATGTTCTCATGGGCATTGGCAGAAGGCAGCTTCGTTTAGCAAGTGGTGCCCTATCATCTAATCTGGAGACCTCTCAGAAATGATGTGTGATCAGCTAACAGGGTTTAAATTACCTCTCTCTGCTATCAGACGTGTACTCCAGGGAGTTGTCACTGAAACTGTGGGAGCTCTTATCGAGGTTTGGAGAATACAATAGGATATCCAGTGCTGACAATGCTGAATTGCCTTCGTGAGATGCCACAACACTTCTCAAGTTGTTTCCTGCTTAAATTCAGGGGAACCGGGCAGTATTTGGACACTGCTGCGCAGTAACTGCTGGTCAATACTTGACCTGTGTGTGACTGGGCTAACTCCAGGCAACACTAGGTGCCACGACCTTGGTGTGCAGCTGAGGGGCTGCAGGGGGAAAGCAGAGACAGGGAGTGCTCAGAAAGTCAAGTAACACCAGCGTGAAGAACTCGTTTTCCCAACAGGCAGAGCAGCAGATCTGCAAAGTTCATACCCAAATGAGATGGTTTCCAGAGTGCTTTTGCAAATACAGGTGCTTTGCCTACTCATGTGTCTTCAAGAAAACCAGCATTTCAAGGAGAAATTCATGACCCGCTTGTTCTTTCTTTCTGTGCCTTCCTTCAGCGCAGGAGGAGTTCCCAGTATTTACGGTGTAAATACTGGTGCTGCTGGGACACCCTTGGAAGGGCTGTGGCAGCCCAGTGTTTGTGCTTTTATACAGAATTAAATGCACCCGAGCTCCCCGCAAGGCACCGCATTGCCCACGTGGCTTTAGACCGCTGTACATCTGTGAGAGCCAAACGGCGCAGTGCGTGTTGTGGGTCCACTGCGTTGTGGATGTTACCCTGCCGGGGTGCTGCCAAGACTCTGAGGCAAAATCAACACAAATACACGAGAGTTAACTGTTTCGAGTTAATCAGTGAAGCTTCAACCCAAGACAAAGGCCAAAGTGGAATCCGGGTCAATATGGCTTCAAACCACACAGGAGTTTTCCCTCAGGACCTTGCCCCCTTGTTTTAGCTGAATAACGCTGAAGGAGGAGTGGTGAGTTTGAAAGTGTTTTATTGCAGAGCTGTGGGTTGAGTGATTTGTGGCAGCCTGAACCCAGAAAGTGGCCAAAATAATTTATTGCAGCTATTAGGAATAAAATAATGCGCTTTAGAAACCAACTCTGTTAGAAAGGCTTGTGATTTCATCCAGTGGGAAGTAATCAGACCAATTTTAAGAGCTTTGTCACAAACGTAGATGTATTTTGTAGGTGATCAAACCTTAGAGACAACCCACACATTTCCAGAACTCTAGCTCTTTTGTGCCTTCAATGCTCTGTGTAACAATAAGAACAACTACAACCCGTTTCTAGAAAATCTTTTGCCACCCCGGTCTCCTTTTCCTTACTACCTTAAAGAAAAAAACAACCAGTCAATTGCACCCAAGACTTGTGAAGCCCTGAAGTCCTTTGGAATCTAAGCATGCGAGAGGAAGGGCCTGGGCACCCAGCTCTGCACAGCAGTCCCACACAGCTTCCTCTGCTGCAAACGGGCGCTCCCAGGAGTTTGACCCCGCCGCAGGCTGTCGGCTGCTGCCTGCGTGGAACGCAGAGTTACAGTCTGGGGGTGCCTTCGTCTTTCATCTACAGCGAACGTCCAAGTAACGGAGCAGATTCTTCTCAAACAGATGGTCATTGTAATATTTTATCAGCTGGGGATCAGCCCACAGAAGTTTCAGAAAATCTGAATGTAGGTGGAATTAATCTCCTCTTTTCTTGTTTTGCTAGGTCTTTCCTGACTCTTTTCACACTTGTTATCGATCCGAGCCACACTCAGCCTTCAAAGTGAGAGATTTTTTTTTCTCTGAGAGTTAAATATGTGTTTAATCATTAGAAAATGCTCCATTGGAGCCTCTGGAGGGCTTGGCAAGGCTCTGCAGGGCTCTGCAGTGCTCTGAAGGACTGTTTGACAATTTTTGAAGCCTAAGACTAATAGAAGTCTCTTAACTGACAATAAGTTTTCTTGGCACAAGATCTTGAGATGATTAGAAATTCCAGCACTAATGACAGAAATGAAAACCGGAGGGGCAGATCTCCAGACGCTGTGCATTAGCTTCCCTGCATTGACTTTGGTGCAGAGTTTGTGCTGAGGGAGGTGGACTCCAATGTCAAATCCAGGACAACCCGCAACCTCACCTGCCAGTGAATCAGCTAGAAATCTTGACTGAAATGGAAGTATGCATCTGCTTTGGCACAGCACCTCCACATCACTGTTCCAGAGGCATCCGAGATGTGAACTAGAACCCCAGAGAACCACCTTGGTGTGAAGTGAGTATGCCCAGAATCGGCTGTCGCAGCTTCCTCTGAATGGCTGGAGGGGAATCCCCACCTTGCTGCTGGGAAGATGGTGAAGGTTTGGCTCCACGGAATAGCTGGCAACAAAAAAGTCTTTAGCTTCCCTGGACTTCAACTGGTGATGCAAAATCTCTTTTTACAGGACTGCTTGTGACCTTTGGCTTCCTCCACATGGCCTTCCTGACAAAGGGCCTAAAAAGATGCTGAGACTCCACTGAAGGCAGAGTTTAATCCTTGCTGTTCACAAGTGATTGCTTCTTGCTACAAGGCAAGCGGCTAAGATGTCCTAATCGTTTCCTGAAGTCAGAGTGAATCTGTCTTGAACCGGTTATCTACAAGGCTGCAGTATCTAGCGAGTGGGATGGAACCGTGGTTACTCCGGTGTTCCCGAGGCGCCCTAAGTAACAAATGAGCGTGTTGAAGGCTCTGCTTCGTTAGTGTGGGAGCAATAATAGATCTTGTTGTGAAATTTAAGATCAGAACTTGCTGCCCTCGCTCTTGCCGTGGTAATCAGAATTATTACATTTCCCCGGTATCATCGGACTGATCTCCCAAAACGTGAGAGCAGTCCTGATACAGCTCCGTGACTCACCCCAAAGAAAACAGTGCTTCATTATCTTTCCTAAAAGCTGCATTTTTCAGGAAACTTAAGCCCCAGAACAGCCGTATTGAGGCAATCTGGTATTTATCAGTGAACAAGGCCCCTTGTAGGGTGTGTAAGTGTTTGCCACAGTGCATGGGGAAGAACCGATTGATCCCTGACAGTCTGCATCAGTGGGTGGGTCTCTGGAGGGTGCTCAGCCCTGGCCCACCCCTGATGCTGCTGAGACCCTGATTTAATCTCTGTCTTTGCCCGTGCTTTGCTGTGTATGTCACTAAAAGGACAGCAAGGAGCTGTTACAAAACCCTACTTGCTGAAGAAAGCTGCAGCCACTCGAGGAACTACCAGAATTTAGGCCAATTATTTGCTAATTAATTAGATGACAGAAGTACATCCAGGACCCCCACTGATAGTGGGGCTGTGATGAGCTGGATTCTGCTCGTTGTGGCCGTGATGAGTTAGCACCTCTACGCAAGGCTGGGGTGAGACCTACCCGGCAAGCAGCCTTACCCTGAGGCTGTCCGGACACTAAGGAGTCCTCTGCCCTTTGCTCAGTCGTGTGTATGGACAGCTTGGCAGCAGCAACTCTTTGCTCTTCAAGCTATGGACAGCTCTGGGGTCTTGTGCTCACCAGACACAGCTGGGTCCTCTTGCTCTCCTTTCCTCTCCCTGCAGGGCACCACCCTCCCACTCACTAATGAGCCCACGAATGAAAAATAGCAAAAACATAGCTTTTCCAGTCGAGTGAGAAGGAGCTTATTCCTATCTTGCTTCTCCAGCTGATAGCTGCAGGAATTGTCAGCCAGCCCCTGGATTTGAACCACTTGAATGTCAGCTCTCACAGCTTGCCGAACGCTGGGTGCACAGTTAGAGACATCAGAGCATCTCTTTCTCTTTTGGTCGCTTCTGCTTGTCACTCCACCATGTTTAGGTGCTCTCCAAGTTGACCCAGTTTAGCCTTCACTTGGGAGCTGTTGTGTAGTTGTTCCTGCCTGCTGAAGTGACTGTACACACCTGAGCACAGCTTTGTCTCTAGCCAGAGGATTAACCCAGTGCAGCTTCAGCAGGTTCCCAAGAAGATCACTGTGTGTCCTTCCAAGTCATCTTGTCTGTGTGCTTCTCAGCTGTAGTTGTTGTGGGCACAGCAATGTGCTTAGAGTGGTTGAACTTTCTGAGCTGGACAGGACCCATGAGGACCATCAAGTCTACCTCCTGACTCCACACAGGGCACCCATAAAGTTAACCTGTACATCCAAGACTGTTGTACAAAACTACTTTGACAGGATTGGAGCTGTGACCACTTCCCTGAGGAGCTTGTTCCACTAACAGCAGTGTTTCACTCAAGGTGTTTGTTTTGATGGAAGACTGTAACCCACCTAGGCAAAGCTCTCAGTCTTGGGTTTGTTTGTCAGCCCCCCCGTCCCTCTCTAACATGTGCTGCAGGTGCAACGTGTCATTTGCAGAGCACTTTTGAGGAGAGCAAGTGAAGGGCCAAGTCTGGTTTAAGGACCGAGTCTCAGGGATGGCATCGCTGACTGGCTGTGCTCCTCTCCTGGCGACGTGATGCAGTCCTCCAGTAGACTGGAGTGACTGTATGAACTGTCTGCTTCCCATGAGTTCTCTAGGATCCCTCTGCTCTCAAACAGGGAAGGTAGAAGAGATGTGCTGAGCCTCACAATGCAGCTCGGCCAGGTTCACGTGTCAAGAGCTCCTTTTTAAGCTTCTGTTTGCATTGAGAAACAAACACTCAGATAACATCTCTAGCTTTCCCCATCATAAGCAGTAAGTTTGCAGTGCTCCATGTCGGTTCTTAGGCAAATAAATAAACTCAGGAGCTATAGCCTAGTTCCCGGGTCTTAGAACTAATAGAAATAATTAACCGATGGTGGCTGAGGATGACTCCTGTGCTCATCTGTTAACTTAACTGTTGATGCTGAAAAGCAAATAGGAGCCTGGCAGTCAAAAATGCTGAATAGATTGAATTTTACAGGAGATGGCCTGATGAACAGCACTATCACGACCTTGCTGTTCATTGGGCTGGGTCTGCAATACTAGAGTGTTTTGAAAAAATCATTTCCATATGAGTATTGGTGTGAGATTTTCCTTTGTGAACATATCTTCCTCAGTTTGTCATGGTTTTCACTGCCATGGGGCTGTGAGTAGGAGCCTATCTGTTTTCAATTGGTTGCCAGAATGCTCACATACTCCGACTGTGCAGTTAAAATTGATTTATTTTGTGGATATGAAGTTGCAGTTACACAATTTTATTGTATAGTCATCATTGGAAAAGAAAAACCTCAGACATTCTGCAGGGAGATTAAATACCTCTGAACCAACGGGCTGAGTGATGAAACAGAGCCACCTTCTGTCATCCCAAGGAGGAGAGCCTGGGACACAGCGCTGTCAGCCTGCTAGGAGATCTCAGCTCCATAGCGAAGGGCTGCATGGTGTAGATGCTAATGGATGTTTGATGGAACATTCTGAGTAAGGTCAGAGCTGGCCTTTGCTCTTCCTGCTGTAGTCCTTCCTCAGAAGGAGCTCTGCTTGTTAGCCAGGATACCACCATCCCACAGGTCAGATGAGACTTTTCAAACCTGCCTGGCCATGTTCCTGGGTGAGTGGATCTAGAGGATCCTGCTGTGGCGGGGGGATTGGACTGGATGATCTTTCGATGTCCCTTCCAATCCCTGATGTTCTGTGACTCTGACCCGCAGCTGGACCACTGATGGCTGAGCAAGAAGGCAGCTCTAAACATTCCTGTGCCTCTGCCTTTCTGCTGTTTGTGGCTGCTCTGCAGCCCTTCGGGCACATGTTCTGTTTGGAGAAGGGGCTTGTGCTTGGCAACCAAGCCGGAGGCTGCGGGCATCAAAGTTCAGTCTCCTGCAGGCCCCTTCCTGGGTGCCCTCGGGAAATGGTTTTATCACTTGCTGCGCCTCAGGTCAGCTCCGCGGGGTGGGGCACAGCTGTGCCTCCCGTGGGCTTTGCATGGGAAAAGGTACCAAACGCAGGGAGCTGTGCAGCTTCTGCAGCAACGCAGCACCCTTGCAGCCACAGTCCCACTCCCCTAGGCATTGCTTCTGCTGATCGCAGCAGGAGTTCGCTGTCACTCAGCGCAGAGGAGTGGTTCAGATTAACACATGTGTGCTTCTCATGCTCACGTTCATCTGTCACCTCTGCCCAGCCCCGCAGTGAGATTCAGTCATCCAAGAATGAGTTGAAAGGGCTGGGTTTGTAACTGCAGTGGGAACTCTTGGCTGAGTTTTCTTTTACCTGTTGGGGAACGTGCGGCACGTGAGACATGAATTGGGTGTAAACTTCCCAGAGGATCTGAGTAGTCTTCTCAGCAGTGCTGCCCGTGACACTGCTGCCTACAGCTCAGCTCGTTCACTTGCTTCTGGTGAGCTGTAGGGCAACCAGAGGCATGTTCCCTCCTCTGAGGATGTTGGGATCCGGAGCTTTCCATGACATTGCCTTCATTGTGTGTTTATCTTCTATTCATTTGCAAGAGCTAATAGGTTTTGAGTTTGTTTAAAGGAGTCCCAGGCATGTTCTTCCCTCAGACTCTTTCTCAAGGAATCAAAATTGGAGAGAAGAGAGTCTTAACAGTGTTTTGGCCCCAGTCTTTGGTGGGTTTTATCTAAAAATACTGTGTGGAAAGTGTAAGCTCCCATTTATTTACATTTGTGGTGATAATAATGGGTTCCAGCATTAGGTCTGTTACCAATGAGTATCAGTTGCTTTTTGCAGCTCAGAGCCCATCTGCCCGGCTGTTGTGCGATCGGTACCGGGAGATCTCTCCAGGAATGTCTGTGACCGCAGCTGGGATTCTCCTGGGTCGGCAGCAGAAAGCTCGGGGCAGTTCCCTGGTAGGTTGTTCATCAGCAGGCGCTTGGTGCCTGTGCCAGTGCTGTTCCTTGTCAGAGTGAGGGGTGTCTGTTTGGAGATGAGATGGCCCCATCCTTTCCTGATGGGCCCCAGGGTTTCCCAGCTGGTGCCCACAGTGGCCCATCACTGACCCACAGGCTGAGCTCAGAGCAGGCTGTGATGTGGATGTGCTTTGTAAGAGCTTGGGGTGCAGCAAACACCTCATTAGGTTTTGGTGCCGGATGCTTGCAAAGCAGCCACCCAAAGCTGTGCTCTGGAGATGTCTTCACAGGGCACTGTGTGACAGAACTGGGCAGGGGAAGGCTGTCTGGTGCTGTCGTTGTGTTTTCTCAGCGGCTCTGGGTACACCACAGCCACGCTCCGAGATTAAAGCTCTTGTTAACAGGGCAGCTGCAGTTTGTGGAACCGAAAGAAGGACAAAACACGGTGCCAAACAATGGGAAATACTTGAAGTCACACAGAGAATCTACAGGAAAGCGAAGGAAATAAAATCTCCTGAGTCCCAGGCCTCACCCCTAATCACGGACCTGTTTCACTCCTGTTTACTTGTACTGTCATCACGAGCTGATTTATCACAATCCCTGAAGGTCACAGTGCTCCCTGTAGTCAGAACAAGACGGTGCGTCCAACTGCTGTCTGTGCGCTTGCAACGGCCTGAGACACTGGTTTGTGCTGGGATCAGTGGTTGTTTACAAACCTCGGAAACTCTTCCTGCAGTTTACTTCTCCTTGATGCAGTTGTACGTTCCCAGTCAAATAACCACACCTCCATTTCCTACTGGAAACCACCATTCAGCCTCAATTTACTCCAAGGATGGCCCAAGCACAGGGAGTGTTTTGGTGCAGACTGCCCCGCTCTGCACCGCTCTCCAACCCCAGTGCTCCAGGTGCACTGGGAAGGTAGAAAACCATTGCACTTTTCTCTGAGTCTGGTCCTGGGCTGTAGTTCTGGGGTCCCCTCCCCAGCAGGGTGCTGGAATGGGAGTACATGGGAGGCATGGTGACAGTCTGATTCACTGTAAACAAGAAGGAAAGACAACCAGCACAAGGTCCGAGTCCCAGCCCCAGGGAGAAGGGTGGTCACAGCCTTTCCCTCTCTGTTCTCATATTTTGGTTGGAATAGCGACACTTCCCAGGGTCTCAGCACTGTGTTGCTCCGGGACCACTGGGTTCCTCAGCACCATTTCTACCCAGGGTTCATAACATCACGCTTGTTTTGTTTGGAACTACCCTGAGCATCTTCAGTGTGCCCTGGGGCTGGAGTGTCAACAGCATCAGCTCTTTACTTCTGTGGAATAACCTGTGGTTACCAGAGCCCAAATTATTCCCTCTGCTTCTGCTGTTGCTCAGACCTCTCCTGTGCTCCCTTTCTTGCAAATTAACCTGCTGGTCCTTTCCATGTTTCCTTAGAGCCTGATCCTGAAGCTACTGTGGACTTAACAGTGTGAGCTGGGGATGCTCTCACAACAGCTTATTAATTAGAATCAAGTGACGCAGGCTACAAGGAGCGAGGGCAAAGAATGACAATCATCAAGCTGCTTGTTCTTTTCAGCTGCTTATTCCTGTCAATATAAAGACTCTGAGGTTGGATGCTGGGGCACCTTTGCAGAGTGGTGGTAGAGCTAGCCAGCATTTTTGGGGCACAGCAGTGGGGGTTTGCCCTGCAGCTCGGCTTTGGAGATACCTTGTGTATCTCCATATGCCGCTTGGATGGATTTATCCGTGTTGTTTGCCCCTTGATTGTGTTTTAAGTTTCTACCTCACTGCTTTCTGGCCACAGAAGACCCATGCGCTAGAAATTTTCCATGACAGAAAGTTCCAGCTCAGTAGAAAGATTTCAGTGTGCCCTGCAGATCAACAGACCTGGGTCCCCATCAGTCGGCAGCAGAATTTAATTCCCTAGCCAGGGGGCTGAAGAACTTCATCCTCTTTCCCAGAACCATTAAATTTAATGGCAATGAACCATTAGATGGTGTGGAAATCTCGGGATCTCTCAGTGCCAGTGCCGTGGTCAGGCACTGGAATGGGCTGCCCAGGGTGGTCGCTGAGTCCCTGTCCCTGGATGTGTTTAAAAGTTGTAGTGCTGGGGTGTCTTGTTTAAGGGTCAGCTTGTAGAGTAGAGATGGTTGGACTCGATGATCCCAGAGGTCTTTTCCAACCTGAATGGTTCTGTGATTCTGTATGAGACCAGGATTAGATTAAAGCAGAGTGCAGGCTGAGGGGGGATGTTTTGGGGAACTGGGCTGGAATGAGTCTGCTATCGACGTGCTTACTTGAAGCTGTGCTGCTTAGACTAACTTCAATGAGTGGTAACCTCAGCTGAGACAGTTATAAAGATATGTAAGAATACACCTGGCAATTTAGACTGTCTGAGATTTCCACTCTGAGTTTTTATTGGTTCCAGCTCTAGAATAGTGCTGGGCAGAGCCATTTCTGTGACTCTCTGAATGCTCTTGATATGGAGTAGCTGTACATCGTACTCCTAAACAACACTGCATGAAAAATTGTTTTGATTTGACTCTGCAAAGAGGCTGGAGAACTCCACAATGATATGTTACAGACCCCTGGAAATTAGCAAAAGTGGAAAAAGAAAGGTACTGCAGCAGTAAATCACAGATTCAAGAGAGAGGTAGAGAGTAAATCCAAAATTATTGAATGAGGGTTCATTACTGTGTGCTGTGAGTGCTGTGTGATTAAAGAACTGGGACAGATTCCCTGTAGTCTGCTGGTGTAATCACAGTGTTTTTGTCACAGCAATGCCAGTACAAAGCAGAGGGAGAAGGCAGCCCTGGAAATGTTTATGATTAGGTGTCAGCAACTCAAAGGAAACAATCAAATTGAGTGGCTTCCAATGAAACAAAGTGGAGTCGACAATTAAAACCGGTGTGTGGCTCACAAGAGTGACTTCTGCAGGAGCAGCCAGGGTGGCTTCTCAGAGTGCCTAGTCTTGCTGTGTTTGTCTCTCATCAGGTCCCTGCTCTCAACCCTGACAGAGAGTTGTGACTGATAATCACACAATCACAGAACATTAGGGATAGGAAGGGACCTCGAGAGACCATCCAGTCCAATCCCCCTGCCACAGCAGGATCCCCTAGATCCAGTCGCACAGGAGCGTGTCCAGGCAGGTAATACCACAGGTGCAGTCCTTCAGGTGCAGAGGGAGAGGGAACAATACAACAGCCAAGCTGTTCAGAACAGCTCTTCCAATACTGGCAGCATATGTGCAGCTCTCACGGCCATTGCAGGGTTTTAGAGCTCAGTTTTCACTCCCGTCGATGCTTTTCTCTAAGATTGCAAACACACAACAGCCCGTCCAGCAGTGCAGAATTTCAGCACCTGGCACCAGTTTCGTGGCACCGGTAACTCCTCATGCTCCCAGACTGGTGTAGGCAGTGACTGCATAGGCTCTCGGGCAGTGTAATTACTTGATTGCTTTAGTTAACATCATAAAGGCCAACACACCAGGATAACCTATGACTAGTACAAGGAGCCATGCTTGCCACCTGCAAGTACGCAGGCTAAGCAGCGGATGGGTCCAATACTAACCAGAACAGCTGAATCACAAGGCGAGAGAGCACATCTCTCAAAATCAAAGGTTCATGTTTGCTTGTGTTTTAATTTCCTGTGGGCTGGTCAGTTTGTTGTGATCAGTAGCTTTGGTTCAGCTGGTGTCCTAAACCTCATCTCGGATGTAGAGCGGCTCTTTCTGTAAGATCCAGCTAGCGCCGCGTGCCGCGACACGCTGTTTGCTTAACCGCACACAGAGATACGCAGGGACAGACGGATCCTCAGTGCTTTCACCTGGTCTAGGGTCTGACACTTCGCTAGTTGTTCGGAGACCTGTTTTTCAACAGGGATTGTGGGTGCCACTGGAATTGTTGGGATACTTGAGGGTAGACAGTCTCATGCTTTGCCAGCCACGCACAGCACCAAAGGGCAAGGATCATGCCAGAGGAAAATGCACTCTGGGCTAGTTCTGGGTTTCTGAAGCTAGAAGTGACCTGTACAGTCAGTGGCACAAAACACCCGATTAAACTCTGCTCTTGTTTTCCTCTTAAAACCTGCCGTAGCCCTTCCTCCCAAGGAAACTCTCTGCTGCTGTGCAGGTTTCCAGCTGTTTGAGATCCCGGTGATCACAGAATCAACTGCTCAGTGCTGACCCTCATTCATGCTAACGAGTGCTGCTGGCCAGGAGCCTCATCTGACAGGGGAAACATACTCCTTTGTCTTGGGGCTCATTGAAAGGCTGCAGGGTTGGAGATGCTGCTGCATCTAACAGGTAACCCCCTTGAATTCAGTGCTGTGTGGTGACTGTGTTGTCAACAGCTGGGGTGCAGCCCTTCTGGCATGGTGGGGACTGCCAGAGACTCTGCACAGACTTCGCCAATGTCGCCAATTTTTGCTTCCCTTGTCAGACCTGGTGTCTAAAGCCCACGTGAGTGGGGGTCACACCAACCCAAGCCGTAGGGCAATGTGTTGGGGTGCTGTGAACCCACCAGCTCACCTGCATGGAAAACCCCCAAAGCAGAGATGATGCTGGCACTTCTCTGCTGAGGGTAACTGGAAGGCCAAGCACCTTCTGGCTGAGGAAGGAATAGGACACGAGAGGCAGCTTCTGTGCTCAGGGGAGGACTCTGACAGGTGCCTGTGGCTGGCAGGGAAGACCTGCTCTCAGGGAGACAGAGGAGCTGCTGCTGAAGCCCCCAGGTGAGGCAGGCGTTAGCAGGGAGTGTGGTGTGCCTGTGTGCTGCTCCTGGCCCTCCTTTCAACCTGACTGCTCTCCTGTCTTTTCTGGAAGTCACTGTTGATGGTGCTGGCAGCTGGCTGGGGGTAAGTTGCTCTCTGGCATGAGATAGGTGGTCCTAGCTTTCTCGCCCAGCCCTGTGAGCGACTGGAGTGTTTTCTGGACATGGCACAGAGAAGTCCATGTTGGCACCTGTCTGCTTGGGAGCTCTTTCACCCCCTTAGCTATGGGGTGGCCTTTTAGTGAGGGGGATTTTCTCTGCTTGGTTTGGATTTTACGTTTGTGTGAGGTTTCCAGCTGGGGCCTTGGGTGACCTCCCTGCACCAAGATGATGCAAGTGCCTGGTGTCTGTGGACATGGTTACACCCTTCCTGTGCGGGCTCTGCCTTGCTGACCCGTTAACTACGTTGTTATAACTTATTATGGGCTAAATGCTGACCCTCACTGACAGCGTGAAAAACATCCTGTTGTGCTAGGCAGAGGAGCCCTACTAGAACTGCTGTGGTTGAGGGCAAGAGACTATTCCACAGCAAACAAACAAGGGTTAAAGGAGAAGATGTGGGCACACTGTGTGTCCTTGTTGAGTGCGGCCAGCCCTGGTCCTTGCCAGCCTTGATGGTGTGTGTTGGAGTGCTGCATGAAATCCTGCAGCCCAGGAGAAAGGCAGAACCCTGGAGAGAGATCATTACCATCTGCAGCAGCAGTTGGTCCCTTCATCCCGCTGCACTCCTTGGTGCCAGCTGTGCTCACCTACCTTCCTGCTCTGCCAACACCACACAGAATGGGAAGAGCTGTGTGGGAAACAGATTTTCATTCTCAGTTTGCCATGTAACAGTTTCAGGGTTGCTTCTCGTGTCTCTGAACTTTGAATGTCTGGCCAGGGGTACAAGTGGGTTTATTTATTGGTTGATTGTGTCTGGGAGCAACAACTTCACTCGCAGGGCTGTGCTGCTGTGCTCCTCCTGTGCATGTGAGCCAGCAACTCTTGCTGGGTGGGGGCCCCGCAGTGTCCTGGTCTGGGTGCCCATGATGCATGGCCAGCTGGGCTATGGGGCAGGCAATGGTACCCAGCTGATGCGAGTTCTTCCACCAGAAATAGACCCTGCGCTCCCAAAACCTCACTGCATTGTGTCGGGGATCAAGTTTGGACAGGAAACAGGTTTTTTGGCTTCAGCAGACAAAGTGAACCCCTTGTGAAAAGAGTCTGCAATTTCAAGTGGAAAATGTGGAAGGAGGGGAGAGTGTGAGAAGGAAGCCAAGGAACAGACTCAATTCTCTGGCACAAAATACAGCACAGTCCTTCCAGCTGATGGCAGGGGACCCAGAGCTGAGTGGTCACAAGTCAGTAAACAGAGCTGTCTTCTCATTCCGGTCAGTATGAGTAATTTCGTAATAGATGTCAAGGACCCTGCAGAGTTCTCCAACCCCTTCTGGGTGATGGGAGCAAGAACAGAAAGCAGATTCCGGGTTTGTCAGGCACAGACACTCCTGTTTCAATGGTGAAAACAAACAGAACAGGCGGTTCTTTTGAACTTGGGTGTAGGTGTCTGCGCTGAGCTCAGTCAGGTCCAGGTGCAGCCGCTACGGAAACGTGTGATACTGTAAAATTCCTTGAACTTCAAATGCTGGTTCTTGCAGAAAGTGTGTTCTGTAGTGGCAGTGTAATAGCAGGAAGGAGAGGGAACTGCTTTTTGTAGCTTGGGAAGCCATGTGCTTCCTCAGCAGTAAACTAACAACTAACCTCTTTGCACGCCTTGCACGCGAGAAGAGGTTTCAGTGATGTAGAACCTGTGACTCATAAATACACACTGCTGGTACAGGAGGCTGAGGCACCATAGCCTGCCTGCAGATTACCAAAACCCACCCCTGAACTGCCTACAAAGTAAAACCCACGCTCCTGGGGGGTTCCCAGCCATTTCTTTGCAGAACTTGGTGATTTTCCTGCCTCTGAACTCTTTCCTAGAAAGGCAACGCGTAGACTTATTGTGCAGCACGAGGGGCTGTGGCCAGTCAGCCCAGGGCTGGGTGGCTCTGTTGCTGTGCCTGGGCAACACGTGGCATGGGGGTGGATTTTCCGCTGTTAGAAGGGACCGGACTTGTTTCTGCCGGCTGTCGGGGTGTGGTGTGATGTGGTGTGCCTGGCACACCCCCCGTAACAGAAAGCTGGTGGTTCATGTTCAAGAATGTGCTGAGGACCAGTCTGGCATCGGGAACCTTCCTCGGTTTGCACTAAGCAGAGTATCAGTGCAGAGTAAGGAAGACAGGGCTCCTCCTGTGCTCCAAATCGATCTGTTTCAATGCTGTGAACTGAGAATTTAGTGGGGTTTTTCCCCACTGTTTTGTTTCCTGCTAAAAACTATTTCCAAATTCTTGCAGCCTCTGCAGCTGGAACAGAGTTACCTGCCTCTGCACAGGTGCTGGGGGCACTGCTAGTTTAACGGGTCTGGGGTTGAAGCTCAGCGGCAGAGTTGGCCAACACCAGTTTCAAACACACTGTACTACACCCGCGTGTTGTCTGTGAGACACAGGCACCAAACCTTGCCAGGCTTAAAGGCTGGTTTTACTAGGAACTGAGAGAAGGAAGACATGTGTCACAGACAGCCTCTCCAGGCGTCGCATGTTCTCTCCTTGTCAGCATGCTCACACCCAACTGTATTGACCCTGTCTCTGAAGTCCCTTTGTGCAGCACTAGAAATAAATTACCGGGGGTCAAGTTCTGTTTATGCAGTGGACTGCTCTTGCAGAATTACCTTCTTGACTTAATAGCTTCCTCTCGGGCGACGTTTCTGACGGAGAGAAGACAAATTGTCTGAGGTCAGCCTGCAGATCAGCTCAGAGTGTAGGAGGAAATTGCAGCGGATCAGTTAAATTGCAGCGGTGGGCAGCACGCCGACGGGCCACGGCCGGGACCCGGGGGCTCTGCCACCCCCACACGGCAAAACGTGTCAAGAAGCCTTTGGCTTTTGAACGCTGTAGTTTGTTCGGTTCGGGCTGTGCTTGAGTGACAAATGTAACTGGTGTGGTGGTGATGACTTGGATCAGCGTGACCATCCTCCCAGTGTAATGCTGCCCGTGCTCCTGGCAGTGACCCGGCCACTCTCTGCAGGGGAGACATGGGGCAGTTTTCCAGGCGCTGTTCCCCCCACCGCTCCTTCTGGTGAACTTCTTCGAGATTGTTGTCCTGTGATGGTTGGGAACTGGAGCCTTGCAGCTGAGTCTGCTCTCGGACTGGCCTGCGGTCCTGGAGGCTGAGCCTCTTTCCTGAGGGCACAGGGCCAAAGGCCCCGATCCTGCTCGCAGTGACCTTGATGCTGTTCCTTTTGTGTGTGTTCTGTGTGGAGTAACGTGCTGTATCCAGCACACCACTTGCGCTACACTCGCTGAGTGTGTTCTGGACGGGGCAACGCGCTGTATCCTGCGCGTCGCGTATGTTGCGCTCGGAGTAACGCACCGTGTCCAACGCATTATGTGCATCACATCCTTCGCGAGAGCAGCTTTACCTGTGTAAATACAAAGCTCACTGCTGGAGAAGAGCTCCGCTGAGGTTAGAGGCTTTCTGCAGTGTGATGCTTGGGGGGAGAGAACAGCAGCCCGGAGCAGCACCAAGCCTTGTGCTTCACAGATGTGTGTAAAGAACAAAGCTAAGCCTTGGTTCTGTGTGCGATTTGGGATACCTTCTGCCCAGAGAGATGGGAGCTGGCCAGGTTCTGCTGCAGTCCCTGGTTGTTGCTGCGCCTCAGCTCTGTTTCCAGTGAAGCCCCAAAGCCTGTGAGCACAGGGGAAAACCCCAAAGCACAACCGCATCGCATTTAAAACGATGGAGCTACCTTTTTCCTTTGCAAATTCTTCTGTTTGCTTGATGTTCTGCAAGAGAAGAAATCCAAAAGTCTCCTTTTAATTAGGTTCCTTGTAACTCTCTTTGAAGTTATTTTGGGTTTTTTCACATGGGTGATGTAACTTATGTAAATAATCATCTATCTATGAAAGGAGTGTGTCTGTCAAAAGCTGAAATGAAAAACATCCGTCATTTTGAAGTGATTAACATTCTCCAGATGTTTAAATCATCGGATTTCAGGAGTTTCCCTTTGTTGTGATAATGATATCGTATCCAGAACAAGAATGTTTACTTTCTTGTATGGGTCGGACACAGATTTTTCACAATCCTATTAAAGCCTGCAGTTCATTGTAATTACGTGTGCAGATGAAAGCAGAGGCAGTTATTATTATTTCCCTTAATTGTAAACTGCTGCTGGTAATTTTACTGTAAGGCCAAAACGAAAGGAACAAACTTGAAAGGACCACCACTGCCCACTTATGTCACCAATTTATAGATGTCAAGTTTGCGCAGAGATGGTTATCCCTGGCGGGCGGAGGGCCGGTGACACGCTACCACCCGGCAGCGTGCTCTCCCCCTCCCACGCTGCAGGAGATGTAGCTGATAATATTAAGTGACAGCACTGAAGCACTGTAGTCAGATGTGTTCAGCTTTAGGCTTGGGGAAGGAGCTGCAATGTGCATTCCTTCCCACTGCAGCCGTTGGTCAGGAGAGCTTTACCTGTCCGACCTCTGCCAGGTGATTAACTGGAGACACGGAGGGCTGCGGGAGGTTCAGTGGGGGGGTGTCTGGAACGGGTTGTTCCCTTCGGCTGCTGCAGTCCCGGCCGAGCAGCACCTCCCATTGATAGAACGCACCAGTGTGTGAGAGAGATGCGAGTTGCTGCGCTGGCAGCCTTCTCTGAGCTGACAAAACACACCTGGACAGAGCCCTGAGTGTGATGGTGGCTGATGGCAACTTGCTGACATTTTTCAGTGGCCTCACCTGAAATTCACATGTGGAAAAAAATCTCTGGAAAAAGGTAGTGGCACCCAAAAAACAAGCGCTCCTTCCTCCCCGAGGCGTCTTTGGGCTGAAATGCTAGCCACAGGCAGATCTGCTGTTTCTGTTAGAATGAGCCCCAGACCCGCCAGAGCAATTTCCCCCTGGTCCCCCCCCGGGATTTGTGTTTCCCTGGGTGGGGTCTGCAAGGGGGAAGGTGGCCCTGTGCCGATCCTCTGCACATGCAATGAGGAACGAGACTTCTCCCAACATTATCTCATCCCCCTCGCTGGCCTTGACGCCCCGGGAAAAGGGCAGAGAGGTGAAAGCTGTGTTTTGTGAAAGATGAGAAACCAGAACCTCTCTTGGGGCCTGCAAGGACATGGGGAGTGATTCAGTCCATAAAACGTTGGGTTGGTTTGCTGGATTTTTTCAGTCTGGCTCCTCAGAGCTGATCTTGCCTCAGGCACCACAAAAGAGAAACCCCACTGAAGAGCAGCTTTTTAGGGGTCTGAGCTGTCCTGAAGGAAGTTTCCTGTGGCACCTGACTTTTACAGGGTCAATGACAGACTTGCTTAGGATGGCCGCAGTAACTGGTGAAGGACTTCTTTACAGGCAGAAATTCATTTGCAAGTAACCCAGCTGAGTTCACCAGAGACTTGCTCTGCAGCCAAAGAGCTGAAGTGGTGAGTCGCATCAGCCAAGGGGCTGCGATGTGCAGGGAGAAGGAAAATATGGTCAGAGATGATCCAGAGCAGCTGGAGAGGAGAAGAGGTGTGGGATGGAGAGAAGGACTTGGCATGGGTAGATGGGCAGGGGAGGACTGCAAGGGTGTGGGGACAGCCGTGGGACAAGGTGTGGGAGTGTGTGGTGCTGGGGGAGCCCTTCTCCTCCTTTCTCTTGGGACAGGGCTCTGTCCCCCACCACTCAGAGCCAGCTCCGATGGTTTTCCAGGGTTGCTGAGCAAAGCTTCTAAATGAGAAAGTTGGAGCCTGGGGCTTCTTCCCAGCCACGTTTCGAGGTTGTGATTGCTCCCATGTTACTTGCATCATGCCAAACCTGCTGGTGATTTTAATTACCGTAGAGAGGGCCGATGGACAAAGGGCAGTTCTTCTGAGCCATGTTCTGCATCATTTTGCATCTTTCCTTCACTCTCTAGTTTTATTGGCCTGTTTGTAACAGATGTGTTGGCATGATTTCCAAAGCTGCTAAGGATGGGCAGAGCTCACCGTGGGTTCCTGAGCCCTCACCCACAGGCGAGGTTAGGGTATCCATGGCCACATTAGGGTATCCAGCAGTGGCCAGAGGTTCCTCTCTGCCATTTGGGGTCTGGCTTTGCAACTGCAGAGCTTCTGTGGAGCTGGGCTGCTGTGCCAGTGTGGGCATGTCCCCTGCCCCTCTCAGCACACTCACCCCCTCCCTAGAAACCAGGGGCCTCCAGAACAGGCGTAGGCAGCTCTGCAAAGGCTGGGTGAGCTCTGATGGGCAGGTGCAGCCAGGCTCAAGTACAAGTGCAGTGGCTTGTGAGCAGGTTCTGTTCTTAGCGCTGGGGTTGACTGGGAATGAAACTGCTCTCCCTGGCACAGTTACGTTGGTGGTACCGAAAGTAAACGAAGGGTGAATTGAAGCCAGAGCCTCTCTTCTGTCTTTGTCCTCCTTTGGTGTTTGCACGAGACAGTCCTGTGTGGGGTCTGCCCTGCTGCTGCTCTCAGGGGATGGTGTCCCGTGAGGACATACATGTGTAAGAGAGCAATGATTCCCACCATTGCCTTCTGACTGTGCTGTGTGTTCTCTCCATGTTCTACCCTTCTAGTGCAGCGATATCTTACGTGGCTCCGACGCTTGTCGCACCATCGCAGCTGTGGACGTGGGATCACCTCAGGGCTGAGCAGGGCAGTGTTTGGGGCCAAGCTGGGCTGGGTTTGGGGCTGTTCAAGAGGACCGTGGCAGTACAGTTTGTTTGGTTAGTTGGCACAGAATGGCTGCCTGTAGATGTGCTCGGAAGCAAGACATGGCTGTTTCAGAGCCGCAGCAGTTCAATAACTGAGATTGGTGTTTGTAGCTTTGCACAGATGTGCTGATGCTTTTCTGAGCCTACAGTGCCTGTAGGCTGGTGTCTGAGCGGGGCTGACCCCAACGTGGCTGCATTCCCTGTTCTATGCTGGCACCCCCAGCTGCTGCACCGAGCGTGGGCTGGGCTCTGAGGGTGTTTGTGTCTCACACCAGGACCCCTCTGCGCTGCTGCTCACCTGTGGGACAAATGTGGGAGGAGCTGCAGAATAGGATAGACTAGTAAAACAGGGGATTTCTGGAAAGAAATTGTTTAAATACGGATTCTTGGCTTGGATCTGCTGCTCAGGCAAACAAAACTGTCACCTCTGCCAGCACTTCTGGTCGACTTGAGCTGTTTGAGCCAGTCCCTTCAACTCTGTTCTCCAGTAACGGCAGGTTTGGTGTGCACCAAGGAGCCCAGGGGACATCCCAGCCAGCTTCTGCTCTCTGCTGCAACTTCACACTAGGAGTTAAAGTTCACACAATATTTTCATCCCCTCCATCAAAAAAACGGGAGTGGGGGGGAAGAGGAAAGCAAAGGGATGGGGGAGGAGAACAGCCGACCACAAAATGTAGTTCACTCGAAAATATCTCTGCTTGATGGAGGCTAAAAGGTGGCAGCTGTGCCGAAGCAGTGGACCCTAAATCGCTGAGCAGAAAAGAGCCGGGAGCGCTCTGATTGCTGCTAGCACGGCAGTGAATGTCGCTCTCAGCCGCAAATCAGCGCTGCAAAAAAAAAAAGGGAAAAAAAAGACCCAATCAAGGCAATAATGGCCCCCACTTCACAATCAGACAAGTGCTGCTACTTCAGAAATCCTACCATTTGCGGCTGATTGCTAACCCCGGCCTCATTTCTAATCTAAAGGGCGAGTAATAATTTGGAAAAGGAATTATCACAACTTCCCAGCCATTTGGTAAATCGTTATTATTTCAAAGGGTGTGGGGAGGCTGTTGCTGTTTGTCAGACGTTTTTTTCCTGCTGCTCTCCACCGCTTCCACCACACGGACTCTTGCTGGTGTCACACGAGAAGGGAAGCAGAGTCCAGTGAGAACATGTCAGGCAGAGCAGCCCCAGGTGATGCTCTGATCACAGGGCTCCGCTGTGTTTGAAGTTTGTACCAGGGCACACAAAGAGCAGAGAGGTGGCTCTTTCCCTTTGTTACCACTTCGTGCCCAGCACCTTGCGCTGAGACTGGGGACTACACCGGGCAGGGATGCTGTGCCCACCCCAGGAGCTCTTGCATGTGTTGTCTCAAGGCCACCTGCCCTAGAAACTTCCTGGACAGAAGAGAGAGAGGCTGCGGGAGCACCCGTGGAGTGGCATGGCTGGGCATGGGTTGGCAAAGGGCTCTCCTTGGATGGGCTGCCTCTGGTGGGGCTGTTGCACCCCCATCCCGGCAATGGAACCACCTTGCCCTCCGTGGCCAGGGGCAGTCCAGCCTGGCAGAACTGATGCTTTATGGTCCCAATCCAGCCTCGTTGTGGGACAGCAGGAATCGTTTGTATAGTCGTTGTCTTGGTGGGAAGTGTGAAGTGTATTTGCCTAGGACCCCACCCAGTGCCTTAACTGTTTTCCTGTTTGGAGCAGTTAGCAGCGCTGCGTCAGTGAAGATCCCAGTATTTATGTAAATATTTAGTCCAACACCTTCTGCAAGTCTCCAGTGGTTTTAATAGAGGCATTTTCTAGGAAGGAAGCACTGAATCAGAGGAGCCAGACAACGCATTCCCCCACAGACCCAGGAACACAGCACTGCCCAGGGTCAGGGTTTTGTCTGGTGTCTCTGTTCTAAACGACAAAGCGTCTGAAAACAGTGGCAGTGTGATGCACAGCACAGAAGCTGAGGGGCACCTGTGCATGGCTCCACCAGGTTAGCTAATCCTGCTGAAATCCTGATGGGGTTTTGGTAATAGCAGGCACTTTGATCACAAATGCCTCTTATTTTAGTGAATCAAGGACAGAATGGGGTGGCATCCCTTCCCTGGGTGGATGTGATGTGGTTTGTGAAAGGGACGATCAGTGTGTTTTGGAGGATGGTAGAATCTCATTTACTGACTCAGGAGACAGCGCTGTGCTGGGGCTGTTGCTGCATTTACATCCCTTATTCCTGGCTTCTCTTGTGATGACGGCTGCAGCTGTTTGAGTCTGTATTTTAAACACAATTTGATGAGAGACTGATTCAGAAATGGTCAATGACCGAGGGAAATCCGAACTACTCACTGCGAGACAAACAGTGCTTCAGTCGAAATAACAAGGTGGAATGTGCTTTGTTAGGTGAGTTCATTCTTCAGCATTACCCTGGAGTGTTGGGGCTTGAGAGCACGTTCTTGCATCAGATCTTTCGTATCTGGGTAATAGGAGTGAGGGAGAAAATGGTCGTTCGTGCTGTCACTCGTTTTGGGACCAATTCTGATCCCACAGAGAACTAGCCGCGGCGTCCCCGCGTGTATCTTCCAGCCCCAGCCCCTCCCCAGCTCCTGTCTTGTCATCCTGTGCTGAAAGTGATGCAGGAAATGCACATAGATCCTGCACAGAACCCCAGGTAAAAGTGGGCTGTGTTTCACTCCCATCACCACAGTGTTTGCACAGGACATCTGGAGTGAGGTGTTTGCAGTGAGAGCAAACAAAGCCGGGTTCATTCTTGGTGGAACTGAGGGACGTTGGCTCAGTTGTGTTGGTGGGGGATGCACAATGCCAGTCAAGAGCAGATTAAACACATAAGCTCCATGGCCATACACCAGCCTAAACCCAGCGCACTGCTCCCTCCTAACAGCTCCGGAGCCCTTTCTGTGCGCAGTCTGCTGCTGTCACACTAGAGCTGGCAGGTTTCAGATGGTAGTTTTCTCTCGATGTAAAGAAGTGAAGCAGGCACCTGGGAAAATCAAGGCACAAGATTATTTAATTCTAATCAAATCCAAGATTAGCTGCCAAAGGTTCTGTTAAAGGACCTGCAGCAGCATGGGGCACTGGTCGTAGGTTAGGAGCTGAACGTTCTCCTTGCTGTCACTCTGCTAAAATCCAGCTGATGAGTAGCTGTGCCTTTTCAGTCACCACAAGTACCACAGACCTCCACAAACCTCAGCACATGGGATGTTTGGTAGTACAAAGTTATCTAAAGCAATGAGACTACATTTCATGCAGCAACATGTTCAAGCAAAGTGCTGACATTAAAGGTGGATGGGAGCTGACAAACTGCTCCATGCTGAGAGGTTTAACTCCTTCTGAAAAACATGATTTCCACAGCCCTCTGATGCTCTCACTGTCACCTTACTGAAGATGGACTAAAGAACCCAAGTACCAGGCGAAGAAGCTATGTCCCTCCTGGCTGTGAAATCTGCGATGTGCATGGATAGAATCATCCCAACGAGTCGAGCACGAGCAGCTGGTGCTTTGGCTCTGATCTGAGGAAGGAGAACTTAGAGTCATCCTCTGGTGTGGCAGTATGTTTTAGGGGTAAGAGGAGGCCATCAGGCACTGGAGTGAGCAAGCACATCTGTGTTCCCAGAGACCACTGAATGCAGAGAAATTTCCACTTTAAATGTTCCAATGACACAGAAAAAGCAAAAGTGAAAACTAGGCTGCAAACACTCTCTTGTTAGTTGCCCTCTGAGCCCTTTAGGGAATTAAAGAGTTAGAAAAACCTTGTAAAAATGGTTTGGTGCTTTAAGCAGCAAAGTAGCGCTATTCCCTAGTCTTTCACTGAGAATCACAGGGCTGCTTGTTTTACTCGTCGTAGGGTTTTGAGTTTTGTCTTGGGCTGCTTCTAAGAGTCTTTGACAACTCCAGTTAATGGTGACAGTGCACGAGATGGCAGCGGCTGGGAAAACCTTTCTAAGCTAAGACAGTGAAAAAGCCTGCCTGGGTTTGGGGTAGCTTTGAGGAGGAACATGGAGGTGCATTACACACCTCTTTCTGACAAAGCTTATTGCTAAGATGGTAAACCCTGTACCTGCTGTTGCACAGGGTCCAGCTCAGGTTAGAGGGACATAGTTGTGCCTTGGGACTGGGAGGAAGGCCTGTGAGAACCTGCAGCTGTGGAGGCCTGAAGCAGCTCCCTGCCCTGGTGCTTCTGTGGCGATGAGCACGACAGAGGATTACACATCCCTGTGGCCTGGGGAGCTTCGGTCACTTCTGCCTCTTCTGCCTGCTGTGGGAACCTTCTGCTTATCCCACACAGGCTGTGAGACTCGGGCTTTGCTCAGCCACAACCTGTGCTGACCCCAGCACACCATATGCTCTGATCCCACCAGCAACAGGTACGTGCCACATGGCTCCCAGCTCCTCGGCCTCAGGAAGGTCCCCCTACCCCAAGTTCAGTGAGAATGAAACTGATTAATCCACCCAGATACTCACAAGGTTTGAAAACAGCACATAGGGTGACTTGGGAAGGTTTCTTGCAGTGTTTCAACATTTTAGGTCCTTGGACACCTCACAAGCTGATATTCTTTCACCTCAAAATGTGTCACTGGTGCCTCACTCACTCCACAGAGGAAGAAAATCATGAAGCCTGCTCTTTGCTCTCAAAGCAGCCAAGGACAGCATCAAACAGCAGCACTGAAGGAGTTGTGATTGTGATCTTCTGGCAAGGATGAAGCATACTGGTCTCTCACCTTCCCGCACCCCAAGCAATGAGGTCTTTCAGGCCACCAGAGCCCAGGTGACAGCAGGCACACCAAATGGCTCTGCATGAGTTAGGAGCACCAGTGCAACACGAAAGGCTCCAGTTTATTGGCTGCCGGCTGTAAGCATCAGCCCCACAGGTCCTACAGAAGCTGTTTAAAGCCCCCAACTAGTTTTCCCTTTGGCAGCCACCGCCTGTGTCACATTTCTACAGTTAATGTAAAACTAACCATGTCAAGCTGAATTAAAATACCCCCTAGACATAGGCTCATGCAGTGCAAACAATGGCCTGTGGACTGGGAGTTACTGTGCCAGATACATCACCTCCTTCAGTCGGGGCCTTGTTTTGCACGACTACCCACGACCCAGTCACAGAAGGATGGGTTCTGAATTCATTGCTGATAAGGTTTCATTTTGCTTCTGGAAAAAACCAAACCCAAACCTGCAAACAAGTCCCATGAGCACACAGTTACTTTTCCCATGGCACAACAAGGAATGAGGAGCCACTGCACTGTTTTGTAGTAAACATTTATTGTTGGTGGTTCACAGCCTGATACAACCCTCTGCTGCTGTAGGCTGTGGCTGACTTTCTGGCCAGCTGCTGGCCCCACAGAAGGACAGGTATGTGACACATTAAATGACCTAATGAGCTGTTGGTTACAGAGCTGGCCAAAGGAGGCAAAGGGAAGTGGCAGAACAGATAAACACAGTGGGCAGCAGAACAGACGAACACAGCGAGGCTGGAGCCCAGAACACAGTGAAGTGCAGAGAAACAGCACCAATGCCACTGCCCAGAGGGATCCTCAAGGTGCCTGGCTGAAGTCAGCTCAGAGTGGCAGGGAACTACTGCTTCTCCACCCTCAACTGCAGGCGCTGCAATTCACAGACCTTCTGCAGCTCTGAAAGGGCACTGCTGGTCACACTGCTCTGCAGATATCAAACAGGGATGAAAAACATCAAGGGGAAACCACCCAGATTTCAGAGCTTCTCTACTCTGCAATAATCAGCAGGGCTAAACGCAGTGCTGGAAGGGATGTCCCAGGCCAAGGGTTGGGGCAAACCAGTTATTCTTTTGACTGCAGACACAGCAAAAGATTGTTAATTCAACAGTGCTGGTAAAAACCCCCAAAACATTCCAAGGTTTTGCTCTCTGTGCTTCTGTGGCAGCACACCTGTTCTTGATTCATAGAATATCAGGTTGGAAGGGACCTCAAGGATCATCTAGTCCAGCCTACCATCCTAAAATTCTGTTTATTTACCTTTTTCCTGGTAAATGTCTGTGAGTGTTACTGCTTAGAACAGAGTGGGACATTTCTCTTACAAAGAGCATTACAGTGACTATCCAATGCAACTCACAACCAGATGGCTTAGTCTAGGATCATGATTTCAGCAAGACCATCAAGGCTGCTTTCGGCATCGTCCTCATGATCCAGCTCCTCGCTGTGATCTCTCAGAGAGGCGCAGGCATCTTGTTCTGGAAGAGTCCTTCTCTTTCTTCTGCGAACATACACTGGGCAATGCCTCTCTCCATCCTCAGGAGGTGAGTTGCTGGCACTGGAAGCAGTTTCCAAAGCCAGCTCTAAGTGTTTGTAGAATCTAGGACCAAACAATTGTGTAGCTGTTACTGTTGTAGGTTTGCTCAGCACCTGCAAACCTGCCCTGAGAAATGAACGCTTTTCCAACACTACCTAAACATGTTCTGAACACAAATGGTTACTAACACAAACATTCTAGCCAGGACTGGAGTTAAACTTGCAGGAGGAGTCCCTGTACAGACCATGGCACCTCTCCTCCTAACGCCTGGGTGTTGGACATCAGCGAGTGGTGTGCTTGTGGACCACCAAGACCCTATTAATCTTACAGGGAATGTTAAACAGTATAGAAACCTAACCCCTAGTCATCGCAGTCTGTACACTCATGCTGTTTATAGGCTTTTTGCTCAAAATGTTTACAGAGTTAAAAAACCTGAAATACTATTTTAGATGGGGGGGATTGTCTGGTTTGGTTTTTCTTCCCCATAACCTCTCACTTTTAGCTTTACATGTCAGAAGAGGATCAGTGTACTTCTACAGACCTGTCAATCCTCCTGCTGTTTTCTTCCATCTTCCGATTAGCTATGTGCACCACAAAGTCAATGTACTCTTCGGAGACCATCAACTTTCCCTTGTGGGTCAACGGAACCTCCAGACAATGTGCACTCCGGACAGCCTGAAAACACACACAGGAGATTTATCTAGGATAAAGGAGTTTTACTTTTATGAAGGTTACTTAAATATATGGGGAGTTCATACAGGGAAAAAAAAAAAATCAACACGGCACACAATTAACCAAAGTAAAAATAAAGCATGCCCCGTGCTAGCTTTCAGTCACCTTGCACTTCCCATCTTGGCTCATAAGATACAAGGCTTACAATGACATGCCTGTGTTCCACTCCTTACAGACACAGAGGAAACCCCTTACCATGGTGATTTTTCCGCCTCTGCTAACTGTGATACCGGAGTTCTTGAACCCAGAACTGAGGGCCGCTGAATGCTGCAGAACAAACAAACACCTGAAGCAGTTCTTACACATTTTCACAGGAAAAATACTTGTAGATGGTTTTGCATCTACTTGTAGATGTAGATTTGCAAAAAAAAATCTTCCCAAACGAATGCAACAGTGGTTACACTGCATTTTAAAAACAATTAAAAAGCCACGTGGTACCATGAATTGCGGTTGGTTTTCAACCAGCCAGACCACTGTATCTCAGGGAGCTGGCAACAACGCTGTGACAGCTCAAAGCGCAGCAGAACTACAAAAGAAGCTGCCCAGCTCTCTTCACATTAGCGAAGGAACAAACCTGTCATGCATTACTCCCTGGAGTCATCCTGGAAAAGCAGGTGAAGGTTGAAACACTGGAGCCAAACAGCCTGGCCAGCAGCAGAGTGACATCTAAAACTCACGACTTTCATCCATTGAGAGCAACCTAAGCTCACAGGCAGTGAGCTTAGGTGTGCCAGGCAACCAGCTTCAGCTCCAGCACCAACTCGTGACTGAGTCACTTTGTTGTCTACAAAGTACAGCAAAAACTCTGGTGTTGAGAGCTGTGTTTTCTTCATCAGTTACTTTGACTGCAGCACTAAGGCACGCGCAGGAGCCAGCTCTCTGGCTGACAGCGAGGCCTGGGACAGAACAACAGTGGAACGCTGTTAGTCGATGCCGTTTTACCAGAAGTTGAGCGTCTTGCAGCTCCCGACACAGCACGTGAAGAACAAATGGTTCAAACTTCAGCACAACATCCCCAGTGGCTTTCTCGAGTGCTGTCATCTGGAAAACACATCCAAATATTGACGTTAACACTGCCAATGTGTGCTGCAGAAAGACCCCAACCAACCTCGTCAGAGGGTGCCACACAGCAAACGAGCTCCAAGCACCGCATCTGTTTAGCTGCTTTTGATCTGCCATTGCTCGTAACGCACAGACGTTCCAGGGTTTCCATGTCTCTGTCTGCTGAACTGATTGGATTTAACACAAATTCATCGCAAGGCAGACTTTGACAACCTGAAAACGTGTGCTTCCCCGTTGGCTTCTTCACACGTGCAAAACGATCGACAGCCAGTGCAGCATGGTAACAGGAGCTGGTTCAGTGCTGTCAGAGGAAGCCTGAGCAGGATTTTGTAGTGGTGCTCTTTTGAGACTTTTTTAAGCTGTTGTTTAAAATCAAAACCATTTAGTTTCTGAAGCATGTGTCTCAGCCTCAGAAAACTTTGAGATCCAGCTGACTTAATGGCCTAAACAATGATCACATTTTAATTCTGGTTGAAATAATAATGCACAGCCTAAAGCCCAAGATAAAAAACATAGAGGTTAAAATTAGAGGCACAAACCCACAAAAAAGGCAAAGAAAAATTGAAGTAATTTCATAATTATCAAACTCTCTAGTTACCTTCAGTCCCCTCAGCTCTGCTGGAAGACTGAGACACCAGTGGTGGTTTTTCCTGGAGTTGTGAGTGTGGAGAAGGCTCCAGCACATCCCACACTGGTCACTGTCGTAACTCCTCTGCTTTTCTGTGCTGGCTTAATGCAGAGAATTCTTAAGGGTTGACAGAAAGGTTGTTCTGAGGCATCTTTATTCTTTATTTCAGTGTATAACTATTTCATCACAAGCACTGTTTAGCCCTCCCCACTTCTTGTTTGCCTTCACTTGTTTGATTCACTGCACTGACAACGTTGCTAACCTGAGACATTTCAGCTGCTTTCCTGTACTTTGTTGTTTTATCTGTGCCTTCTCATCTTTCTTGTAAAATGGAAATATTCAGTGCAAATCTTCAGGAGAGTCACAGTCAGATGCTTTTTAAAGGTATGATGGCTTAAAAAGAAACTGCTGAAGTAACACTCTCTCCTTCCCTTTCAACACTGACAAGCACTTCAGTGCGTTTATGCAGCATCTCCTCTTCTGATTTTCAGTTGAAAGCGGGTCCTTCTGACTGACCTACGCCCCAGTTTGTGCAGCAAGTTTTAAAACATGCCCAGGTCTCCAGAGCTATGCTAAAGCCAGTAAGAAACAGCAACAACCAACACCGTGTAATGCAGCACCCTACAGAAGCTCCTAATCAACTTCTTCAGCGCAGCCAGTGCTCATGGTGTTGGAGCCCATGTGTTCCCTTTGCAGGCACTTTCCCATGCCCGAGTCTCTGTTCTGGCCAAACGGTGCACTGTCTTAGCAGGACAATCAGCACCCACTGTGGCTGGAAGCCCAGGGACAGACTTGTCTTTGAGACAAACATCCCAATGGAGAATGCATGGTTAGCTGTGGTCAGCATATATGGTATCGGCGAGGGTGTTTTTAAAGGGTTTTGTTTCTTTAGCAAGGGTGAGTACATGAGCAGAGACTCCAGAGGCAGCTTTTCAGCAAGAACTCAACTTGCTAAGAAAGTCACAGTGACTACAATAATCTGCTGGTTAGCACTGCCCCAAAGCTGTCTGACAACACCATTTTCTGCAACAAGTGGTGTGTTATTAATGGAACACAGGCTTTTCAGTGTAGGTTTTTACAAGTTATCTTACTGCATCTGAATCACCAGTTTCCTGCACTCTCCATCTGATGAGAGAATACTGACACATTTTCTAGCAAGTCTGATGTACTTTTACCCAAGGCCCAAAGCTGCAAGCGGCCAAGTTTCACACCAAGTGTGTCACCCGAAAGAAAGCACATGCTGTCAGTTGGACACTGCTGAGGCTGTGTCACATCACCAGCCCAGCAAAGAGACAGTGCTTTTGTGTCCAGGCACTGGAAGGACAAAAGGATTCAAACAAACTGCAAAGCAAACATCCTCTGCTGAGGATAACGCACACAGTGAGCTAGAATGATCTCTTCCCCCCCTCATTTCCTAAACTGCACTCACAGAGCTTTGCCACTCATTAGTTTAAAAATTAATCAAAGACATTTTTCCTTGCACTTGACATTCACGCATTAAAACCCATCTTATTTACTGTTTGATGGGAACAGGCAACATTGGACTATTTCCTCTGCTGAAAACCTCTGCAAGCTGTGCTCAGCTCAAACACTAATGAAGGCCAATATTTTGGATGAAACAGCTTTATGTGACTGCCTGCTTGTGGTAAAGCAGGCTATGAACTGAGTGAGAAAATTCTGACCTTGCAGCTGTTTTGGGAAAGACAAGGCAAAGAGATGTATGCAGAGAGCAGCCTAGTCTGAAAGCACACTAAAAACCCCACTACATATTCCTATTTGATTTCAGGGGATGTTAAGACAGCAAATTAAAAATGCAGTGTAAAAGATGTGCCCTCAGACAAGCTCCAGGTGTCTATAAGCAAAAGGCTGTCAGTGCAGGAAGCTGGGCTCACAGCTTCAGCTTTTTTGAGTGAAGATAGTGCTAAATTCCAGAAAGTGGGGTTTTCTTTAACTTAAGAGAGTTTTAATTGTCCTGGAGGAGTTGCAACAGACAAAATGAAGCAGCTCACTGGCAGTTTCCTCAATGTATCAACATGTAATGGAAACAAAGGAATTGATTCCTCTGTGATCTGTGTTAGATAGTTTTGTCCTGCTGCGGCAGTGGGGTTGGACTCCATGATCTCTTGGGTCCCTTCCAACCCCTAACATCCTATGATCCTATGATTTGCTTTGTTTCTGGAGTTGCTGACCAAAACAACAAAGCAATAAAGGCCACAGCTTGTGAAACAACGTGAGGACAACAACAAATACCAGCACGTGTTCTACAGAAATTGAACTTATTTTATGCTTGCACAGAGAGGCGTTTAAGTCACAGCTAGTCTCCAGCTGAATCCTTCCTGACAACCCAACAAGAAGGGGAAACCATGAGCAGCTAAAAAGCTCCCGAAATAAAACTACACTGTTGTACTAATGGCAGGGTCAGGGAAAGGAGGAGCACTCACTTAAAAAAACCCCATTATTTCTGCTTATTCTGAATAAGGGCTTGAAGAAAATAGGAATCACTATGTTTTCAGAGTTGTTTTTGGGAAGGTATCCCTCTGCCACAGAAGCAGCACTAATGGCCTGTGCTGATATGGAGATTACATGACTCCAGACAGCCAGGAACTATGCAGGTGTCTCCTCAGCTGCACTGACAGCCATGCAGATAATTTGATACTGAGCCTGAAAGGATTCTTGTCCAAACTGGTGTCAAGACTTTATCAAGAAGAGCATCTATAGAGTTGTTTTTACTAGCGTCCATTCACCTCAGTAACAGAAATAAACTGCAGTTACTTGTTTTATCTGACTAACAGAAACGTTCACTTCAGAAAAGACCTTCAAACTCATGAAGTCCAACTCTGAACTCAGTTGTCCCAATCCACTCAAAATTCTGTCCCTAAGGTCGAGACCTCCATGACTGTGAAACATATTCAGGGATGGTGAATCAACCTCCTCCCTGGGCAGCCTATTCCAAAGGCTGAGGACCCTCTCCAGGAAGAAGTTTGTTCTCAGGGCCAAGCTCAACTTCATAGAGCCATAGAATTATTAGGGAACGGAAGGGACTTCGGAAGATGATCTTGTCCAATCCTCCTGCCACAGCAGGATCACCTAGAGCAAGTCACACAGGAACATATCCAGGCGGGTTTTAACTGTGAAGAAGTTTCTTCTGGTATTTATATGGAACCTCCTATGTTCCAAGCTTGCACCCATTGCCCCTTGTCCTATCACCAGATGACACTGAAAAGAGCCTGGCTCCATCCTTCTGACACCCACCTCTCACATATTTATAGACATGAATGAGGTCACCCCTCAGTCTCCTCTTCTCCAAGCTAAAGAGATGCAGCTCCCTCAGCCTGTGTCCTTCTTGAACTAAGGGGCCTTCTCCTGGGGCAGACTGAAGCTGTTTTCTCTGGTCCTGTTCCTCGTTCCTGGCGAGCAGAGACCAACCCCCACCTCTCCACGCACTCGTTCCAATAGCTGCAGCCCGCCCCGCACTCCCAACCGCGGCCCTGGGGGCGGTTCCGGCTCTCACCACTCGTTCCTTGCCGCATGGCTCGTGTGTCACCAGCAGCCAGGCGCAGCCTTTCTTNCCCGCCCTCACGGCGACCCGCCCTCACGGCGACCCGCCCTCACGGCGACCCGCCCTCACGGCGACCCGCCCTCACGGCGACCCGCCCTCACGGCGACCCGCCCTCACGGCGACCCGCCCTCACGGCGACCCGCCCTCACGGCGACCCGCCCTCACGGCGACCCGCCAGGGACAAACCTCCGCGCGCGAAGGCTGAGGGGCGGGGCGGAAGTGCCTGTCACCGCCCCGCCGTCGCCCAGTGCCGCTCCAGGCGCGGCCGCAGTCCTGTTCTGGAGCTGTAGGTAGGCTATAGGCGGTGGGCGGCGCTTGGGCCGTCTGTGGCGGCGGCGAACGAGGCGGGGGTCGATCTGGGGCCGCTGGCGGGTGGGGGAGGGCCCCGGGCCTGTGCCCTGATGCTGCGAGGTCGTCCTGAGCTGGGCGAAGCCTGAGCTCTCGGGAATTGCTGGCGATGCAGATCCCGGTACCAGCGACCGGTGCTGCCGCCGACTCGAGCTGGGAACCAGCAGCGCGGGGAGGGCCTCCCGGACCGCATCTCGGAGGTTCTCCGCAGGGGAGAGTGGCAGGGACTTGTAAAGGCTGAAATCGCAGGCCACAGCCCTCGAGTTCTTTACCTAGAGCTGGAGCCAGCCCAGGCCTGGGCTCGGGTTGGTTCTCTCTTCTTAGCTGTCCCTCAGCGCTCTGCGTACCCGGCAAAGCGCCTCTTGGCCAGTCGGTGAGGCTGGGCCGGGCTCTTGGGGCAGGGGTCACTGGCGCTGTTGGAGTGTCGTTCACAAACTGCTGCTGCGGCAGCCGTCGCTGCTTCAGTGTCCAGGGGTTGTTGTTGCTGCCGTCGACATGGACCAGGTGTCAGCTGCCGCTGCTCAGGGACAGGGCTTCTTCTCTCAGTCACACAGAGCTGCAGCAGCCAAGTCCAGCTGGAGTTAAGGATCAGGGCATGGAACATCCGCGCTTCAGTTTTCCCCTGATCGTATTGATGTCTTGTTGTGTCTTCTGCTTTTGATAGACAGCTTTTATTACTCTTCTTTACGTGTCCCTATGTAGTGAGTGAGAGTAGTGGCGGGGGCATCCCTTGGGCAGGTTACCCCATCAGCTGCTGTGATTCCCCAGTCAGCCAGCGCCCAGCAGGCTGGGTTGCCCCAGTGCAATAGTAATGCAGGGAATACACTGCAAGTGGTTTTCCCACCGGTTTGTGGAGTGCTGCACATCTCCACACGTGCGTACAGGAGATGCTGCAGAAATACTTGTATGGATTAGTTTGCGTGTGATTCTCTTAGCAGCCATGAAGCCCCACTAATGCTAAGCTTAGTTTTCTGTCTTTTGAAAAGCCAAACAAAAACACCCCTCCAAACCCAAAAACCAGCCCAAACCCAAACAGAATTTCCCTGTGATTCAAATCAGGAGTGAAGCTTGATGTAATGAAGTTGTTTGGCCCACAGTCATTTGATTGATTTTGAACACGTAGCGTAAGTTATGAAGGCACTAGAGTATTGGTTTGTTTTTTCCCCTCCCCAGGGACTCGGATTGCTATGGCAGCCACAAGAAATGTGATGAGAGCTGTCAGAGTGTTTGAATTTGGTGGCCCAGAAGTGCTCAAAATCCAGTCAGATGTCTTAATTCCTAGCCCAAAGGAAAATCAGGTACCTGCGATTCTCTGAGCTGAAGCAGTGGTTTTGAATGGTGGTGGGAACACTCAGAACAGAATTAAGAATGCAAACCAAAACTTGTCATCCTGAAGATGTAGTTTTGGATAAGTACGTTCACACTGCGTGACACGTGTCACAAGTGTGAGCTGCGTGTTCCACAGAAAGGATTTCTTGCCAATGGCTTCAGTTCAGTACCCTGGTTTTGCTGGCTCTGTTGGATGCTGCCATGACTGGGTTGTGAGTGCAAGTGGTAAATCTTTATTGCTCAAGAAGCTTCTTTTCTTTCAGGTGCTGATTAAAGTGCATGCCTGCGGGGTAAATCCTGTGGAGACTTATATTCGTTCTGGAACTTACACTAGAAAACCAGCTTTGCCCTATACTCCTGGCTCAGATGTAGCTGGTGTCATAGAAAGTGTCGGGGATGGAGTGACTGCGTTCAAGGTATTAATTGATTTATTTTACTTTGGGTTTTAATTCACTGCTGGCAGCGGCATCCTCTCTGTGTGATTGCTACACCACTGTGCCTGGTTTTCTTGGTGATAAGTAATGAGTTTGGGGTTGGGGTTGTGATCAGTTTGTTCCAAGATATCCTAAATGTATGGGCTTTTTGAATCTGCCCTTCCTTCCGTGTCACTAGCTGTTGGTCTCAGCCCAAAATAAAAATAGGAGTTACAGCTGTGTTGGAATTTGCTGGCTTGGAATTGGCGTAACTCCTGTGAGAGAGATGAGAGAGTTGCCTGTGTGGAGAGAAGGGTCACGTTTATTTGTATTGCCTTATCAGTAGGTTGCTGTGTTATCTGTACGCAGCAGCAGTGTTCAGTGAGCTGAGAGTGTGCTGTGGGCCTTTCTCTATGTTTAAACAGAAACAATTGAGAAATGTTTCTTCTCTGTGGGTAAAGGCTTCTGGGGTTTTGCACTGGAATCTGTGAGTGGGATTCTGTAGGGTTCAGGTTCATTAAGGTTAATACTCATGAACGTTAACGGTAGGGTTGTGTGTTGGCCTACAGAGTGGTGATTGTAACACCTAAGTCTGTGTAGGTGAGATGTTGTAGTATATGTTGCATGGATCAGCATTTATGAGAATCTTCTCCGTGACAGTTGTAACTTGTTGTTTGAATAGGAGAGCTGGTGTAAACCGTCTGCATGTCTGGGAACTGATGCTCAGTGTGCACTAAGGAAGAACTAAGTGAGACAGTGAATTTCTCTATTCTCTTTCCCTCCTTTCTAGAAAGGCGACAGGGTTTTTACCATCGCCACGATCTCTGGAGGATATGCGGATTATGCGCTCGCTGCAGCTGACAGAGTCTTCCCGTTGCCGGTTAAATTGGACTTCAGGCAAGGCGCAGCAGTCGGAATACCCTACTTCACTGCTTATCGTGCCCTCTTCCAAAAGTAAGGGGGCAAGTCTGGGTTTGCGTGTTTGGTTTGAACGCTCGAAATCTTGAAGCTGGTGTTTGCATTGTGCTGTAAAGCGGAGGGAGATGGATGGCGGGGAAATGTTCACAGCACTGACATCTGTTGTACTGATGGAATTGTCAGATAATTGTTACCTAGAAGCTCGTGACTCTTCTGTTATGGACCTAAAGAGAACAGGTGTGGAAAGGTTCTGTTGGTGAGCAACGCACTTGCTGATATTTGAGCTAGGGAAGGAGAAAAGGAGTATTTCTGCTTTCTGAATGCCCCACAGCATGTGCTGCAGAGCAGACCCAGCTCTCCCTGCCTGAGAGACTGTGGGTACCGTCTGGTGCTATGGTGCAGCAAGTGGAAGCTAGACTCTGTGTCAGCTGAGCACTGGAAATGTCACTGAACTTGTAGAAGAGATGATTAGAACTAGTGCGATTTATGCTAAGGTCTGTGAGGATCTTGAGCTGAGGGTCACTGCCACTGCCTGTCCATGTAATTGCATGTGACTGAAACTCATCAGCAAGGTGTCTTTTGCCTTCCTGTTTTCCCAGAGAGGCTGATTGCTGATTCCAGATGTTTATCCCTAACATAAATGGGCAGTGCTGCTGTGTGAAGATGAAGTATGACATCAGTATATGCAATCCTAACACCACTGTGTTCTGCTTTTCCATTCAGGGGCCGTGCCAAAGCAGGAGAGCGTGTACTGGTGCATGGTGCAAGTGGAGGAGTGAGTATTCTGAAAAGGAAAGTGACAGGAAATGCTGCAGGTGGATGTGATCTGATTTGTGGTCACTCAGATTTATGCCAATTAATGGGTTAATTCAGAGAGCAGAGCCACTGAACTGGGTGTTCGTGGCCTTCTTTGTATACCTATTGATTTGTCTCTTCCACCCCCAATATCAAACTGGGTGTGGGGAGGTGTTAACACAGCCTGGAGGCACTTTCCAGGGATCTAGGTAGGCTGGGGGCAGGAGGCTGTTTGGGAAAAGTGCAGAAGTACCATTCATGCTGGTGGATTTTCTTTGCACTGTGCAATGCTGTTGTCAATAGTAGGGGATTCTGTGGAGAGAAGAATTGACCTGCCTTTGTATCAAATCTGTGTTGCCCACCTTTAACAGCAGACTGTTTACATGAGTGTTGAGCGTGTTCTGGTGGCTGTTAAAAACCCCCACACAACTTCCCTGTGCTTCTGTCAATATCTGTTCCTTTTTAAAAGACCCTTTGCTTATCTCTAAGATCCAATTGACTGCTTATGGCTAAAAAAGAATGTTACCAGGCCAGTGTTTTCAACTGATGACTTCCAAGAATCAAGATGTCTTTGTTTCCCTTTTCTTTTCTTCTTTTCAGGTGGGAATAGCAACATGTCAGATTGCCAGAGCTTGTGGTTTAAAAGTTCTGGGTACAGCAGGCACTGAGGAGGGCATGAACACGGTTCTGAAGAACGGCGCTCACAGAGTGTTTAATCACAGAGAGGCTAATTACCTTGATCAAATCAAGGTGAGCGTGTGTGGGGCTGGGTGATGCGTTAAGTGCTTCTGTAACTGCCAAAATGTGGACAGCCGTTTGCAGAAGTTATTGGAAGTGGATTTACATCGTGGCAATAGTGCGCTGCCTTTTTCTGCACAAGGAAGAACTTTTCCAGGCTGGAAAAGTGGAGCTTTCTTTGTAGACAGTGACATTTAGAAACTCCTGGGTTCCCATGAATTCCCACCTGGTCATGTTTGCTGGCATCAGACTATGTTGAAATGGATGTTACCAGCTGTCAGCCGTAGTGCAGAGGCCGTATTTCAAATGGAAATGGCACCATGTCTGTTGTCTGTAGGGTATGAGTGGTACCCCAGCACTGACTGGAGTTATTTAGGTAACACTCTGTGTCCTGCATAGGAGCACACAGGGATGGAAGGAGTGGATATCATCATAGAAATGCTCTCTAATGTCAATCTTGCTGCTGACTTGCAACTCCTGGCCTATGCAGGAAGAGTGGTGGTAAGTGCTTTTCATCACTGACTTCAGTTTGTGCATTGAGCAACACGATTGAACAGCTCTGACTGGAACGGTCCTTATCTGGTTTGTGACAGGTGGTGGGCAGCAGAGGTCCTATTGAGATCAACCCAAGAGACACCATGAGCAAAGAGTCCAGCATTATTGGAGTTAGTCTGTTCCTTGCAACTGAGGTAAGAAGCTTTTGTATTGAAAAGAATGGTTTTGGCTGGTTCTGACACCTCAATGTGTGCACTTAGAGTCATCTCTAGGGACAAAAGCAAAACTTCAGTGGAGGTGCTGTCTTTATTCGTTCCTTTACCTTGTGATTCCATCTCAGAATGTTGCAGGATGTGTTTGGGTTGTGAGATGTGGTTTAATGCTTGCATTGTACAGTGAGCATTTTTCTGAGAAGTCAAGCCCTTGTGGTAACTGCTGCCTTTGCTGCATGCAGGAAGAGAGGCATGAGTGTGCGACAGCAGTGCTCAACGGCATAGAAGCTGGCTGGCTGAAACCCATTGTAGGCTCTGAATATCCACTGGAGGACGTGGCTAAGGCCCATGAAGACATTATTCACAGCGGTGGTGCCCGAGGAAAGATGGTGCTCCTTCCATAAAGCCTTGTTCTGTGTATTGAGTAGCTGTTGGAGCTGCACCTTTGCTGCGGTGATTAGCTGCAAGGATGTTTCGTGATGTGCTTTTGATCAGGGCTGGCAAAGCTTTAAAGGCTAACACACTACAATTAATGATCAGTTATCTGTTCGTGCTAATCAGCACTGTCTGTACTTTAATTGTTGTCACTTTTTTGGCTGATGAGGAAGTAATGAATTTTCTCTGCTGGTGCAGCCTTGTGATGGTGGGGGGAGGCTAGTGTGTAGGCCAGAACTTGATGTAATGCTCTTTGTGCAGTACTGCCTAAGCAGAGGCATGGATGTGTATGACTGACCACGTGCTTGAAGCTAGGGCTCTATAAATTCTTTAGCCACAAAATCTGTCTGGTTGCTCCTGTGTCAAGTCATTGCAGCAAGAGCTTTTACTGCCAAAACATTTCACTTTCCATCTCCAGAGGTGACGAAAGCAGAGGTGGACCGTTCAGAAGGAGAGGACGTTTCACCTTGCTGTGCCACCTTGTTTGGGGTAAAAGTGTCCCAGTTCATCCAGAGGGGCCACAACTAATAAAGTCTTCTCTTTGGGCCGGGTTTTCATGACTTGTCGAAGCTGNCTTCTCCAAGCTAAAGAGATGCAGCTCCCTCAGCCTGTGTCCTTCTTGAACTAAGGGGCCTTCTCCTGGGGCAGACTGAAGCTGTTTTCTCTGGTCCTGTTCCTCGTTCCTGGCGAGCAGAGACCAACCCCCACCTCTCCACGCACTCGTTCCAATAGCTGCAGCCCGCCCCGCACTCCCAACCGCGGCCCTGGGGGCGGTTCCGGCTCTCACCACTCGTTCCTTGCCGCATGGCTCGTGTGTCACCAGCAGCCAGGCGCAGCCTTTCTTCGGGATTCCGGCGGCGGGCTCCTGCGAGCGGAGAGACGCGGTGAGAACGGCGCCGAGGACTCCGACTGGGACTCAAGCGCCGCGGCTGCCCCCGGCCCCAGCGAACAAAGCCTGCGGCCCCGCCGCGGAACTCACCGCGGCCCCGCCCTGTACCAGCAC
>VXBP01003391.1:26335-42971 GCA_013400115.1 Rhinopomastus cyanomelas | reverse complement strand
AAAGGGAAAGGAGGAGGACCCAGGTGACTACAGACTGGTCAGCCATCCATCCCAGGAAAGGTGATGGAACAATTTGTTCTAGAGACTATCTCTAGGNTGGAACAATTTGTTCTAGAGACTATCTCTAGGCTTATCAAGGACAGGAGGTTCATTAGCGACAGTCAGCATGGCTTGACAAAGGGAAAGTCACACTTGACCAACCTGATAGCCTTTGATGAGAGCATAACCACTGGATGGATGATGGCAGAGCAGTGGATGTGGTCTTGTTCAGCCTTCAGTAAGGCATTTGCCACGGTTTCTTACAGCATCCTCGCAGACAAACTGTGGCAGTGTGGGCTGGAGGATGGGGTAGTAAGGTGGATGGTGAACTGGCTGCAGGATAGAAGTCAGACAGTAGTGGTCAATGGGACAGAGTCTAGTGGGAGGCCTGTATGTACTGGAGTGCCCCAGGCGTCGATGCTGGCACCAGTCCTGTTCAATCTACTCATTAATGACTTGGATGAGGGATTAGGGTGCACTGTCAGCAAGTTTGCTGATTACACAAAGCTGGGTGGTGTCGCCAACACCTCAGCAGACTGTGCTGCCATTCAGCGAGATCTGGACAGGCTGGAGAGCTGGGCAGAGAGATGCCAAATGAAGAATAACAAGGGTAAGTGTAGGGTCTTGTATCTGGGCAAGAACAACACCAGAGACTTGTACAGGCTGGGGACTGACCTGTTGGAGAGTAGTTTAGGAGAAAGGGACGTGGGGGTCGTGGTGGACAGCAAGATGACCATGAGCCAGCAGTGTGCCCTTGTGGCCAAGAGGGGCAACAGCATCCTTGGGTGGATCAGAAGGGGGGTGTTTAGCAGATCAAAAGAGTTTCTTCTCCCCCTCTACTCTGCTCTGCTGAGACCACAGCTGGAGTATTCAGTTCTGGGCCCCTAAGTTCAAGAGGGATGTGGAGCTGCTGGAGGGCAACAAAGATGATGAAGGAGGTGGAACACCTCCATTATGTGAAGAGGCTGACGGAGCTAGATCTCTTGAGCTTGGAGAAGAGGAGACTGAGGGGTGACCTCATTAATGTGTATAAATATGTGAGGGGTAGGTGTCAGGAGGATGGAGCTGGGCTATTCTCAGTGTCAGCTAGTGATAGGACGAGGGTCAGTGGGTGTAAGCTAGAACGTAGAAGGTTCCGCATCAACCTGAGAAGGAACTTCTTCCCAGTGAGGGTGACGGAGGACTGGAACAGGTTGCCCAGGGTGGTTGTGGAGTCTTCTTCTCTGGAGACGTTTAATACCTGCTTGGATGTGTTCCTTTATGACTTGGTCTAGGTGATCCTGCTGTGTCAGGGGGATTGGACTAGATGATCTTTCAAGGTCCCTTCCAATCCCTAATTATTCTGTGATTCTGTAATAAAAAATTTGCAAGACATTTTTCAGAACTTTCTGAATTTTTCAAATCTGAAAAAAAAGAAGTTGCACACCAAGGTCTGAACATCTGAACTGTTCAAAAACATTATGCAAGAAGACATCTACTCTTATTTAAAGAAATCTATATCTATGTGATATGTATAGATCATTTTATAGATTTTATAGATCATCACATACTAAGTTTTAACAATAAATTTGAGTGCATCTTAATTTCTTAACAGATGTATTTACTGTTGTAACATCAGTATATTGTGCAATAATTTGAAGCAAGGCTATCTATACTGCAAACCTGTAAGTAAAATAGTGTATGTATTAGTAAAGGCATTTCAGCGACACCTGTTTCTATGTGGAAGGTGTAGCTATAACATATAATGCATTCCTAAGTAATACAACATCATTTTAAATGTTTTTATATCTAGAAATCATTTTCTGAAGTTGCCTACAGCAATAATAACAAAATTTCATACAGTATATTCATACAGGATATACACTGATGTAAGAGACTTTGAAAAATACGCATGTGTTTTAATTTTCCCCAAACTTCTGAGATGTGGACAAAATGCAATGCATAATATCGGTCTTATGCTTGCCAGTCATTTTTAGGATGAATCCTTGTGCATGATGCAATATGTTTTGCAGATAAAGCCATCTACTAGTATTTAAGTTAACAGGGTATTTCTTAAAGATCTGGGTAGCTCTCTGTAAGGATGACATGTGACTTAAAGCTCATTAAGATGTTTCTTACTACATTGTATTTCTGTAAATGCCTTCATTTAGAGGGATTAGAATTTACTCAGTGAAAAATATGAGAAAAGAACAGAAAGTTTTCTTCTGGAAATAAAATTGAGTGAAGTGTCTTATATTCCCATTTGTTTACTTGGAGGCAAAATCAAGCTTGGAAGTTTCTTGCTATTTTTTACGCATGAAGAACCCACTTCCTCTTCCTCAAGACATTATATAGCCACTTCTGAATAAATGGGAAAACTTTAAAGTCTGCATAACAAATCACTTCATTTGAGCCATGCAATTAGCCTGCCTTGAGAGATTCCAGTAAAAGCAGCCTGTTCCCAGTAATTAGCAACAGTGAGACAAGATTATAAGACAGAAAACCACTAAAATTCTGGAATAGCAATAAAATACACCTTTCTGCTTCTAGTGGAGTTAATACAGTTAGTAAATGGCATAACAGAACAGATGTAGTCCCTAGAGGTATTTAAACAACATGTGGACCTGGTGCTGAGGGACATCATTAGTGGTGACCTGGCAGTTCTAGTTTAATGGCTGAACTTCATTACCTTAAACGTCTCTTGTATCCAAAAAGGTTCTGTTTAATTCTGTATAATAATGAATAATAGATTTCACTTTCTACCTATAAAGAAATGAAGTGCTGAACTGTGCTGAAATAAAAAGATCCTTCTCCCATTTTTCAATAAAATCACTTAGTCATTTGCTTTGCAGAGGAGCAGTTACTTCCATTAAAAGTTAGAATCATGGAGTCATAGAATCATAGAATCATGTAGTGTAGGACTCCACAGACAAAACAGCTTTGTTTGTATCATAGAATCATAAAATCATAAGGGATTGTAAGGGATCTCGAAAGATCACAGTATCACAGTATTATCAAGGTTGGAAGAGACCTCATAGATCATCAAGTCCAACCTGTCACCACAGAGCTCAAGGCTAGACCATGGCACCAAGTGCCACGTCCAATCCTGCCTTGAACAGCTCCAGAGTTGGCGACTCCGCCACCTCCCTGGGCAGGCCATTCCAGTGGCCAATGACTCTCTCAGTGAAGAATTTTCTCCTCCCCTCAAGCCTAAATTTCCCCTGGCGCAGCTTGAGGCTGTGTCCTCTTGTTCTGGTGCTGGCTGCCTGAGAGAAGAGAGCAACTTCCTCCTGGCCACAACCACCCCTCAGGTAGTTGGAGACAGCAATAAGGTCTCCCCTCTTCTCAAGGCTAAACAATCCCAGCTCCCTCAGCCTCTCCTCATAGGGCTTGTGCTCAAGGCCCCTCACCAGCCTCGTTGCCCTTCTCTGGACACGCTCAAGCACCTCAATGTCCTTCCTAAATTGAGGGGCCCAGAACTGGACACAGTACTCAAGGTGCGGCCTAACCAGTGCAGAGTACAGGGGCAGAATGACCTCCCTGCTCCTGCTGGCCACACCATTCCTGATGCAGGCCAGGATGCCATTGGCCCTCTTGGCCACCTGGGCACACTGCTGGCTCATGTTCAGGCGGGTATCAATCAGCACCCCCAGGTCCCTTTCTGTTTGGCTGCTCTCCAGCCACTCCGACCCCAGCCTGTAGCTCTGCATGGGATTGTTGTGGCCAAAGTGCAGCACCCGGCACTTGGACTTATTGAACGCCATCCCGTTGGACTCTGCCCATCTGTCCAGGCGGTCAAGGTCCCGCTGCAGAGCCCTTCTGCCCTCCAACTCAGACACATCTGCCCCCAGCTTTGTATCATCTGCAAACTTGCTGATGACTGACTCAATGCCCTCATCCAGATCATCTATGAAAATGTTAAAGAGGATGGGGCCCAGCACTGATCCCTGAGGGACACCACTAGTGACCGGCCGCCAGCTGGATGTGGCACCATTCACCACCACTCTCTGGGCTCGGCCCTCCAGCCAGTTCCTAACCCAGCACAGAGTGTTGCCGTCCAAGCCGTGGGCTGACAGCTTAGCCAGCAGTTTGCTGTGGGGCACAGTGTCAAAGGCCTTGCTGAAGTCCAGATAGACCACATCCACAGGCCTCCCCACATCCACCAAGTGGGTCACCTGATCATAGAAGGAGATCAGGTTGGAGAGGCAGGATCTGCCCTTCCTGAACCCATGTTGGCTGGACCTGAGCCCTTGGCCATCCCTCAGGTGTGCAGTTATTGCCCCCAAGATAACCTGCTCCATCAGTTTCCCTGGCACTGAGGTCAGGCGGACAGGCCTGTAGTTCCCAGGATCCTCCAGCTGACCCTTCTTGTGGATGGGGATCACGTTGGCCAGTTTCCAGTCACCTGGGATCATCTAGTCCAATCCCCCTGACACAGCAGGATCACCCAGACGAAGTCATACAGTCTGTCCTTTTTTAACTCCAGAGTTCTAGAAAGACACTCTATAAAGCATGCAAGATACCAGAAAGTATTTTTAAAGCTATGTGTCATCCTTGGAAGCAGATTTTTAAAATCAGTTACCTGAAAGAGGAAAGATCTTTGTGAAATCATACCAGCAGTCCTGGCTAACCAGGGAGGTCCTGGTTGACTAGAGATTAGCAAATGTGACACCTAAAATGGGACATCACAAGAGGGACAGGAAGAAAGATCCATGGAACTATAGGTGTGTCAGTCTGACTTTGGTGATATGGAAGGTTATGGAGCATCTTGAGTGCCATCACACAGCACACACACAGCAACCAGGGGTTCAGACACAATTAGCACGGGTTTATGGAAAGCAGATACTGCTTTACTAAGCTAATCTGTGATAAGGTGACCCACTTGGCAGATTATGAAAATGCACAATATTGTCTGCTTGGACTTTAGTAAAGCCTTTGACACTATTTCCCACAACATTCTTGCGAGAAACTGGCTCCTTACTGCTTGGATAAGTAAACTCTTTACTGGGTAAGTACTGGCTGAATGACCAAAGAGTGGAGTTAAATCCAATTAGATACCAGTCACAAGTTCTGGGTTTCAGCACTGAGGCATGTTTTCCCTGATATCAACAGTCTGGATGAGGGGATCAAGTGCACTCTCAGTAACTTTGCAGACAATTATGAGTCGAATGGGTGTGTTGATCTGTTTGAGGGTAGAGAGCCTCTACAGAGAGATGTGAACAGGCTGGATTGATGAATCAAAGCTAAGTGTATGAACATCAATAAGTCTAAGCACCAGGTACTATATTTGGTTCATAATAACCCCATGGAAAATTAGAAGCTTTGTGAAAACTGCCTGGGGAGCTGCAAATCCAAAAACGACATGGAGGCATTGGTTGGCAGCTGGGTGAATATGAGCCAGCAGTGTCCCAGGTGATCAAGAAAGCCAGCAACACCCTGGCATATGTTAATGTGGCCAGCAGGAGTAAGAAAGTGATTGTCCCTCTGTATTCAGCACAGGTGAGGTCACACCTTTAATACAATGTTCATGTTTTGGCACCTCAATACAAGAAAGACACCAAGGTCCTAAAGAAAGAGCAGTGAACGTGGTGAAGTGTCTATAGCACAAGTCTTTTAAGGAGCAACAGAGAGCTGTTGTTGTTTATTCTGGAGAAAATGAAGCTGAGGGGAGACTATTGCTGTCTACAGTTCCCTGAAAGGAGATTTTGGTGAGGTGAAGATCAGTCTATTCTCACAAGTGACAGGGAAACAGGACTAGAGGAAATGGCTTCAAGCTGCACAAGGGGAGGTTCAGAATGGGTATGAGGAAAAGTGTCCTTACTGCAAGAGTGGCTGAGCATTGGTACAGGTTGCCCAAGGTAGTGGTGGCATCACCACCCCTGGAGGTATTTAAAAGACATATAATTATAGTGCTAAAGGACAAGATTTAGAGGTGATTTAGCAGTTCCAAGTAAAAAAGAATTCCCAATAAGAAAATATTTTCATGTCTCCACATACAGTTAATTTCATACAAAGAGAAGCATAGTTGCAGATCTTCAGTAAATGCAGCTTATTCCATTTCTTCCTTTGCACATAAAATTCACCCTTAGCTTTCCAATGGCAAAAAGTCAAAGCTGAAGAAGCGCTTTATGTAATTGTACAAATATTATGTACATTTGCCAGCTCCATAATTTCTCTGTCTTCTTCTGAGTCCGTTTTAAAACCAGTCCTTAATGGTTGTGCAGAAGGATGTCAGGGAAGGGGCCAGTTCCTGAGCAGGGGACATGAGCCAGAAGTCCCGTTGTGGCTGCTTGCCAACAAGGCATCAGGATGAAGAGCAGCAATCCCAGACCAGGATCAGTGTGAGAGAGTTGGGTTGGGTGCAGTCCAGCAACAAGATTGTCAGGGGTCAGCAGCCCTGGTGAAATGCATTCATGCATCTACTTACATGGCTGTGAGGTACAGGGAAGGTCCTGCCTCAGCTTAAGAATGGCTTCCAGGGAAGAAGGCTGTAGCAATCATCAGAACATTATAACAAAATCTGGAAAGAAATTTCATGGGTTTTTTTCCATAGATAAATATTATGTTTTACTTAAAATGTTAATAATAAAGTCTCTTTTGTGTCCATTTTCTAAAATATTTTTTTAAATAGGCAAATTTTAAGAGGCTGTAGCCTTCACAGTCTCAGTTTAGTCTGCCACAACAAGAGAAGTTAACGTCATCTCTTGAGTGATCAGTAATGACGGTACTTTTGCGGAGACACCACTAACCCAGTCTCTTCAAGCAGACAATAAAAAATGCCAAAGACCTTGGTCTAGGTGATCCTGCTGTGGCAGGGGGATTGGACTAGATGATCTTTTGAGGTCCCTTCCAATCCCTAATGATTCCATGATTCTATGATTCTAAGAAAGTTTGTAATCACAAGGAAGAAGCAGAAAGCGGTAGTTTCAAACTGAAGGGTTGGTGTCCAAAGGAGGTTGGATAGCCAGATCCTTACATATGTATTCCAAGAATTTTTACTCCTCATCCTTACTGAGTCAGGATGGTAATGAGTGTGAATGTAATTCCATCCCTACTACCTCTCAGTTGGCAATAATTTATGTGATTGTGGAGAAGAACCGTGGCACAGTACTGTTCGAAATCCTGCCAACTATATTACTTCCATCCTCATTTCTGAAAGCAGTAATAAAAAATAGTCTCATTTAGAAGCACTGCAGTGCCTCATGTTTTGCAAATACATTTAAAAGAGAAGGGAAAGACTCAAATTAATTTTTGTCTTTACAGTTGAAATTAATTAGCAAAAGTTCAATTAGCAAAAGTTGCCAACTAAGGACCTTACTCATTAGCATAAAATCCCTAAAATGTGGTCTTGACTGTACTGAAATACCTTTTTAATTTAGCTTTGCATATGTTGTGAAGAACGAGTTGCTTAATTAATAACAACTAAGATTTAGCTGATTGCTTACAGCTGATTTCTAGCTTGATGGATGGTTTTGTACTTCGGAGGTTTGTAGTAAAAACACTTTCTGCTATCCTTCCTTTTTTTCTGTGGTCTGTGTAAGAGTCTGTAACTGCACCGTCCTAAGTATTTTTGAACAGATACATTTTGTGCTGAGTTTTCAAGGAGAAAGTGTCTTTACTGATGCGAGCACATCATCCTCTTCAGATGCTAATTAGTATTGTTAAGCAGCCTGTACAAAACAACAAAAAGCAAAGTCTTTTTCTAGGAAGAGTAAGCAGCAAGTAATGCCTTTTGAGATGTGACTTCTGCATTTTCAAAAGAATTTGTTTTAAGGCTAACCTGAGAATTTTGGAGACTGTAAGTGTCCTGGTTGAAATTAGAACTCAACTAATCTTATGCAGTTGTTTCACTTTTCAGCTCAGTCTCTTCTAAGTAAATAAACAGAATCACAGAACATCAGGGATTGGAGGGGCCCTCAAACATCATCTAGTCCAATCCCCCCTGCACCAGAGTCAGATCATCTAGACCAAGCCACATAGCAATATATCCAGGTGGGTTTTCAATGTCTCCAGGGAAGAAGACTCCGCAATCTTCCCTGGTAGCCCATTCCAATGCTCTGTCAGCCTCACTGGGAAGAAGTTCCTTCTCAAATTTATATGGAACCTCCTATGTTCCAGCTTACACCTATTGCCCCTTGCCCTATCACTAGATGACATAGAGAAAGAAATAGAGGTCAGTCATCAGCTTTATGTGTAGCTGCTTTCTCCTGTTCAGCTGAAAACATGCCAATGAAAACATTTCCATTCATTCTGAAATATCTCCAAGTCACTCATTTTGATCCACTGGGATATAAATCAACCCTACTGTAATTTTAGACCCTGCTTTCAGCATTCCATGCAATTATAGTGTCTCATTATAATAAAGATCAGGTACTATAGCAAGATTTAGCAACATGAGCACCAGTAAGTCCCAACACTGCACTGACATTAGCTTTCACTCTTTGAGTAATAAAATAAGAATCATTACTATGTGGAGTATGTACACTCAATTTTAATTCCTCATCTTATTCAATTCTAAGGTGGTTCACACTCATAGAATCATTAGAAAAAAGTTGCTATTTTGCTCTTATGGGCCTGATATATCAGGTGTTTACTCTTTTCTCATCTGCATGCTCCTACCTATCCATAAATTTCAAGGTAGAATGGCCTCATGAATAACAAGCCTCGGTGCCTCTTGACTTGTGTTTCAGTTTCTTTGCAGGGTCTGTGTAAAATTTATATAAACCCTGAAATCAAGGTGAGCTTTATCTTTCATGTTTTTATGGATTCTATATTGCATGGCTAATGGCCACTTCTTGAACTGAGGGGCCCAGAAATGGATAGAAAACAATTAAGATACAAGCTAATAGACTTCGAGATTTGCATAATAATAAGAGTGTTGATTTACTCAGAAGAAATTCGAAGGATTAGCAGGATCTAGCTAATGCCCAGTATAATCCAGAATTTGTCCTAATATTAAGTCTAAACCTACTCTGTTTTACCTTGTAACTTACATGCCAGATGCTCTTATGTCTCCATCATCTTTGTGGCTCTGAAATAAATTTTCAACTCAGAGATGCTAAAGCTGGAGCATTAGTAGAAATAATGGCTATTTTGACGTCACTGGCAGCTTCCATTATGTCTTCCTTCTGACTAAGAAATTGTTAACTCTCCTCAGCTGGGTCATACACCCTAACGAATGTAGTAGTAAATGGTTCATGAATGTGGAAGTAAGACAAGCATCATTGACTTAGATAAATATGGTACCATGCAGAAACCCTCTGGACTCAGTTAATTACTGCAATTTCTCCTTAAATTGTTGTAAGAGTATCATGGTCCCAGAATGGATGTTCTAACTGATGTTTTGAAGGTCATAATTTTTGTTTCTTATTTATTAAAAAAAACTGCAGTATTTTAGGTACCAGTTACGTGCATTCTAAGAATTACTAGACTGGATTTGAAAAAAGGTGTTATGGCTAATAGATAAGAAGGAAATCCTTTACAAACCAGTGTTTTACCTGAGAAGAATGAATAGGGGAGAAGAAACCAAGAATTACTGTGAGACATAAAAGAGACCATCTTTAAGCATGCAGATCCCAGAAGTGTGACTTTCTTTTTGTAGAGCCAGGCTTTAGCAACACAGCTAGATGAACTGCTAACTTTTAGGCACATGTATTTGTGATATGTCGATGTGTATATTGCACCAGGTGTTGCAGTTTGAGAACTGCCAAAACTTTTAGAAATCCTTTCATGAGGAAGAAAAGTTGTGTTGTGTTCTGGGGGACCTGTTCCCGGTTGCACAGGTCACAGGACCCTTCCCCAGAAGCGTCTGTCCTGGGACCTGCCCCTGAAAGGCGGGCTAGGGGGAGCCTGTAAAATCCGGGACAGGGTCTTTGTTCGCACCCACTTTTTGCGGACTGTGGCCCTGAAGGGAGCACTCCCCCACCGCCCCGGGAATGGCGGTGGGGGGAGGGGGGGGTGAGAACCGCGGCTCTGAGGGGACCATGGCTCCAAGGGGGACCACAGTNGCACGTGGCTGGGCTGCCGCCATTTTGGAAAGAGTGATCAGCAGGAGGAGAGGCTGCTTGCCGTTTCTGCTGCTGAGAAAAGACTGGCAGCGCTTAGGTTTGGGGAAGAGCTCCTTCGTGCTTCGCTGAGGAAAGCAGAAGGACTCAGGAATCCTTAAACCTTGGGTGTGAAAGACAGAGACTGGGTATTTTGAAAAACGCATGCAGCTGCATAGAGGGACGCAGGTGTGGGCGCTGAGCAGTCAGGCCATCCCTATGCGTTGAGCTGGAGAAGCTACGCTGAGATTCATGTCTGCTGCACCGAGGGATGCAGGTGTGGGTGCTGAGAAACTCAGGCCATCCCGAAAGCATTGAGATGCTTGTCACTGCAAGCTTGAGTATATTTGCCATAAATATACACCTTGATGGGAACTGGATGCTATTTTACTCTAGTCTCAATAAAGTTTTGTTACAAAGGTGAATATGCTGAAATAACAACTACAGAAGCTTGATTTAATACAGCTAACCCTCCTCTGATTCTCCTTTCCCCACCCACCCCAAATTCTCTCCTATTCCTAGTGAGTGCTTCACAGAATGTGGAAACAGGAAGCAGAGGTGATAGTCACTATTATGTTGAGATGAGCAAGGAGGCAATCAGACATTGCTATGCTGCTGAAAGGAGAAGGTCTGTGGTGCAAAGAAATACACTGGCAGATGCAGTCTGTGTTTAATGTGGACTTTTGCAAGAAAAGGCACGACAGATACTTGATTTTTAAATGTTATTTCATGCTGTGGTGAAGGAAATGATAGCTATAATATTGGAAGGGAAAGGAAACTGCAAGAATGAAGGTTTGCTGGCAGCACTATAGAAAGAAAGTGAGAACAGTGCAGCTGTTCAGAGGTGAGGAAAATAATTTACTGGATGCATGTAGAAGTAGAGAATAAAGACACAAACTATTGAAAAGATTTTATTTCATCATAAGAAGCAGGTCCTAGTTTTTAATTCTTTTCTTACTTTTTGTTAATCTTTTTTTTTTAACATAACTTGTTATGACTAGGTGTCCAGTTCTGTGTTGAAAATTTGTTTCAGAGCCCCAAAGATGATGGAGACATAAGAGCGTCTGGCATGTAAGTTACAAGATAAAACAGAGTATGTTTAGACTTAATATTAGGACAAATTCTGTCACAGAAAGGGTGGTCAGGTACTGGAATAGGCTTCCCAGGGACGTGGTTGGGTCGCCATCCCTGGATGTGTTTAAAGATCATTTCGATGAGGGATTGAGGAATCTGTTTGAGGGGTGAACTTGTAACATAGGCTAGATGGTTGGATTCAATGGTTCCAGGGGGCTTTTCCAACCAGACTGATTCTGTGATTCTGTAAGGAGAGACTAGATCAGGAACTGTTCAGCCTGGAGAGGTGATGGCTCAGGAGAAACCTTATCCAAGTGTACAAATAACTGACCGAGGGTATTAAAGAAGATGGAGTCAGAAGCTTGTCAGTGTTAACAAGTGATGGATCCGGGAACAATAGACACAAATTAAAATACAAGAAATTCCATTTAAACATAAGTAACTCTTGTGACTATTGTTCTCTAAGCCCTTCCCACAGTGATTAATAATTGATCTATAGGAGGATTAGGATCAGAAACACCTCCTCCCCATTAGGATATTTGGATATTTGTACTTTTAGCATCTTTCAGAGTTGAGCCTGAAACTTGTTTTTATGTTTGCTTTCTAAAGATTAAATTACTAAGTGCATGAGAAGACATTGCTGGATTCAAAGCCTTTTCCCAGTATTGTCTTCTGGAATATTTGGGTCAGAAACTTCTGCAGCAAAAACAACACTGGGAAAAATTAATTTATCTCAGATAACTATGCATTTCACCTCCTGGCATCTTATAAATGCCACCTTTGTGTTATGTTAGAACAGAATAATTCATAATCAATCCTTAATTATTATGAGCACTGAAAAGATAATTCAGTACATCTGGTCTTATTGTGAGCTCACAGTTATTGAACAGAACAAATGGTTTCCATTTCTCAGAAGGTTCTGTATCTCCCTAATTAGTAAAGTGTTCAGTTCAGCTTTTCCATCTGCAGTAAAAACAGAGCTCTTACTATGCTGGAATTGGTGTTTTCCAGACAAAAATTAATACACAGGAAGAGCTAGTCCGAATACATCATTCCAGTTTATAAGGCTGGATCAAAACACAGGCTGGATTTAGTAGTACATGGGTCCATAAAATTGTCCAGGCACACAGTTATCCTCCAACCACAGGTGAACAGTTGATCTGTCAGAGAGTCAAGCCTGCACAACAAACTGGTGTCATTAGCCAAGCTAAACAGAAAATTCTAAAAAGCCAGCTCATTTATGCCAAAATGGAACACAGTCTCACCACATTAATCTGTTGCGCAGTGATATTTACAGGATTAAGACTACAGATGTGAGGGCTTAAAGTAATAGAAGCACTTTATTCTCCCTACTAACAGATTAATAAATTAACTTAAATTTTAACAAACACTTCACATCATCTGCAGACATTGAATTTCATGGTACTAGGGCTTTTATGCAAATTTCTAAACTGCTGTGATTTTTCTCATAATGGCACTGTCCGCTATGAAAGCAAAAATCCTTCTCTTCAGCTAGACGTACCTTTTTACAGCATTGGGCTGCTACTGTCTAGAAATATTAGGTGTATTGATCTTTCTGTGCATATATACTTTAGCAACAGTTTACTGTTTAAAGTCACTATATATGAAAATTCAGGTGGGATCTTTGTCACATGAAAACAGATCCTTAGCATCAGATCCATACCTTTAAACTCTCCAAGAAAAAGACCTGTGCTCCTCACAGCTTGTGAAGAATTGTTGGAGAACTCAGGTGAATGACTGAGAACTTAAAAGTTTGAACGGCCATAGAAGTTCAGCATTACTATGGACAGGTCCTTTTCTTCCCCTTTCCTTCATTTTGTGAAACAAAATCCTCTTTTCTTCCTATATTTTTTACTTTTTTTTACTTTTTACTTTTTTATTATTTTTTATTTTTTACTTTTTTTATCTTTTATTGAAAGATAATTCAATAGTTAATCTTCTCTACAATGATGTATAACACAGCTGATGGTGGTCAGATCTCAAAAGCTTCACTGGAATTTGTCAAGCTCTCATAAAAGTGTGTCTGGTGTCCATTCGAGGGTTAGGAATCATGGGGAAAACAACACAGCCCTGCACACATTGCTCCTATGGTTTAGCCTCTTTCAAGAACAAAAAAGGCTCTCAAACTTAATTGCTTGCCTGAATTTTGTGTTTCAACTGCTACCCACATATCTTGTACTCTTTTGTGGCTACAGTAGGTGTGCAGAAATACTGGAGTCAGATTTACATCTTAAGAGCTTTTTTAACCTTACAGATAATTAGAACATATTCAGCTACTGATGAGTTAAGAAATAGAGGCAGTGAACAGGGCTGCGTATGCTATATTTGGCTAAAAGAATGGAATAACTAGGAAATTACATTATCTCTTTAGGACGGGATTACTTAATCATTAACTATCCATAATCACATCCTGGAGGAATTTATTTTGTTACAACTCATTACTGCCCTGAGGGTACTGATAAGCTGTAATATCCCTGATTGGCCTCTTCTGGAGCAGCATCCAACCCTCTCTTGTATTTAAGGGTTGCTTCTCACTGCTCCCTGACCAGCCTTGCTCTCTCTTTGCATGCCAAAGCCCCTGCCCTGCCAGCTCTCACAGGAGTCCCTGTGATTCTGGTCCTCGGGCTTCCCCATCCCCTGCAGCATCCCCACAGAGGCAGGCTGCAGAAATCTCTTCTACATTGTTCAAGTTTCTGCCTTGAAAGCTTAAGGATTTTACTCTTCTGTGCTCATTTGTCTCTTCTATAGCAACTTATTAAGCCATCGGTTGACTTTAAAAATTTTGGAAAGCCAGTAGCTTTTCCACAAGCATCAGGAAGATGTGGAATCTGACATGGAGGATGAGGGAGATATTGCATTTGACACTCTTGTGGGGTTAGAATGATTCATCAGGTGAAGTGGTCAACTTAAGCAGCAACCAGATTTTCTTTTGTCTCTTTTGCCTTCTATAAGCAGTGCAACTACACTGCTTGAAACGAGCAACCTGCTCAAGATACTGTATTTGTGTAACAGTGTTAGGTCACGCTACCAAACACATGTGGGAAATCTAGAACTTATTTCTCACCGTCTCACCCAAAATACTTCAAGGTACAGAAAGCTTTACACTTTAGAAGAGTCAAAATTGGTTTGAGTTTAGGTTTTCAAAATAGTCAAATGAGTCCAAAACCTTTGTGAAAATGAAGTCTCTGGATTTATTTTTCCTTAAGGCCTCCAGAATCTCTCCTGAAAAGGGATTTCTCAGTATCAAAGGGTTTAAAACTTGGAGACAAAGTTAAGCTATTAGTTTAGTTTATATGCTAATAGGCTGAAACAGAAACAAAACAAGGACAATTTGAAAACCCACTTACAAATTGCAGGCAAAACCAAAAAACTAACTCAGTATGGTGAAAGAACAAGACACATTTAATTCACTCCACATAAGAATTCACCTCACAAAGACATACAGTGATTAATTGCATGTTCTTACATAATCAAGATTAACTGCAGTCCCCTACATCCTGCTGTTTCTGCTTCTTACGGAAAAGTGGTGTCCACTAAGTTCGTGCACAGGTCCCTCAGCATCAGCAGGGATCTTGAAGCCAAATTCCCTGTTCCATGTACTTCCATGCCAGCCATCCTTTTCCAGAAAACCAGTTCCAATGGCCACAAGTAAGGAGAGAGCTCTCTCAATTTCAGTAAACCATGGAGTTTAGATGAAACCTTCGTTCTGATAACCCTTGATGTAGTAGCACTCTTTCTCTCTGTTCATCACATTTCCAGGCCTAGCTCAGTGCCATGCATTGTCTGTGAGCAGCCTAAAACAGTGAAGTAGAAGAGGGGAAAACGGAGCTGAAAACCCAAACCCGAAAGCTCTAAAACCATCATTCCAGTTTTGCAGAGCCAAAAACTGTGATAAATTGCCTCAGCAACTTCACAAAGCCTCAGGCCAAGAATCCTACTCAAATTTCAAACTTCAACCTTCAGTTACTGTGAGAGAGAAGGTAACTGTTGAAGAAATCAAGACAGAGCAGCTGGCACTACATGATGACCTGAAAGCAGCAAAACCCAATAAATGTCTCCCAAGCATGTTAGTAATTCGGGTAATTATGGAGGAGAAGCATTCTTGCACAGACTTGGACTTAAGTACAACAGGTTCACAAAAAGGAACAAACAAAGAGCCACTGCCGTACAACCACCTGTCATGGAAAAGCAGAGTTCAAGTATCAGCCCTTGTGAACAGCTACCACCACACTGCAGGAAGCCATGCACTTCCGTATTTTATGCAAAGACTGAAAAGTGTAAAATTCTACTGCTTTCTTGTAACCTTACGCTTGTGCTATCTCTGTTTTATAACCCTGCATCCTAGTTCCTGTATTTTCGTTTTATTAGTTCATGGAGAATTACAGACCACAAAGCACCATTTTTTCTCAGCTGAATTTTCTCAGAACTGACTCATGCTGGAAACTATATCTTATATAACTTCCTATAGTGCTTGGAAGCTAAAACCATAATTAACTTTGGTAATTAGAGTTAGAATATTGCAATAACTCTTCCCAAAGAACTACATTTACCATGAAGTTATTAATCTTTGAGGCCTATTCTCGCATGAGTCGATTAATAAGTTGACAACATTGTGGTGTTCCGTAAATAGCCTTAAGAACGAAGCTCCCAGACACTGCTGTCCCAAGAATTCATGAACAATACCCTGGATATCAGGTTTTGATAATAGCAGACACTGCATTTTAAATTTTTGTATGAATATTAATGAGCTAATGCCAAGTTCAGTCCTCAAGAGAATAATGAGGACAAGAACCTGGCTGTAACGTTTCTAACTTTGTTAGTTAATTTATTTGAGTCATGTACTATTGAGGTTCTGCATCTTTACAAGAGAAAAGGTCTAGGTGAATTTTCATAGCATCGTTCCACCACCTCATGGCTGTCCAGATGAACAACCCAGCACAAATTCTCATCTATTCCAGCAGCCTACACAGGGGCTACAAATAATAGTTGTCCAGGAAGACCTTGGCAGAAACGGAGCTTTGCTGACACTGTGGAGCTAACTGGATTGTCATACTGTATCGCATGAGAAGCAGAGCAAAGCTGATGCTGGGTTATTTTGGAAGTTTCACAGAATCACAGAATGTTACAGGATGGAAAGGACCACACAAAATCATATTCCATGAAGAACACACTAATATGTTTGGCTAAGTTGTTTCAAATTTAAACTAGGCTGGGCTTTTGAGCCAAAACCTATTTATAGGTTTCCCAAAATTGTCTTGAGAAGATCATAGAATCACGACGGATTGGAAGGGACCTCGAAAGATCATCTAGTCCAATCCCCCTGACACAACAGGATCACCAAGTCACACAAGAACTCATCCAGGTGGGTCTTGAACATCTCCAGTGAAGGAGACTCCACAACCCCCCTAGGCAACCTGTTCCAGTGCTCCGTCACCCTCACTGTGAAGAAGTTCCTTCTCAGGTTGATGCGGAACCTTCTA
>VXBP01003391.1:0-25860 GCA_013400115.1 Rhinopomastus cyanomelas | reverse complement strand
AAGTCAAGATAAATGACATCCACTGCTCTGCCATCATCTATCCACGTGATTGCGGCCTCATCAAAGGCTATCAGGTTGGTCAAGCATGACTTTCCCTTTGTAAAGCCATGCTGACTGTCCCTAATGACCCTCCTGTCCTTGATGTGCCTGGAAACAACCTCTAGAACAAATTCTTCCATTCACCTTTCCAGGGGTGGAGGTGAGGCTTCTTTCCCTTTTTAAAGTTTGGGGTAATATTTGCTATCCTCCAGTCCCTAGGCACCTCTTCCTTTCCCCAGGACCTAGAAAAGGTGAGGGAGAGTGGCTTAGAAATTACTTCCGCCATCTCCCTTAGCACATACAGGTGCATTCCATCTGGGCCCATGGATTTGTGTACGTCCAGCTTGCTCAACTTATCCCTAACCCAGTCCTCATCAGCTAAGGCAGGCTCACCTGTTGCCTCAACCTCCTCTGCAGCCTTGGATCTTAATATCAAGACAACCCCTAGAAAGGTAAATCCTTCCTTTGCAGAATACGTTTCTAAAAACAGTCTTTGCCAGATTTTCTCAAGTTTAGAACAGCCAGCTTTAAGCATTTCTCTGAAGACAGTATGGAGCCATCATAACTGTCAGGGGTATTATCTTAAGTCCTAGATAGTTCACCATTTAACGTCATTAGTTGATCAGTTGGTCAGGCTGGAGACGAAGTTAATCTATGAATTTAGTTACTGTGCTAATGGGCCAAACAAAAATAAAGAGGACTCAAAACCACTTACAAAACTTGCAGGAAAAACTAAAGTTTCATTTGGAGGAAAAAACAAGGCACATTTAATTCACCAGCAGCCCAATGAAAAACATGCAGAGATTAATCTTATGTTCTTACATAACTGGGCTGAGTCACTATCTCTACCGCCTCCTAGTGGAGAGACTTCCAGCAGTCCTACCTCCTTGTGGAAACACGGTGCCCATAGGATCATAGGATCATAGGATGTTAGGGGTTGGAAGGGACCCAAGAGATCCCTTGGCATCAACAGGTATTTTAAGAGCTAGTTCCCTGTTCCATGTTCCTCCAAGCCCGTCTTCCATTTTCAGCATGACAATTCCTATGGACAACGAACAAGGGAAAGACTCTCTCTTCATTCCAGCAAACAAGTGGTTGCAGGTGAATTTTTGACTGTGCTGATCTCAAAGTTCCAAATTCCACTCTCTGTGCACTATGTTCCCAAGGCAAAATGGCTGCTGTGCTCAGGTGCAGTGCCATGTGTATCCCTCTGAACAAACGTGAAAAGGAAGTGAGGAAGGAATAGGAATCCTGAAACAGGAAGCAGAAAGCTCCAAAGTCACTGTACAAGTACACAGGGTCGTCTATTTGGCCAAACTGAAGCTAAGGAAGCACTTAGAATTCCAAGACCCTCTGTTATAGGTTGCTATAACAACTCCCTGCTGCCTCAGGCAAGAAACCTACTCAAATTCAAACTACATCGGTAACATATACAACTTTCACACTTGCTATCTCTGACATATCGTTTTTTGTGTTTTATTTTAAAAGTTTTCCAGGAGCATATTTTATTATTTTATTCTTTTATAGAATATATATTATATAGAATATATATAAAATGATATATATATTATTTTATTCTTTTATTTTATTCTTTCTAGAATCCAGCTCCTACAGTTCCCAGCAAGGAAAAGAAAAATATGGGGAATTTTTGCTGCTTACTCAAGCTTGGCATCTTCTACATCAAAACCAATCAAACCAATTTAGGAAGGAAAAACAAAACAGAGATGATGAAAATAAAAAGCAGTTTTTAATTACAGGTTGAGAAGGTAGAGTAACTAAAGGCCTTCTTTGCTTCCATCTTCACTGCAAAATACAGTCCTCATGAAGCCAGAGCCCTGAAGACAAGATACAAGGTCGGGTGAGAAGACTCTCTCAGTAGACGAGGATCAAGTTAGGGAGCTCTTAGCAGAGCTGGACATCCATAAATCCATGGGCCCTTATGGGATGCACACATGAATGGTAAGAGAGTTGGCAGATGTTACTGCCAGGCCACGTTCCCTCCTGTTTGAAAGATTATGGAGAGCTGGAGAGGCCCCAGAGACCTGGAGGAAGGCTAGTGTCACTCCAGTCTTTAAGAAAGACAAGAAAGATGACCTGGAAAACTACAAGCAGGTTAGTGTCGCCCGTGTCCCTGGAAAGATGATGGAACAAATTCTTTTGGATGCTATCTTCAAGCATTTGGAAGAGAATGAAGTTATTTGGAGTAGTCAGCATGGATTCATCAAGAGCAAATCACACTTTACTACAACAGAGTAGGGTCCAGGTAGACACCTGTGATCCCAGGGGTCAGTACTGGGTCTGATCTTGTTCAATATATTCATTCATAAACTGGACAAAGGGACAGAGTGTATCCTCATCAGGTATGCTGATGACACAAAGCTGGGAGGAGTGGCTGATGCACCAGAAGTCTGTATTTCATAGAATCGTAGAATCATCAGGGATTGGAAGAGACCTTGAAAGATCATCCAGTACAATCGTCCTGCCACAGCAGGTTCACCTAGACCAAGTAATAGAGTCTGTCAGGGTTAGAAGGGACGACAGTATCATTCAGTTCCAACTCCCCAGCGATGGGCTATATGTATTTGCTATGCAGATGAACCTAACAGAGTCTGTGCGTGCCTGAGAGGAGAAAGAAGAAGAGATGGTACAAGCCAAGAGAATCAGTCTCTCTGCTGGTGCCAAAGCTATCACAGGGGTCTCATCGTACAATTGGCAGTTTCTGGTCAACACACTCCACTTGTCCCACTCACAGCCTGGCCTTGCAAGGCTTTGGCATAAGAAGGGCAGGTAAAGAACTGTGGACATTTTGCCATTCATCCTAGGAACATTTGATTGCCTAATACCAGCAAAATGAACTCTGTGGTTAAAAGACTAAAGTGGTTCAATTCCTTAGTTTAATACCTACCACTGAATAGAAACACACGCACACATATATATATGTATGCATAGTGTCCCTCTAAGAACTTCTCTGAAGTTTTCATTTTTTGGGGGTTGTAAAACTTGGGGTTATCCTTATGTGTATATGGATAAACCATTAGCAGCGGTGTAGCTTTTCTGAAAGGATGGATTAACAAGCTATTTACAATAGAGACACCACTGCTGTGTAGTTAGATGTTAATTATTNCCAACCCCTAACATCCTATGATCCTATGATCCTATGAACTCTTTCTGTCAAAGAATCTCAGGTTTAGTAAGACGCCATGCTGAAGTCACTATTCAGACAGCATTTAATGTTGCATTTTAATTTAGTCAATTTTAGGCTTTCCCTGACATCCCCCTCCTTAGGTGTCTGTCATAAATTATTGTGTCTCTTAATACAGAATTAAGCAGATGTATTGGTTTCTATTATTATTGTTTGCTTTTTTAAATATTAAAACAAAAACAACAACCAGTTTTCTTTAAATATAGTCTTCTGGGAAAGTCGTTTTAGTTATTTTAAAAGCAAAAATACTTTAAAAGATGTTTCCACTAAATATACAACTTAATTTTCCCCTTAAAAACCGGTTTTCTCAAAACAGTATTGTTCTGCTTTCAGCCAGGACAGACCTAATTTTCCTGTTTAGTAGCTAGCATAGCCCTGTGTTTTGGTTTCAGTTTGGGAATCATATAAGAAGAATATTGATAATACACTGATGTTTTTAGTTATTTCTAGGAAATGCAATGCTTCTCAGCTTCCCATGTCTTGCTAGTGTGCAGGTGCACAAGATGCTGGTAGGGAAGATTGCCAGAGCAGGAGACCCAAACAGAAAATACAATATTCCATATCATAAAACATCATCTTCCTGGCTTGTGCTTGTGGCATATTCTTCTCTGGGAAAAGACTGGGCCCTTGTCTGTGGACAGTCAACAATTGCTTGTGCAACTCTTATTTGTATATTCTATTTTACTAATATTATCTTTATTACTCTTATTTTATCTCAAGTCTTGTTTTTATTTCAATTCCTCTAACCTTTACTCCTCCAATTCTCTCCCTGTTTCCCAGGGTTGGGGTAGAGTGGTGGGTCCGGTTGGCTCAGTTGGTAGAGCACGGGACTCTGAATTACTGTGGTCATGGGTTTGAGCCCTGTGTAGGACCTCTTGAGACAGTACTGTAGGCTTACCCTGCTCCAGCAGGGGGGTTGGACTTAGATGATCTTTCAAGGTCCCTTCCAACCTCTAACATTCTGTGATTCTGTGATAAAGCTGCTGCATGGTGTTTTGCTGCTGGCCAGGTTTGAAGCAGGACATTTATAAAATCCTTGCAAATTAGTAAGCACTCACAAATTTACTAACAGCCTCAAATGTGTACATTTCTGCAAACGGAAGTGTTGTCCCTGAACCTCTTCACTATCTCAAGAAATGCTGTTTTGCAGACACTGTTTCTACAATCACATAGGCAAAGTCTTACTCACCTATACCAGGAAATTGCCTAGTAAGTACAAGAAAAACAAAATCTGGAGTGGAAGAGACAGTGCCCTAAATGATACAAGTGAAATTTTATCTTTTTGTATGAGATTGATACAAAACTGGACATCCTTTCATTGTTAGCATAGGTTTTCGAGTGACAAGCCTTAAAGGCCAGTCAGAAACAAAGTGGTGGTAATAACCTCATGACTACACAGTCCATATGCACTTTATCAGTTTAAGTTTTTAGGCATTTGAGGTTAATTTGGATGGAGCCTGAAAACGTCAGTTTTCCACCCAAACAACACATCATTCAGATGGCACAGAACCAATAACAATTTCATGCCCTCTGAGCTTCTTTATATATCAACTAACAAATAACTTCAGAAAATATTAACTCTGTGTCACATTAGTAACACAACTGGCCAGAAATTAGCACAGGACAAGTTTGTTTTGGTTCCTTCAATTATTTTTCTAATTTCCATAGAACTTATTAAGCAAAGTTGTTCAAAGAAAGTGATACACGTTTTCCATAATTATTACTAGCAGTCGTTGTCAAAGGTCAGTTTCACCAAACAGCCACAGGGAACTTACTGAATGTGAACTGTTGGGAGAGCATATGCTACCAACCATCATTTTCTGACTAAATTTGGTTCTGCTAGAAAATTCCTGATAACTTCCAATTATCAGCTGATAGCTAGAGGAAAAAAATAGGTACATAGATGCATGTATTAGTGCTACGAGTGCTTCAGGGCAATAGGCATCTGCATCCTATCGTGGGGTGGGGGGGAATCTTCTTTTTTTCAACATGGTTTTGTACCTTTAGGAAACAATATTGTGCTCATTTGGAGAATTCTTTGTTTTCAGAGCACATAATATCAAATGAAAATTAGATAGAAAACCAAAGAGCAAACCAAAACAAAGCAACCTCCCACACAACTTCAGAGTTTTACTAGCTTGAATCACTTGTCATTTATTATTTTGTTGAATAGCAGCTTTCATCCTTTAGGATATTGGAATTTCTGGATAGTTAAAGCATTGTCAATCAAGTGGTCTTTTCTCAGCAATATGTACAGCAAACATTGTGTTTCTATTTGCTAATTGTTCAGGTGCCACAACTAACACTGTAATGGTCTAAAGCCGTATTGTGATACTGTAGACACAAGCTGTAATACGTGACAGCAAAAGAAAAGGTTGGTAGCGAAACCTCCAAGATCCTTTGCCTGCTGTGGTGGGGCGATTGGACTAGATGAACTTTCAAGGTCCCTTTCTATCCCTAATGTTCCGTAATTCTGTGAATAGTAACAAAGAACTGTGATCTGAAAATATCTGTGAATAATATGTAAGGAAGAAAAAAGTAAAAATAAGAACTGCTAAATATTTCTCATGGAGAAGTTGTATCCACTGTCAATATCTGTACCTACTGCTTAGAATGACCTCCACTAGACCTGTGCAGTAAGGAATTAACACTCTCCACTCACATTTTCCTTAAAATCTCACATTTCAGTATCAGTTGTAGTATCATTGTTAGTGGTTATCTGAATCTGAAACAGTCAATCAAATTGTTATAAATCAGTCTAGAGATACCTTACAGAGGCAACCATGGATGTTTCAGTTCTTTAATTAGTACAAACTAAGGATTACCACCTTCCAGGCAGCCTGTCTGTCTCACCTAAAGCTAAGGGGGAGGAAAGGGATAAGAAAGGACACAATAAAAATGAACAAAAAATGCAGAATTCACTCTAACACAGTCCTGACTCCAAAGACAGAATGCAGAAACTATAAAAGATGAAAACTCTGGAGACATCTGAGTGCATATTTTTTAACCATGTCAAAAGTCTACTTGCAATTTAAATTCTGCATCATTAAAGCCCCAGCTGCTATTCTGTTATTTTATTTTTCAATTATTAATAAATTGGTGTGTGGGAAGTCTAATTTTGAAGGAAAACTTTGAGAAAAGCCCAAAGCAAGTGCAGCCACACTGCAGAGTAGGTAATGAACAAAATCCCTTTCAGTTTTTGCCTAAGGAGTCACAAGAAAGCTGGACACTATCTAAATTATGCAAGATTCCTTAGCATAGGAAAATTAACCTTTTTCACATCATAAGGCTGTCACAATTTCTGTTTAGTACTATCTGATGCTTTACAACCCCTTATCTATGCTTTATTAGATTAGTTGTGAGGATGCTAGATAAGAGGTGAAAGTCTTCCATAAACTAAAACCCAGGAGTGTGAAGCTAATACATTGCATAAATAGACACACTTGTCAATCGGACCAGGAGCTAAGTGCTGATGATGATTTTCTAAACACAGACGTAGCCAAACACACTAGCACATGTGAAATAATGACAACTTCTTCACACTTGTTCTTCATTTGTATTGCAGCTGCGCAGAAATATTGCTGCTGCCTGTCCCCAGCTTCCTGGTATTTCCCTGCCGTCCTGCCTCCTGTCTTCTTATAACACCAACTTTAGCCTAAGGAGCAATATTCTCCTCCAGGTCAGAACAGTGGACAGTGCTGCCACTGCAGGCTGATTTCAGTTGATTTTCACAGAAAGCTGTATCTCTGCTTAGGAAAGAAAAAGATAAACAGCCTGAGGACAGAGATCTCTCCCCATATTCTGTGCAGTTTCCTGGTAACTGGATATCCTTGGTCTTTCATTGCAATTGAGCTGCCACTGTTAGACCACAGCCTGGACACAGGCTGCCTGACTGCATTTCAGAATGTACGGAGAAATACAAAAGGCAGACAATGACATTAGAATTGAATATGCAAGAACACAAAGCGCTAGAGTAAAATGAAACTACTAAAGGGCAGGAACTTGTGAGAAATCTATTCATAACTATTAAAAAGTTGATTTCTTGCATGGCAGAATGTTAAATATTCTTTCTGAAAATAATTTTAAAAATTCCTGTGTGATAATTTTAAAAATTCCTAGGTGATCCTACTGTGGCAGGGTGATTGGACAAGATCATAGAATCATAGAATTGTAGAATCTTAGAATCATTAGTGATTGGAAGGGACCTCAAAGATCATCTAGTCCAATCCCCCTGCCACAGATGATCTTTTGATCTAATGATTCTATGATTCTGTGATTCCTATCTGGCAGAAAGCTACTGAGCTTTTACCCAGTAGTGATAGATAAATAATTTCCTTTTAGCAGGATCATAACTAGTCAGAGTATAAGTTCCTGAGATCAGTCTTTCACCTGGCAGCCTTAGCTCAATTGTATTCAAGTTCATAAAGAACAGATATAATTCAGGTTGTGTAGGTTGAGAGAAAATGTCATGGTAATTTGCGGATCACCATCTAGAACTGAGATACTTCCCCATATCTGCAAGGTACCTGACATTGTATAACCATACGCAGAGCACAGGTTTTAGCTGGGTGTCTTGAGCTTGGGAAAAGGGAGAATGAGTGTTAACCTCATTAAAGTTTATAAATATGTGAAAGGTGTGTGTCAAGAGGATGGACCCAGGCTCTACTCAGTGTCATGTAATGATAGGACAAGGGGCAATGGTTGTAAGCTGGAACATAGCTCTTCAAAAGACAGGAAGAAAACCCAAGAGGCAGATACTATCCCTCCTCCCTCCATCTGTTCATTCTCCCAGGACTCACGCTGCACTTAAGGATCTCCTAGCTGCCCTCTTAGTCCTGATGGACCATTTTTGTCTGCGCATCTCATCACCAACTACCCTGGTTTTAGTACAAGGCTTTAGCACAACAGTTCAACATCCCGCTGTACTTTTGTAGCCAAAGAGGCAAAGTAACAGGCCACATGAAGAAAATACTAAACATACAACTCAGATCCATAAAAATAATGAATCTCAGGGATTACGGCAGGAGTTTGATTGTAAAAGCTCCTCCTGACAAGCTGTGACAGTGCTCTTCGTTGTATTTAGAGCTTTCTGAGCACCTTGCAGTGCCCGTGTGCAGCTGGCCACTGGCACAAACTGTTGCATCCAAGTCCCTTTGAGTCGCTGCGTTAGGGACCATGAGGAAATCTGGGCATAGCACATGTTTTCCACGACGATTCACTCAGTAATCAGTTACTCTTTCCTCCTTTTCAGGCAACCACTGCGAAATGAAGTGTCTGGAAAAAGTCGACGACTTGTCAGACAGACACAGAGAATGGGGACTCGATTATTTTCTGGAGGTGATCTATATTCTAAAGTTTGTAGCCTGATTAAAATGAATGAATTTAACTCCTATATCACTTAGAGTTTGTTCCCACCTTTCAAAATGAGACATGTCCTGTGTTTCAAAGTTGTGAAGATCTGGAGCTTAGGGAGATCTGGAGCTTTAAGACCTGCCTGGATGTGTTCCTGTGTGACTTGGTCTAGGTGATCCTGCTGTGGCAGGGGGATTGGACTGGATGATCTTTTGAGGTCCCTTCCATTCCCTAATGATTCTATGATTCTATTCTATGATTCTATGATAGGAGGTTCCACATCAAACTAGGAACTTTTCCCAGTGAGGGTGACAGAGCACTGAAACAGGCTGCTCAGGGAGGTTGTGGAGTCTCCTTTACTCGAGATGTTTAAAACTGCCTGGCTATGTTCCTGTGTGACTTGGTCTAGATGATCCTGATGTGGCAGGGAGATTGGACGAGATGATCTTTCAAGATCCCACCAATCCCTAAAGTTCTGTGATTCTGTGTCAATTTACTAATACTCATGCCATGCCCATCCTTTTGCATTAAAAGTATATGTACTTACATATAAGCTCATACATAAATGTGTATTGCTGTACACATTCATGTACGTACTTGTAAAAACAAACAACACATCACACATATGTTAAATTATAATACTCTGTCCTACAGCACGGTCATACAGAAATGGATCAACTTTACTGATGTGATCAGCCACCATTTTATTGATTCAACACAATCCCCCTTCCCATCAAAGTACTCTCTATCCATTTCACTAGTAATTCACAGCTGCTGGCACTCGGCAACCTACCCTCCACATCACATCCACAGCATCAGGAAAGCATAACTTCGTTTCGCAAGTGAGAGATGAGAAAGGTTAACATTAAAAAGGAGTCTGCCAAGGGAAACTACAACCAAGTCTCCCTTTTCTTAGAGTGAATTCCTAACGATTAAGCAATCCAAAGTAACTTTAAATATCTAGGTGGTGAATGTGTTTATATATCACCCATGGAAAGATGAAATGATGGGATGGACATTAACGATTAAAGTCTATGTCCCTTTCAAGGAATCTCCTCCTACTTACTCTACATTTGTGTGAAATGAAGGAGGGATTTTGCCAAAACTTTTTAAATGGATACGTGAATTCAGGCTTAACAACAGCAAAACTAGCAAACTTCATACACCAGTTCATTATTTAACAAGCATCTTAGCGCAGAAGTCCCAAGTCTGCCAACAGTAAGTTGAAGGCATCCTTAGTGCAAGCAGTTTGCTTAAAATACCTCCTGGCACTTTTTCAAGGTCTTCGGGCAAAAGTCCAGCTCACTGAGATGTTCACATTGAACTGAAAATTGTTTTTCGCAGTCTCTGTTCAGGCCCCTTGACACTGTTTAGTGAAATCAAATATGTTTTTGTTCATAATTGACGTAAACAACCACCTACTGAAAAGTAAATAATTAACAACCATGCCTTGACCTATCCCATATGAAATGATCCCACTTTTGTACAGGAGCAGGAATACATGATCTTCAGTGATCCCTTCCAATTCACTCACTCTGTGATTCTGTGATTTTGTGAGATGTTGCCACAGAAACTACTTCAGTTTCTAAGACAAATGTAAAAAGAGAGAAACAATAATGTCATTTTCTTTCTTCATTCCTTAGAGAAAAACTAAGTGGAGGTAATAAATCATCTTTAATTGCTGCTTTAGAAGCAGACTCTCTGGCGACATTAAACTGCAGAACCTTTTAGAAAGATAAGTAAAAATTGGTTTAAGAGTTATGCACCCCTTTTGTTTTGTATGCCTGTCACTAATATCTCTACTATGTTAAATCAAGAGCTACAAGTCACCTCAGACCAGAAACTGTAATAAAGCTGTTACCGTTACTGTTCACCATTAACTGCTTAGTATTCTTCTATCCAGTAAGAATGCGAAGGAAGCAGCTGTGGTAACAGCTACTGGTGTGTATGTATGTTTTGTCCCTCCCCACACATGCACTCACACTCATAAGACACACACATAGACACACACTTCCTTGATAATAACTTCCTTGTAATAAGACTACAACTTGGAAAATCAATCAAACAAGCAGATGACTCATAATTCTTCAGGGCACATCAGCTGCTGGATGGGGACATTATACTAAAAAATAAAACATTCTACTGGGAACATTTCCCAGTGAATTTTATTCTAGCAGTATTACTATCCAGGAAGCATATACTTAGTCTCTGGTCTGGAAACCACCATTTGTTTTAACAAACACTCAAGAGCCTTATAAATGTTGTTTGCCAGAGAGAGACTGTAGGAAAAAGACATCATGTACTCAGTCAGATTAATTACTTCTTGCTCACTCTACTGCATGTGTTGTCTGGAGAATTAGGTATCACAATCAAACCATCACTTCTCCACAAATTCATTTATAATGTAATAGCATAATGGCCGTATTAAATATTCAATTTAACCAAACTAGATAAATGTGCAGACTAAGTAATAAATTTCTCAGATTATAAAGCTGGGAATCTAGAAGCTGTTTTGTAGAATGGTATCTAATTTGCCTATCCTGCTCACGCCGGCAAAAAGCTGCTGTTCTGGTATCATCACAGAATCACAGAATTATTAAGGCTGGAAAAGACCTCTTAAGATCATCAAGTCCAGCCCATGACCTAACATCACCACAATCACCTAGACCATGGCACTAAGTACTACATCAAGTCTTTTTTTAAAGTCCCCTAGGGATGGGAATTCCACCACTTCCCTTGGCCATCCACGCCAATGTCTAATCACCCTTTCTGTGAAGAAGTGCTTCCTAACATACAAACTAAACCTCCCCTGCTGCAGCCTCAAGCCCTGGCCTCTTGTCCTGTTGCTAGTTGCCAGGAAGAAGAACTCAATCCCCACCTGTCTAGAACTTCCCTTCAGGTAGTCATAGAGAGTGACAAGGTCTCCCCTGAGTGTCCTCTTCTCCAGGCTAAACAACCCTACTGCCCTTAGGCCCTTATATGACTTTACCTCTAGTCCCTTCACAAGCCTTGTTGCTGTCCTCTGGACCAGCTCCAGCACCTCAAGATCTTTCTTGAAGTGAGGGCATATTCAGACTGGAATGAGACAAGTTTGGGGTAAAAAACTAAGACATCTATAGTCTGTAAATTACATAATATCAGCAGGAGTGAAGCAAGTTTCTTTCCCTAACAACACTGTATGACTCACGTGCTTATATGCACCATCTTACTTTAAGCAATGAGAAATGTAATACTTAGGTAAGATACAGTTTTGAATTAATTCAGGCAAAGGAAACTGGTTGTTATATACTTTCCCTTTTTTTTTTTTTTATGTTAGCTCTGTCTTCCTGTCTTGCAATGATCTTCCCTGTGCAGCATTTTGCCTCTGACCATCATTAAGATCTTGCTATGTGGAATGATGAGAGACAGTTTCCTTTCTTAGGAGACTTTCAGCTCTCCTGAAAATTACTCTGTTATGATCAGGAGCAAATCACTGAATAATAGGATCATAGAATCATAGAATCATTAGGGATTGCATCATCTAGTCCAATAGACTAGATTGAAAGATCATCTAGTGCGATCCCCCTGACACAGCAGGATCACCTAGATCAAGTCACACAGGAACAAATTCAGGTGGGTCTTAAACATCTCCAGTGAAGGAGACTTCCCCTGGGCAGCCTATTCCAGTGCTCTGTCATGCACACTGGGAAGAAGTTCCCTCTGATATTTATGTGGAACCTTCTATGTTCCAGCTTACACCCACTGCCCCATGTCCTATGACATTGAGAACAGCCCAGCTCCATCTTCCTGACACCCACCCCTCAAATATTCATGGACATTAATGAGGTCACCCTTCATTCTCCTCTTCTCCAAGCTCAAGAGCCCCAGCTCACTCAGCCTTTCCTCATAAGGGAGGTGCTCCACTTCCTTCATCATCCTCGTTGCTCTGCGCTGGACTCCGTCCAGCAGATCCGTGTCCTTCTTGAACTGAGGGGCCCAGAGCTGCACACAAGACTCCACATGTGGTCTCACCAGTGCAGAGCAGAGGGGGAGGAGAACCGCTCTTGATCTGCTAAACACTCCACTTCTGATCAACCCCGGATGTGGTTGGCCCTCTTGGCCACAAGAGCACTCATGGTCATGGTCATCCTGCTGGCCACCAGGGGCCCTTTCTCATACACTGCCCTCCAACAGGTCAGTCCCCAAACTATACTGGTACCCTACTAAATAAAATGCAAGGAGGAAATATAGAGTGATAATTTTGCCTTTTTCTTCTTTTTTCTCCCCATAGATCACCAACTTATAAAGTAAAAGCAACTCAGACTCAAACACCTCTCCTATTATTTTAGAAGAAAGCTCTTCTCAGTGTCATCTAGTCATAGGACAAGGGGTAAGCTGGAGCATTGGAGGTTCCACAACAATATGAGAAGGAACTTATTCACAGTGATGGTGACAGAGCACTGGAACAGGCTGCCCAAGGCAGGGTGTGGAGACTCCTTCTCTGGAGACATTTAAAAACCACCTGGATATGTTTCTGTGCAACTTGGTTTTAGACTAGATGATTTTTTAAGGTCCCTGACAATCCCTAATGTTCTGTGATTCTGTGAAAACCAGCAAACTAAGGTCCAGTCGATACAAGCACTGTCTAACCTTTATCAAACTTCTCCCACTGGTTTTAAGACCATGCACAATACTTGGAGTAACTTTGAACCTGAGGTTTTCAAAAGTGTCCTTAGCATAAGTATGTAGCCATAGTGCACATTAGAGACTGCCAGTGGTTAAATTTTATTGTTTTGGGTACTGCGTTCACTACTCTATGCATTTTACTTTGTTGGGGAAATCACACGCTTATGGAAAAACCCAGTTTCACGTAATTCAGTACTGCTTGGAGTCACAGCATGACTTCTTTGTCCTCACAAACAACCTTATAAATATGCACCAACAGAAGCCATACAGACACTTCAAAATGATATACAGCCTTGTTTTAACTGAGGTATTATCATAACCAAAGCTTCACTTACACAAATCTTTGGACAAAAACTTCAGTGTTAATTGCAACAACGCATGCGAGAATAGTAAACAAATGAAAGAGGTAAATTAAAACAAAGCTTCAATATGATGAAGTATTCCATTAAATCCTGCCATGAATCATAGCCTTAACCTTTCTTAAAACTTTAATGCCAACATGGGACTGAATATAAATATTTTACAGCACCCTGGATCTGAACTTCAGAATGAATTTTGTTTAGAAGTAGTAGTAAACTTTTGGTGATAATCTGGAAAAATAGTAACTCTCTCATATCCAAAAGAGACATAAAAGCACTGGATTCCCTGTGCATGTGGATATCTGCTAGCATCCCTCTTCAGCAAAGGCATAAATATCCACCATTATCCTTTTGGTTTAAAAATTCAGGACTAAAGCTCAGGAAAGAGACTATCAAAAATATTTATTTGTCCACCACAGACTATAGTTATTACAACAGTTCTTTTTACTTTTTTGAAGCTATAGGCAAAGAGATTTGGAACTAGACATGTGAAGAGGTTGCAACCCTCATTCACTTGTTTATAAATGAGAAACCATTGCTTTCTCAGATAGATACTTCAATGGGCTGTAAGAGCCCTTTCTAGCTTATTTAATTAGAAATTAATATCGCTTGTAAAAGCCAAAACATTTGAACTGTTTATTTGGTTGTGAATCTAACCAAATACACCAAGTTCACCCAGCTTAGCCAAGAGCACAGCAACTTTCAGCTAGAACGAGCATTTGAAGAGATAGCATTTTTGCTGGAAGAGGATGTCTGACTCTATCACTGGAAGAAGAAACAGAAAGTCTTCTGTGAGACTAACTCAAAACTGATGTTCTTAAGCTTTCAATAGAAAACACTTAGCTTGGCTGGACCACTTATCCCTTGCCAATTCTCCTTTCATCCAAATCTGAAGGGAAAAAAAACCCTGGAATTTAAGTTTATAACCAAGGAAAATTGGGGAATAATGCTGAATTTTGTCCTTACCTATTTTTAGAAGGAATTTATCTGGCAGTGAATCTGATATACAAAAGTATTCTCTGTGTGCAAATGGCCAGGCACAGCCAACATGGGAAGGAAGGTCCTGCCTCACTAATCTGATCTCATTCTATGACTGGTGACCTGCCTAGTGGATGAGGGGAAGGCTGAGGATGTGGCTACCTAGACTTCAGCAAAGACTTCAACTCTCGCAGCATCCTCCTGGAAAAGCTAGCAGCCCATAGCTTGGATGGGAACCCTGTCTGCTCAGTTAAAAAGTAGCTGAATGACCAGGCACAGAGAGTAGTTGTGAATGGTGTCACATCCAGTTGGTGTCCAGCGACCAGTGTTGTCCCCTGGGAATCAGTACTGGGGCCAGTTCTATTTAACATCTTTATTGATTATCTGGGTAAGGGAATAAAGTCTACACTTAGTAAATTTGCGGATGACATCAAGCTGGGGGGAGTATCAATCTGCTGGAGTGGGGAAAACCTCAACAAGCCGGGTCAATGGGCCAAGGACAACAGGATGAGGTTTAACCAGGCCAAATGCAGGCTCCTACACTTTGGCCACAATAACCTCCTGCAGCTACAGACTCGGGGATAAGTGGCTAGAGAGTGGCCCTGGTGGAGAGACACTTGGGAGTATTGGTTGACAACCAGTTGAACATGAGTCAGCAGTGTGCCCAGGTGGCCAAGAATCATAGAATCATGAAATCATGGAATCATTAGGGATTGGAAGGGACCTCGAAAATCATCCAGTCCAATCCCCCTGCCACAGCAGGATCACCTAAACCAAGTCATAGAATCAGTCAGGGTTAGAAGGGACAACCTGATCATAAAGTTCCAACTTCCCTGCCATGGGCAGAAGGCCAACAGCATCTTACTATTTACAGATGTGTAGTATAATCTTTCCAGGAAGTGGATAGTCATTTTATAACCATTGCTTCCCATTACATGTATTCCTATTAAATGATTAGAAGTTATTTCTGCACAAGACCAAATTCTATGCTGTTATTAGACAGCAATATCAGAATCTAAATTACTTCTTTTTTATTTCACTTTATTGTCAACCAAGAAAAAAGGTATTTTCTTTGGAAATCTACACTTCAATGCTTCTTTTCAAGGTTTGCCTTTGGCAGCGTAGATTTGATGATATTCTTTATGGGTATATTTAATCTCCTTTACTGATCTATTTCATATACTGGTGATACCTTCTCCAAATCAAACGTATTAATCAAAATCCATGTCTACTAAAGCTATCCTTTTTTGGTTTTCCTTGTAGCACACATTTTATTGTTGACGGTGCATCATATAACTGCTTTTTCACTTGTTTTATGTAAGGATTTATTAGAAACAGGAAATAATATCCACAAAACTCCTCCAGTGAAGGCTAGTTACTCACTTTCTATTAGTGTTGTATATTCCAAAGCAATTTCTGGCACTTAATAGAACCCCTCCTTCTGAATGTTAGTGGAAATGAACCAAGCTCACTTAAAGCCTTGAGCCTTCTTTTTGGAGGAAAAGATTTATGCCAAGCTAGCTTGATATCACAAAAAGGTTTTTTGTTCCCTTTCTTATCCAGAAAGGGTGTAGAGTACGTGCTGGTGACAGTCACCTACAGATTTTTCTTCAAGTCAGCTCTGAAGCACACATTTAATTGCTACTGTCTTACATATCGCTGAGGGCTCCAAACATTTTGACTATTTGATGTGACTACCAAAGAGAAAAACTGGATAACAGATGAAAGACTAATTTGCAAACACGGATTTAGCTATTTTATGCATTTGTCTGCAGGACAAAAACCAATTGTGGGTCTTATGAAACTAGATTCACCTTTAACCAGAGATGAGCTAAATGCTTGCTTCAGTTCTTAGTGACATGGATGTAAAGACCCAACATGTTTGGGAGGAACAGTGTTTCTTTCCTGCTTTTAATAAGCCAAATCAGAATAATTCTTCTTTATGCTTTACAAATTGCCTTTCCTGAGGACTGTTGAGTCTTGGTACTCATTCCATATCCTGTTTTATGGTCTCACTTTGCTCCAATAAAAATGATTAAAAGTTATTTTTAATTTTCAGGTAGCCATTCTCATTACTGACTACCTAATTAGGCTTTTGAAAACCCCACCTGACATCTCCATGCATACTTGGAAAATACATTAAATATTTGTTATTGACCTTAATACTCTTGCTTTATTTTGGAAAGGAAATAAGCACAAAGTTCAAGGAATATCAGATGCAGCTGAAGTTTTTTCCCTGCATTTATGTCCTTTCTTAGTTTGGTAACTCATAGCACTTATTTTAGTTCTTCACTTTACTAAAGGAATCTGGTGTAAGTAACAGAAATCACATTATATTCCTGTCTGTGTTACTCTGACCTCACATCCCATTAAGTTTAATTGCAGAATCATAAAATCAATTAGGTGGGAAAGAATATTTAAGATTGTCAGGTCCAACCATGCACTTAGTACAGTCCAATTCACCATTAAACCATGTCACTAAGCACAGTCTCTGCACATCCTTTCCTCCAGGGATGATGATTCTGCCACTTGACTAGGCAGCCAGTTTCAATGCTTGACAACCCTTTCAGTGAAGAAACTTCTCCTAATATACAACCTAATCTTCCTCTAGTGCAACTTCAAACTATTTCCTCTTGTTCTGTTGCTTGTTACTTGGGAGAACAAGTCAATGCCCACCTTGCTGCAACCTCCTTCAGGGAGCTCTAAGAGTGATAAGGTCTCAAATGGTCTCAAACTTGGTCTCAAACCAAGTTCCTTCAGCAGTTCCTCAAAGGAATAGTTATCTAGACCCTTCACCATCTTCATTTCCCTTCTTTGAACACAGTCCATCTCTCTTTTATGAAAAGAATCACAGTATTATATCTCCATATAGGACATAAAACTATGACACAGTGCTTATTAAAGAAGGTTTACAGTACAACCAATGTTTTGCATATATATTAAAAGAAAATGTGCAATATTATATAAAACAAACTGCAAGTAACAGAAATTTCTTGTTCCATGTTCCAAAGGTTTCTTCTGTACTTATTACAGAAATAACATGACTTTGTTTGGCATTCCGTGCAATAATCCTACCTTACAATCTATTCACATTCCTTAATTTATTCATTAATGACTTGGATGAAGGATTAGGGTGCACTGTCAGCAAGTTTGCTGATGACACAAAGCTGGATGGTGTGGCCAGCACCCCAGTAGACGGTGTTGCCATTCAGCAGGACCTGGACCTGCTGGAGAGCTGGGCAGGGAGAAATCTAATGAAATATAACAAGAGCAAGTGTAGAGTCTTGCATCTGGGCAAGAACAACCCCAGGTACCAGTATAGTTTGGGGTTCGACCGGTTGGTGAGTAGTGTAGGAGAAAGGGACCTGGAAGCAGGATGACCAGGAGCCAGCAGTGCCCTCTTGTGGCCAAGAGGGTCAACAGCATCCTTGGGTGGATCAAAAGGAGAGAAGTTAACAGATCAAGAGAGGTTCTCCTCCCCCTCTACTCTGCCCTGGTGAGACCATATCTGGAGTCTTGTGTGCGGTTCTGGGCCCCTCAGTTCAAGAAGGATACAGAACTGCTGGGCGGAGTCCAGTGCAGAGCCACAAANGGTGGTGATGTCACCAACCCTGGAGGTGTTTAAGAAGCACGTGGATGCGGCGCTTGGGAATATGATCTTGTGGTTAGGACTAGGAGAAAGGGCTGGACTTGATGACCCTGGAGGTCCTTTCCAGCCATGATGGTTCTATGATTCTATGATTCTATGATGAGGAAAGTCTGAGGGATCTTGCTCTCTTTAGCTTGGAAAACATAGAGACTGAGGGTTAACCTCATTAATGTTTACAAATACGTGAGGGGTGGAGTCAGGAGGATGGAACCAGGCTCTACTCAGTGGCAAGGATCAATGTGTGTAAGCTGGAACACAGGAGGTTCCGCATCAATATGAGAAGGAATTTCTTCACAGAAAGGATGACAGAGCCCTGGAAGGGGCTGCCCAGGGGTGTTGTGGAACCTCTTTCTCTGGAAATATTTAAAATCCACCTGGATATCATCCTGTGTGACTTGGCTGTGGCAGAGGGATTGGACTAGATGATCTTTCAAGGTCCCTTGCAATCCCAAATGTTCTGCAATGCTGTCATTCCTACAGTCCATTTTTACTTTTACTTCCTGCACTGATAATGTGCAAAAATTTCTGAAATTGTTAGCTAATTAGCTGATACATTTCTGAAATTTGTTTTGTTTACATTGCCCAAATCAACAAGGCAAACAGATAGAAAAAGGTTGAGATGTATGTTTAATTACAATAACCAAGATTTCAAAGCTCACCACAAGTTGAATTCACAGTAAAAACACATTTAATGTCTCTAGGACCTTCTAGAAAAATTTAGAGTCATGGAGTTGAGGCAAAACAACATGATCATCTAAAGACTATATCCAATGTAAAACAAGACTGATGTGGAAAAGGCATAATTCAGAAACTTTTCTCCTTAAGCTGTAGTTAAACCACTTAGAGTTGTGAGAGGAGGATGACCTTTTTGTTCGTTTTAAAAATGAACCATGAATAAAGGGGACCTAGCTTGTCCTTATTCTGCAAACTTGCAGAAACTGTAACCGCAAGCCAGACAGTTGGCTTGTTTTGCAAACATGTATCTGCTTGAGGTTTCTCCAGGGCATAAGGACATCACGAGGAAGAGGCAGATAAGCGACCGCCTGGCAACAGGACCGCCTGCGCCGAGAAGGATACTGAGTGCCGCGTACACGGAAGAAAGGACAAGATAAAAGAGACGGACCGGGGGGGGACGGGTGCGGCAGTTGGTGGAGCGGTGCCTCCCCTGCCGACCAGCGCTGCTTTGCTTTCTATCCTATCTATATATTCATTGTAATAAATTGCTATCAATTGGACTTGATGGCCTCTTGTGCTCATTCATAACAGAGTGATTGTAGTGACCTAATATTTTTCAACTCGTTTTTGCATCAACTGAAAAATCTTTTGATGTTTCCAATCTGGATTTAGTTTAGCTGAAAAAGCTGAATAACTTTCTAGATTATTTTCGTTCTATATGATAACATCTAACTCAACTCTGAATCCAAAGCCACAAATTCCTGTTTAAAATTGTGGACTTAAAAGTGTAAGAAAATTGGAAAAGTCACCTTAGTTGCTTGGGGCACATCTAATGCACTTCTTTAACTTCTATTGTCTACATGAAATACTGAAAATACAGAACTCTCACTTTTTTGTTTAAAGTTCAAGTATTAATAATCCTGGAAGCTGTGGCTTTGGAAAACCATGAATGTGAGTGCTCCAAAAACCAAAAATTCAGGAATCAAAGAGCTTCTGAGCTTTAAAGGCAGCATGTTCCAGGTTTTTACGTTCTCAGTGCTGTTAAGAAATAATCCAATAAAATAATTCTGACCAGCTTTATTTTTTTCATTTTCACTAGAATTTGGTCAATTAAATGCTTCATGATTGATAAAATTAATCAACACCTCCACAAAACCAAATCAATACCAGTAACAGAAATAGTTGTTTTCAGAGAGATCTGATCAAGAATATCACTCTAGTACTGTTCTAGGGTGTTTTTAACGTGCAGTTGTGAAAATCTGGTAAAAGTGTAATCCTTTACATTTATGCAAATATAATCCTTTACAGTATTCATGAACTGAAAGACATGAACATATATACATGCAGGAGAATTCAAGCCTCTTGAACTGGATCCATCTGAAACATTCCTAAGAAAGAAGCACACAAAGCTGTCTCCAATAGCTTCACAAGAAGGAATTAAGAGCACAGAAACCGAGTCTTCATCCTGATTTCAGTGACAGCACACACTTAACCGGTAATCAGGTGTTTTTTCCTACTTCATTCTAAGCACTCCTTTTGTGGTTATCATTGGTGGCATTGCTGACATCTGTGACTGCAGCCTATAAAGCTCAATGACAGAGAGTTAATCAAAAGGTTCCATGAAACCAACAGACTGGCTGACAAACCAAGTGTTTACACTTTTAATGAACTGTCACTGTTCCAGTTCATCATCACGCTCACAGTGGGTGGGTGACAAATGGTTTATACTCTGTGCTTCTCAAAGTTATTTTGTGCCCAAATGTCATGGAGGAGTGAACTGTAGCGCTGCTTTCAACAGAGATACTCAGCCGCCCATCCGGACAGTACTGGCTGCAGATCACTTGCATATGACTTACTTTGAACTTTCTTCAGCAAAATGGGTCACCTGGGACAGCAACAGATACATGGCTTTTCCCAGGTCTGGATAAGAATCCATGTTTGGGTTAAAATTTTTCATCTAGAAATGCTGTATCTAATGAAATACAAAGGAGAAGCCTGTTAAAGGGATATGGTTCTGTGGGAAAGATGTATGTTATTCAGACCTTGGCATGCTTCAACACTGCAATACTAGTCCAAATGCCCACCAGTTCAGAGAAGAGTTGCCTGTTTTCAGCTTTCCCAAATGATGGCAGGTTTTAGCCAACCGCTTTGCATCCTTAGTGATGTAGTAAATTCACTTTGCAATAGTGAATTTGGTATCTCTATAGTTCAGATCGTTTAGTGAGGATATCTGAAGGATTTCATGAAGCAATTGTGAATTTGTTTGGGAGTTTTTTCCTACCATAGAGATGATAGAATAATTTGGCAGAACACTCCCCAAATAAACAAAGCTTGACAAAGAAGAGAAACCTTGTACTTTGAGTAATATTAATTCCTTCTTCTTTCAAACAAGCAGAAAGGAAAAAAAGCTTGTGGGACTGCTCCTTTTTATATACTAAAGTAGTTCTTTTATCAGCTAGCTATCTTAGTTTCCCAGAAACTATGAAAGCTAATGAATATGGTGATTTAAAACTACAGTTGCTTTAATTCAAATATCAAAAGCACAGAGGTCACTTATCACCATCTACAAGAAAATGCACTAGTTGATTACTAAAACCTCTGCACATTTTTCATCTGTATTCCATTCACCATCCAGTCACTATCATTTATTGTATTTTATTTCTCTTCACCCCTGCTGGTCATTATTACTACAAAGTGGGTTCTTTGCATTACGTAGTAACCTTCTGCTCCTGCAATTAACAGACACTGCCAGTTCCTCTCCACTGTGGGTTATTTTGCTACCACCTCTTGATGTGAGCTAGCTGAGAACTCTCATTCAGTCAAGGTGATCCTGCACTCCTTGGATAATAGTCCTTCAGTCCTCACATTCCTGATTAGACTCTTGCTTCTTAACTGATATATATATTTTCCAAGAAAACGTTTACATTTCCAAGACTTCTCTCTTGCTTTCTAACTACAATATGTTTTTCAGAACCTGGAAATTCAGACTGACCAGAAGTCAGTAGATAAATAATTCAAACTAGCAAGCCTAGTCACAAGAATGGAGAAGTAATGACATAAAGTTTTCTGCTGGAGCATATAAAACTGGCAGCATCAATATATGCACCATATATCGTTTCTGTCAACTCCTGTCTGAGGTTAGACCTCATCAGTCTAAATAGTGAACAGAAATGAGACACAATCCCTCTCCCTGTAAAGCAGACAAAGATAAAGTCACAGAACAAATGTCATTGTCTCTTCTACAAATTGTTTTCTAATTTCCAGACCATCAAAAACAGAGTATTTAGCAAAAGCAGCAATAGAAACTCTAACCTATTAAAAGACTCACAATGCACAAAACGATAAAGACAGCAAGTTTTCATTTCTCAGTCATTATTTTGGAGGATAACTATATCAAGATTTTCTTCTGAAGGAAATGAAAGTACTAATCCTTTTAAATAAATTCACTCCTAGACTAGCATTAAAAATTGTCCCAGTAAGTGTAACTTAATGCATCATGAGCCATTCTTTTTCCAGGGGCATTTCAGTAACCCTAGGTTGAATATATTCAAGATTACACAACATAAACCAGTACATAACTCACTAGTTTTGATGGTGAGGAAAAAAGAATCCAAATACAGAAAATCTTCCATTAATCAGCACAGGTTGCTGTAATTAACAGCTCTCCATCTTTAGGAGTAATACCACAGGTTTGTACAGAATCACAAAACATTAGGGAGTGGAAGGACCTTGGAAGATCATCTAGTCAAATCCCTCTGCCAGAGCAGGATCATCTAGACCAAGTCACACAGGAACATACCCAGGTGGGTGTTAAACATCTCCAGAGAAGGAGTAAATTTTAATATCTCCCTAACTATGACTTTCTGGCAACTTCCAGATTCCTTATTTTGGTCACACTAAAGGGAAGAACATAATCTACAGCACTGTAGGGGTCGGGAATCATGCCCTTTTCAATGTTGGACTTGGGTACGTATGGAAAAAGTATAACCAGAAATTATAAACAAAATTAAAATCTTTCACTGTATCTCTTATGCCAGCCATCCAAACGTTCTGAAAGCTTTCTGAATCATTGCAATTAGGATCCATTCATAGTTGTTGACAATTATAATAATTATTTTTGCATTTTCTGTATGTTATTGCTTAGACCAGTTTAAATCCTTATGGTGAATTTTACTTTCTTTATATGTCTTAAGAACTATTCATGTTTCTTAAAGATCTGAAAGATGATCAAGAGTGAAAGGTCACCAGGATTGGTGAATGTAAAAGCCAGAAATTCATACTTCTAGTGGTTCCTAACCTGTATTAATACACAATTAGAACAAACCACTGACCGTGCCAGAAGGTCATTCACTGTTCAGGCACCAGTTTTTGCGGACATTTGCTGTGATTCCCACATATAAAGGCATTTAGACAGATCATACTTGATATATTTGCAAAACATTCCAGGTTTAACTACATATCCAATGCTCATGACACCACAATGAAACAGCTTAACAATTGGCAGCGATTTTATTACATGGGAAACCTAAACTTTCTTCTAGTCTCTCACTATTACTCTTCTCTGAGTTTGTTTTCCTTCCATATATAGCTCTTCTCCTGTCCTCTTCCCTTTTCCAAGCCTCTGCCCTGTATTACAAGCTGAGAGATACATTGCTTTCTCTTTGCCACAAACAAAAACGAGGTTTTATTACTGATGCTGCCAGAATGTGCAGCTTTCACAAGTCATCTTTCCTAGACCAGCTCTTGCTCAGCCCTTTGAGAAGGGCATGGTGAGGGAAGAAAAAGTGTGCTTAGTGTTTGGTGACAGAGTGGGGCTAGATTTACATGCCTAGATGTGATCTCCTGCCCTGTTTCAGAAGTGAGTGAGATTTTTACTATTCATGTGAAAAAGGTTATGATTTTGGGTTTATTTAGGGAAAAGGTTGGTTGTATTGATCCTTCTGTAAATATAAACCAAAGCTCCAAAACTCTGTATTCCCCATTTTCTTTTGCTAAGACAGAAGGCACTTGGCTTAAAGAGAGGAGGGAAAAGGAATGACTTCCTCTTGGATGCCTTTCTCAGGCTTCAACCCATTAGCTGGGAGACCTTCAAACAGTTTGTCCAAAGAAAAACCTAAACCAAAAAGATCTCCAAGTATTTCTCTCAAATAAATCAAAATTGCCATAAAGTTCTTCTTTGTTTGAGATGACATGGAGTTTCCCAGAGGCAGCAGCCTACAAGACTTCCTACAAGAGCTTCTCACTGACATGAATGCACCTTAGGAAGCATCTGTCCCACAATCAAATGTTTTTGTCACCAACACAGCTAACAAAGGAGGCTTCCAAAATTTCAGAGGCAGGCTGCCATGTTGCATGCATCAGAAGTTGTCTCAAATGAATTCCAGATGAAGGACTATTACAGGCATTGCTGTCCTGCTGTCTGCAGGTGTTAGCAGACAGTTTCAAGCAGGCAGAGTATTTTCTCTGATCTACAATTTTCTTGTTTCCCTGCCAGTCAAATCTGGCATAAGCTTGATCATTATGGTGAATTCTTATTCTTTTTCTTCTCCATATGCAGTGAAGGAGACCTACAACCCTAGTCCTGTCACCAAGAAAGCATTCATCTCACCTAAAATAACTTCTTAGCACAAATTTAATACAATCTACTTACACACCTTGCTCTTTGGATACAGAGTACTGGTTTGAATTATTTGTGTCCTAAGACGTTGTATTTTTAAAGGAAATATCCACAGAGCAGATTTTGCCTGCTTTTGAACTGTGAAGGAATACAAGCTGGCTTATATTTCCTTTTTCCTTGAAATAACAATGTCAATGACAACACAGACACAAAAAATGGTCACACAAGCCCACCTGCCCCACAGCAGTTCAACCAATTGAATCCTTCTACCACCATACTGAACAAAATTACACTCTCCAGCACATGGTATGGTCTCCTAGAGATGACTTGTCAGTTTAAGCTGAAGGTTTCTGATCAGGAAGTTTAGGATACCAGCAGTCTCATTTTTCAAAGTGCTTTGCAGTCCTACAGGCACAGCTGCTATAGTTCTCCCTAGAGGAACAAACATATTGGCAGTGACAATTAGTAACAGCTTTGCTTACGATGTGCTCGCAGCATAAGGAGGACTTTTATCAGGTTCTGAGCACAAGTTTTATCTGCATCTGAAGGCTCTAATGCTCTCATGGCATAAGGGAAATGATAATACATACATATGTTTTCACTGTAATTAGAATAAATCCTCTTTTTATTCTAGCCATTTATGCCACGTTAAAAGCAGTCATTTAAAAAGGAAAGGAAATATGCGAGGTGGAGGATGAACAGCTCCTCCTGCCTCTTCTGAGCAAACAAAGCAAGGTATGCTCTGCTTCCTTGGGTGCACAGACCACTACTGCATCTTGGACAGAAGCATGGCCATGGTAAGGCAAAGGACACTGTGCATGGATCCAACAGGCATGTCTCAAGAGAGTTCATAGAATTATAGAATCATAGAATCACTACGGATTGGAAGGGACCTCAAAAGATCATCTAGTCCAATTAGCCTGCAACTGCAGGATCACCTAAACCAAGTCACACAGGAACACATCCAGGCGGGTCTTGAATATCTCCGGTGAGGGAGACTTCACAGCTCCCCTGGGCAAACTGTTCCAGTGCTCCGTCACCCTCACCATGAAGAAGTTCCTTCTCAGGTTGATGTGGAAACCCTCAGTCTCCTCTTCTCCAAGCTAAAGAGACCCAGCTCCCTCAGCCTCTCCTCATAAGGAGGGTGCTCCACCTCCTTCATCATCTTTGTTGCCCTACGCTGAACTCTCTCCAGAAGCTCCACATCCCTCTTGAACTGAGGAGCCCCCAACTGGACACAATACTCCAGGTGCAGTCTCACCAGTGCCGAGTAGAGGGGGAGAAGAATGTCTCTCGATCTGCTAACCACCCCCCTTCTGATCCA
>VXBP01003390.1:102716-119292 GCA_013400115.1 Rhinopomastus cyanomelas | reverse complement strand
TTTAGGAGTTTTTATTGGAATAATATTTAGATGTTTTTATTGTATTAGTTGTAATCAAAAATCAGTATTTGGAGTGCAAGAATGTTATATGTATTTTGGTGATTCAGGTATTTTGCTTTTAGTGTTGTTGTNTGTAAAGAAAAAGGGGGGATTGACTGGTGGGGCAAGAACAACTTAGAAAATAATCGCCCAGTACAGCAAGAAGGCAAGAAGGGAAACAGTCCGGAACAAGATAACAAGCCAAATTCTATCCACAGTGGGGGGTCCATCCCTAGCGTTAAGGAAACCAGATGACCCTACATTGGTCTGCGCTTGACCAGCAGGAAGACTTAATTTGCACGTGAAGCTTGGCAGGTCATTACTAAGTATTAGGTGTAGTGGGGAAAATCTATTGAATATGTATTATTGTACAGCTTATAATCGTGGTTTTGGGTCTAGCTGGGTGCACATGACTGGAGAGGTATAAACCCTGGTTGCCTGCTAGCGAATAAAGTACCTCCTCAAAAACTCTAAACAGAGTTCTTGGGTTCTTTCCTTGCAACATCATCACCTTATCTATCTGACAATGGGGTGAGAAAAGCGTTGGTTTGGGGTTTTTTTTTTAAGGAAACTCCACATGGGAGGAGCAGACTACAGTGGGTTCACACACTTCATACAGCTGATGCCAGCACAGCAGATCTGTACCGGAGCCAGAGCCGGTCTGCCAGACGGACCCAGTCTCCGTTTGACACCAACAAACGCTGCGACCAGCTCCTGTGCAACGGCAGGCAGCACCCGCTGCACGGCACCCGCTCTCCGCGCAGCCCCGCTGCAGGATAGGGTCTCCCGCGAGGGCTGAGGCGCTGCCCTCGCTGGTCCGTGCCTGGGACACGGCAGCCGCTGCCCCAGGGCCTCAGCGCAGAGCCCGCGATTGTCCCAAGGGCACAGGGTGCTCCCACGGGCTCACCAGCGCCTGAAGCGACGCGAAGGATTGGCCCGTCCCCGACGCGAAGGATCGGCCCGTCCTCGCAGCCACCGCCACCCCCCGCGGCCACCACCACCCCAGCCCCCATTTCCTCCCCGGTCCCACTGCGGCCCTCGCAAGCCCTGAGCACCCCCCCGAACATCAGCATCTGAGGCCGGGGCACGGCCGAGCTCCTGACGCTGAGGGGTGGCCCGTACCGCAGCACAGCCGCAGCTCCCCCGGCGGCGAGGAGCCGCGCTGCAGCGGGAGCGGCCCTGGGGCGGTCGGGCTCTGGGCCAGACGCGATGCCCCCCGTCATAGCCGGCGGGGAACGGCCCGGAGGAGCCCAAGAGTGCAGCCCCGCGGCGACCCGCAAGGGCCCCGCCCGCCCGCAGAGGCGCCCACCACTCCTCAACCAACCCCGCAGCAGGGGCCGATCCCAGGTGCGCCCGCCCCCGCCATAGTAACTGATGGCACTGATAGCCAATGGCCCGCGAGGGATCTCCGCGGCTGCCCAATCACCACTGCGGAACGGGGGTCGGGCAGTGCCCCGGCGGGCAGCGGGCAGGGCGCCGAGGCCGACGAAGGACGAGCGCGGGGGAGGCGGCAGGGTCCGCTCGGGGAGTGGTGCGGGGATGGCGGCAACGCTGGCGGTACAGGAGTTAACTCCGCCGGGGCGGGCCGCGGGTCTCCGGTAACCCCCGAGCGCCCTCCGCGCTGCGCGCAGCCGCTTTCGCGGCCGCGGGCGGGCAGGCGCCGTCCCGGCTCTGCAGTCGCCATAGAGACCGCGCCGCACACCATGGGGCGGGGGATAGGCCGGAGGGCGCCGCTGTAGCCCCCCCCTTCCGGGCCTTTCCCCCCTGACCCCGCAGACCATCCCCCGCGTCCGACGGGCTTCTGAGGACTGCCTGCCGCTTCAGCCCCGCTACAGGTGAGGACGCGAGGGAGTGTCCTAGGGCTCCGGCCGCCCCGTCGATTCCGCTGTCCGCGGGGAGGTGGGGTTGGAGGGAGGCAGGCTGATAGTACTGGCCGCGGCCCGTTGCTGCGGGGGGTACCCGGCGGGACGCGTCAACCCACACCGGAGCCGGGGGTGGCGGCGCTCGGCAGCGTCAGCAGCAGCCACCGCCCTGGCCTCTACGGACAATTCGGATTTACGGGCACCAAATTGATTATGTTGTTGTCCCTCCCACTTGCTGTAAGGAGGAGGCTAGACCGTGCCGGCGGTTCCATGTGGCGGTGGCGAAACGTCCCCAGTGTCATTTGGCTCCATCTCTGTTTGCAGATGCCCAGCATTGAGGGTAACGGGTGCCCGTGCGCGCAAGGCGGACGGGCTGTCGGGCTGTCTGTCTGTCGCCTGACGCTGGAAGTGCTGGAGCCATTAACAGCAGTTGCACCGATGTATGAATACAGATAGAACTGGCTAGGCCGCAGCTGTTCTCACTATGGTGATAATAGTAAACAGATAAACTGCACGAAGAGGAAATGCGAGAAGAATGTGATTATACACGCATTTAGCTTTAAAAAAAAATCACGGAAATGAGGAATTAACCATGTTCCTAAGTCTGTAGGTGGTCTCTGGAGCCGCATCCTTGTACTTCTGCTGCCAGTCCAGAGCAAAAGCAATAAGAGGACAAAGATGGGTATGAGGTTTCTATCCTCTGCTGCCAGCTGAAGCAGTCGGGGATAACTGCTAGTGTGAACAGCAAATTTTTGCAAATATTAAGGATATTTTTAGTGTATAATTTCTGGGGGTCAGAGGTGTAGATGGACACAAAGGCAAGACCCCTGAATAAAGCGCAGCCTCTTGAGGTTCTTCTACTGTATCTGTAGCTAAGCTGGAAAGGACTCCAGGAAATCAGTGATAAAATAGTGTGGTATGGCTCTCTGAGACTGTATTTTCAGAATTTCATCGTCAATGCTAAGAAATAGTAAGCGATATTGGCAGGAAGGCTGAGAGCCCAAGAAGAAAGCCTGTTGTATATATTTAAAAATAGCGTTAGCCTCCAAGTGAGTGGTTAGTTTCTATGTTGTGGTTCTGCAAAAAACAAGTAGAATTTTTCCGTGTTCTCTAGAGTTAATGCCATGCTTTTGGTGAACATATGCTCCGTGTGTTCATTCATTTTAGCTGTTGTATCTGAGAAAACATTTAGTTTGGCTTGTCAAAAAATTACATCCAAGCACGTTTGGTTCTGGCAGTATGTAAATCCGTTGCTCAAAAGGTATTTTGAAAATAGCGCATCAAGATATCAGAGTTTAAAAAAAGCAAAGATGGACTCAGTTATCTGACAAATAACTTTGTTCTTCTCTGTTGTGTTTCTGATGTACCATCACAGTCTTGAAGTTCAGCATCTTTTAGAACTTTCTATTCTGGAAATGATGGGGTTAGACGGAGAAGAGCTAATGGGGCAGCTGGACTGTTGTGACATTGGTTAAGTTTAGTGTAGTTGCTGTACTGCTGCCAAAGGCTGTGTTACCTCCAGCATCACCATTTTCAGGCAGATTTTTCCAACGTGACTGAATTTTCAGGACTTTTTTGAGTATGACAAAGGAGAGCGCAGAGCTTTCCCAGATTTCTAAACTGTCAGCCTCAACCAGTTCTACATTTACATGTGTAGAAGGTTAAACATCTGCTCAGTGTGTGAAGTTGCACTAGATGATATATTAATATACTGCTGTGTTTTGTGTGGTCTCTGTGACCTGTTTATCTGTTAGGGATGAATTGAGGCTCTACAAGAGGAGATTGGCAGTGTCTGTGTATGTCTCTTGCTCTGAGAAAACACTGCACAAAGCCTTTGTGTTTGGCTACAGGGGAGGAAGAACCAGCTGCCTTTTCTGCACACCAGGATTCGTAGTAGTCTCATAGGGATGATCCATCAGCCACTGACCTTCCTCCCTCATTCTGTTCAAGCACTCTGCTCACAGCAGAGAAACCTTGATCACACAGAGCAGTGTGTTGATCTGGTCCCTCTGATCAGCCCAAGGGGCCAATTGTTAAGTTACAGATGATTAAGAATTAAAATACTGACTAAAAATAGACTAAATGCCAGGTGTAAAGTAAGGTGTATGGATCATGTTGTGTTTGAAAATTACTTGGTATCAACTGGATTTCTTGTTTGCGACTGGGATGAAAGAACTGCTCTACCGGTTAATCCTTGATTTCCTTTACTTTTGTTCAACAATTTGGTACCTTGGATACTTACATGGAAATACATGGGAATTAGCCATGTTAACTTTAAGGAGAGGAAATAAGAACTATTTTAGTCAGATGGGAGACTACAACTAAAGCATAGAATTGCTCTGGTTGGAAAAGACCTTTAAGCTCACTGAGGCCAACCATGAACCCAGCTGTACCAATCCCATTGCTAAACCATGTTCCTAGGCTCCAGATCTCCACAACTTTTAAACATGTCCAGGGGTGTAAATTCAATATCCTGTCCCACCCTGGGCAACCTATTCCAAGGCCTAGTGACCCTATCCATGAAGATTTTCTTCATGTCAAACCTAAACTTCACCTGGTGCAACTTGAGGCTGTTTCCTCTTGTCTTGTTGTTTGTTACTTGTGAAAAGAGACCAACACCCCCCTCTCTACAACTACCTGAAAGGATACCACTCCCCTCAGCCTCCTTTTCTTCAGACTAACCAGCCTAGCACCCTCAGCTGTGCCTCACAAAGTTTGTTCTTCAGAGCCTTTGTGGAGATCTTGTTGTCCTCTTTTGGACCTACTCCAGCACCTCTATGTCCTTCTTGTATTGATGGAGCAGTCTGATTTTCCTGCTTTCCATGCACTGAGTGCTTTATTGGTTGTGCTTGATTCTGTGACACTGAGCTGCAGAATACAAGTGCTTTTGAAGAAATTTGGTAACTCATTCTTCTTTTAAGCTGCTTGTGAAGTTGAGGTGCTGTTCTTGGCTGTTTGGATATATAGTCTTATTTTTTATTTCCTGTATTAGCTTATAGGTCACTAATCGTGAAACCTCAGGAGTGGAAAATTCAAACAGTAAAGTCTGACCTTTTGACACTTCACCTCTTGATCTGGTTAAGCATCTTTTTGCCAATTTCAAGACCTCGTGCAAGTCGTGACTTGCAATAACTTACTCTTTGAGCTTTTTTTTTAATTAATGGAGAAAAGTCTTTGAAAACCTTGAGGAAATCTTTGTGGAGAAGAGGAAGACTGAATTTAAGAGATAGGAAAAAGTGGTCAAGGTGGGGAACTGAAGAAGTCTTTTAGTGTTTTTTAACAAAACCGTATTTTGATAAGAATCAAGAAACATGTTCATTGTTACAATCAGGCATCTTTTTCTATGGTTCTTATGCTGCACAGTTAAGAATAATTTGTGATGTAAAGTGTTGCTTAGATGCTCTCTCATGCTTTTGTTTTGTCTCTGAAGAGATTAATCAGTTATTGAGGAACCCCATCCAGTAATTCTTCCTTTCAGAGATGTGTGTACGTTCCTTGGGCTTGCATTGAGTGTTGGAGGACCTTCTGTGTACTTGGAAGACTTGAAGGCTGTTTGGATTTTAATGGATGAAGTTAAGCAACTCGCTGATGGTATTGATGAGGAAAGAAATTTTTTCCAACACCAAGCAGTCTGATATATAAAGGAAGGGTAAAATACATGGCACTTGCTTTGAGACCTTGTAAAACATGTGAACTCCTTTTAGCATCAGGCTGTTTTATATATCTGGACATTGCAAAGAGATTTGTAGCTTAGTGCAGAGACAAATTGCTATCTGCGTGTAACTTGGAGGAGATGGCATTCTGGTCTGTTAAAATGGGAATAATATTAGGATTTTTATGTTCTCTCGCAACTGAAGCTACACAAAAAATTTATCCTTTGTTAATGGACTCATCCACCATTAGGAAAGATTTTGCTGTGCAGAGTATGTCTCTTTTCATTGGATTGTCTCCACTCAGCAACCACGGTTCTGGAAAAGGAGCTTGTTCTGCTCTCTGTCACTTCTCAGATGATTTTAGATAGCCTTTGTTGCTTCTGTCATGCAGTCTTTCAGGACGGGTTTGAGGGCTTTAGCAACACTTCTTTGATACAACCTTCAGCAGTGTTAATAATGATATTCTTTGCTGTGTGGTGTCAGAGCAGGATGAGAATTATTTAAGATCGTGCCATGCTAATGCCACTGTTGGCAGTGTGACTTCTCAGCAAATTAAGTATCTGCTTGGTTTAGTGTTGAAGTACTTAAAACAGAAAAAAGGGCGTATTTGTCATCTATGAACAGAGATGGTTCTTTTCAGCATCACACCAATGACTCTTTAGAATGTGTTTGTATTGTTTTAAACAATTTTACACTGAGTTATTTACTCTCTCGGAATAATTATTTTTCCTTCCTTCCCATTCGTTGCTATCCTGAGCTAAACAGATGGCGAACAGGCATTATCCATGGGTTGAAGTTGTACTATGTGAGGAGTGATTGTGCTACTCAATGAGTTTCATTGATATGTGATGCTTCAGTTTTCCATTTGAGTCTATACAATCAAAGTATAATTCCCTAAGTCTCGAACAACCTGGCACATTGCACTCTGAGAGCCAAAGGAGAGGAATGGGTATTGGCTTATGATTCTCTCTCTGCATAAAGATTGCTGCTTGGTCAAGCTCTAGATATTATTCTGCTAATCATGATGATTTGGTTGAAACAATAATTTTACAGTTTTGAGCAAGATGGGGTTTCTGGTGGGGAAACAATCCATTGAACCAGGCTGGGAGGTGATCCANTTGAACCACTTTGGATGGAGAAGAATCATGAAAGAATCACAAGACTGGTCAATGTGAAGTAAGTATTTATTGGTCTTGTGTAAGACATGCTAGCTAACCCAGTCAGGTCTTACCTTGACTGAAAAAAACAAAGAAATTGGTGCAGAAGTGGAGGAGCAAGCCATGAGCCTCTGCACTAAAGCAGGTGCATGTGGGAAAGAAGTACTTTAATACTTAAAGTATTAAGCAGTACTGGTTATTAATTTAGGGATAGGTGTTATGCTTTAGCCAATCTGAGTGTTTTCTGCAGAAAGGTTTAAAGTTTGGTTTTAGGCCTTCCTTCTAAGTTGTTTATTGCCTGCATTCGTAAGTGGTTTTGTTAAACCCTCCCTTTGTGTCTGATGCTTTAGATGGGGAGCTCTTGGTTGAAATGTAGTCAGGGTCTCTGACACATGACGGTGGTGGCGACCCAGATAGGATGTGTAGGGCTCCAGATGAGGACTCCCACAAGACTACGCTGTGGCTTCATCCACTGCAATAAGCAAACATACAGTAATAGTAGTTTCCACATTGTTTTCTTAATCCTGTGAATGAAATTATAGATTATTGTCGGGGCAGTCTAATCGCTGGCTGCTGTATCCTCTGCATGTGCCTTTTCTAGTACCTGTTGATCTCTGAGCTGCGCTGACAGAACCCCTTAATTTGACAGAGAAGGATGGTAAGAAGGTAGTTGTTTATATTGCTTTTTTTGGAGAGATAAGATGAGAACTCCTGCCAGGTCATGCTGTTATGTGCAGTTTTACCCAGATTGTTTAGCTGAGATAGTTGTCATAACCAGATCCTGTCTATTACTGTAGCCTGGGTTCTCAACTGATAGGGCTAGATGCTAAATTTAAGCTGGAAAGTTCTTCCTCTGTCTTATTTCATTAGTTTTGAGCCTATGATAACTTGACCATGTGGCTGAACTTGTGGGTGTATCTCCAAAGACTGGACTAATCTTTCCTTCATGAGACCATTTTCCCTTGACTGCTCTCTGCAATCTGTGAGCAACTGTGCTTTGATTGGCTTTTTGGATTCAGGAGGTAGCACATCAGTTCTGTTGTGAGGACCTGTATTAGCATGTAACAGCTGCCTGAAGTATATTGTTGTTTCTCCTGGAGTTAAAGTTTGGACAGAATTGATTAGTGGAAAGAATCAGCATCAAGGCCTGCCATATTAGTAGCTCAGCAGTAAATGTTGCTCGTATTCGTTGTTGACATAATATGGTCTTGCTCTGGCTTGTATTAGAAACAGTGTGGGTAGCAGGAGTAAGGAAGTGATTGTTCCTCTGTACTGGGCACTAGTGAGGCCACATTTCATGTACTGTATTCAGTTTTGGGCACCTCACTGCAAAACACTGAGAAGGAACTGGTGAAAGTTCTGGAGAACAAGACCTATGAGAAGCTGCTGAGGGAGCTGGCACTGTTTAGTCTGGAGAAAAGGAGGCTGAGGGGGAGACCTTATTGCTGTCTACAACTACCTGAAAGGAGGTTGTATAGAGAGGTCTCTTACCACAAGTAACAAGTGATAGGACAAGAGGGAACAGCCTCAAGTTTAGAGATTTGTATTAGGTATTAGGAAACATTTCTTCACCAAAAGAGTGGGGAGGCCTTGGAAAGAGGCTGCCTAGAGAGGTGGCGGAGTCACCATCCCTGGACGTGTTAAAAAAACATGTCAATCTGGCACTAGGTAACATGGTTTAGTAGACAGGGTGGTGTTGGGTTGACAGTTGGACTGCATGGTCACGTAGGTCTGTTCCAACCTTCATGGTTCTGTGATTCTGGCTTGCACCAGGGGAAAGTTCAGGTCAGACATTAGGAAAAACTTAATTGCAAGGGTCATCAGGCCTTGGAACAGACTGCCCAAGGAGGTGGCTGAATTGACATTTCTGAACCTGTTTAAAAGTCGTGTAGATCTGGACCTTGGGGACATGGTTTAGCAGTGGGCCTGGGACTGTTGGGTTCATGGCTGAACTTGATGATCGTAGAGGTTTTTTCCAGCTGGAGTGAGTCTCAATTGTATGATTCCTTGACTTCTCTCAACTGTGAAGGAGGAGTCTATTCACTGATACAGCCATTTATTCTAACTAGGTCATCCATCAGTTGAATTTATTTTTTTCTGCCAATGATACCGTCTTCTAAATTATTGCTGTCAGAATACTCTTTAACTCCAGTATTTAAAATGCACATAGATGTGGTACTTAGGGACATGCTTTAGTGGTGACCTGGCAGTGCTGAGTCAGTGATTGAACTTGATGTTAAAGGTGTCTTCCAACCAAAATGACTGTGTGATTCTGTGAAACAAGTAAAACCTACTATTGTGGTCTTAGAGTAGTAATAAATAAAGTCTGATTTATTACCTGTAGTATTCAATTTCCTAGTATTAATGAAATAAAGAAGTACACAGTTTTTACCTATGTCAGTGTATGTTTCCTCTTTCTCAGGAGAAATCTCCAAACCCTGCTTGCCTTATGATTGCATGTCCACCATATTGTCTTACAGAGTAGAACTTTATTTTTGCTTAAATACCAATTTCAGGAAGTATCTCAGCACAATTTAGAATTCAATACCTTAGAGGAAATTTAATGCCTGTTGGTGTATTTTAAAAAATCCCACAAAACAAGCAACTGTATACAATTCTGTTAACACAAGTTATTTCTTATAATAAATTCAAGAACCTTTACAATACTCTTATTATTTTAGGGTTATTAGACGTTTGCCATTATGGTGTTGTTACTTGTTTCTGTGCCTACAAAATTAAATCTGTACTCTGTCAATCTGAAGTAAAGCTTCTAGTTTTAGACATTTTTACTTGTATCTATCAAGTGTTTAGTTAAGCATAGTATTTGCTTACTCATCTGTAGCTGTCACAGCCTTGATGCTGCAGCCTACTCATTTATCAGAAGTGACTGATTTTCTCTGCTGTGCTGGGTGATCTTTCCACTTACCCTTTGCTTCTTGATGTATAATGCCTTCTTTTGTCCAGGTTTAACATGTGTATCTTGAGTGCAGTCTGTTCCACAGTCGAAGCAGTTTACTCTGTATTAATACTTTAGTAAAAAACCCAAAGTTTTTTGTGGTGTAAAATCAGGAATTTGTTCTTATGGGACTAATTAAAGACATATTACTTCCATTAACTTAGAGTTATATTTTCGGGCCTATTGTTTAATGTGGGATTTCTTGATTTTCTGTCAGTTTAGTTTCTTAACACCCAGATATCTTACAGAAGTGCCATAGTAGCTATTATTGATCTGACTATATTTATAACATTATAACTATTATCTAACTACTGTAAGTCAAACCTATTAGCATAAAAAGTTAGTTTGACACAAAAGAGAACTTACCGAATGGTCATAATTATGTTCACTTCCTTTAATTCTTCTAATACTGAAGTCCTCCTCTGTTTTGCCTGAAATTGATACCAAGCTGATGGCCCATAGTTACCAAAGGAATTTTATTTATCCTTTCCAAACACTAGCGTGAACTGTTTTCTGGAGTTTTCCATGGTTCGAGAATGTGTTAGAATTGGCAAGAGTCAATGAGAAACTTCCTTGAAAATTCTCTTTAATAAAAGTCATCCAGATGCATTCTTCTTGTATATATTTATGTACATGTTACCTTCCCTTGTCCTACCCACTGGGGAGGGTAGGCTTGAGGGAATGGCTGTGTGGTGCTTAGTTGCCAGCTGAGTTCACATGTTGATGGTCCTTTTGGTGCTTGATGTGGGCCACCAGGGATTGGGATTACAGCAGGCCTGACCTAAGCATGTTCATAGGATCATAGGATGTTAGGGGTTGGAAGGGACCCAAGAGATCATCGAGTCCAACCCCCCTGCCGGAGCAGGACAAAACTATCTAACACAGATCACAGAGGAACACATCCAGGCGGCCTTGAAAGTCCGCAGAGAAGGAGACTCCACGACCTCCCTGGGGAGTCTGTTCCAGTGCTCTGTGACCCTCACAGTAAAGAAGTTCCCCCTTGTGTTGAGGCAGAACCTCCTCTGCTGCAACTTACACCCATTGCTCCTTGTCCTGTCACAGGGAGCAAGTGAAAAGAGCCTGTCCCCCCCCTCCTGGCCAGCCTTCAGGTACTTATAAACATTGATCAAATATCCCCTAAGTCTTCTCTTCTCCAGACTAAAAAGCCCCAAGTCCCTCAGCCTCTCCTCATAAGCCATGCCCTCCTGTCCCCTAATCATGTTAAAACAATTCTACTCTGCACACATTGTGCCATTACTTTCATGCAGTCCATTCTCACCCCTACTGATCCCTTTGTTCACTCAGTGGTGCTACATAAATCCCTGTATCTGCCATGGATTCCCTGGGGTGGGAGATGGAGTAGGGCTGTTACATGGTTATACTGGATATGTACATGTAGGATCAAATTCTTCCAGTGGAGACCTGGCTCAGTCTGCGGGCAGGACAGGGGAGGAGGCTTTCTCAGAATTTGAGACTTTAGAACTCTGGATGTTAGGTCTCCCGAATGTTTCCCAGGCCTTGTTTAGTGTTACAAAACCTTTTTTAAAAAAGTAGCGCTCAAAGATCTGCTCTGGGGCTTTGCTAGCTGTGCGTGGCAGAGTACGTGAGAGAGGATGGGCAAGTGTCTGGAACAGTGGGCCACTTCTATGTTTTGAAGTTTTACCCGTGAACATGTGCAGAATCTTGATAAATGGACAACGCAGTTCCAAACACGGTACTAATGTGGCAACTCTGGAGAGACACAAATCACTGCAGTGCGCTGGAACCTGTCCCATGCCTGCCCAGCCCTGTACAATGCTCTTCAGTGCTCTTAAGGGTCTCTGCCAAGGAGGTCTCTGGACCTGAAACCAGACCAGCAGGCACTGCAGGTGAACCAGAGAACCTACCCATGCTGGTAACCGTTGCCCTTATTCAGAAAAATAATCAGGTATTTTTGTGTGTTTAATGAGGGATAGTGATGAACCAGGGTCATTGTGAGAGCCAGAGGAAGAGCCAAAGGTGATCCTCTGAGAGACCTGATCCCTGAGTGAGCTGAGAGATATGTGAAAGAATTTCAGCTATTGTCCAGGCTAGCACATTGTTACCTGGCTGCTCCACCACTGGCATAGTGGGAAAAAAGGATTGAAATTTGAGAGTAGGAAAGAGTAGGAAAGCCAAGCAGCTGGGATCTGTCTCTAGGGAAGGGGGCATTGACAAGGCAATTGGAAAAGAGACACAAGCCCTCTGCCTCCTACTTCTGTCAGGAGTGAAGGAAATGAAGATGTTACATGTCACCCAGGCAAGTAGACCACTATGGAGAGAGGTATCCAGTACCTGAGTATCCAGTACAATTAGCCATGCTGGAGATGATGATAATGATTCAGGTAGCAAGTTGCTACTGCCAGATCTAGATGAAGTTCAATGCACAATGCCCACGTGGTAGAATTTTCTGTGGAAGGCATTGTCATATGCCAACTCACTGGCACTGATTACCTGGGGTGAAAGCCAGTGACTCATGGTGGCTGGGCAATGCCAGCAGTATGAAGGAATTCTCTCTTCCTTGCCATGGGCCTACATCTCAGCAGTGGAGAAGCTGTCTCGAGAACTCTGGTAACTCAAAGAGGACAGGCTCATGTCTCAGCTGTTAGGAGTAAGGGGTCCTCTGCTCAAGACAGAGAACATAGAAGGTACATGCCATGCAGCACCCTGTGGCTTTACCTACATGACTGGAGAGGAAATGAAGTAGGATGCAAAACCCACTTTGCTACGATGCCAGAGTCTGTGACTTGCAAGGCAAAACAATTGGAGAAAGGGATTCTCCCAAGAAAAATGCTGCCTCAGTTTCCAGTGGATAGAGTAGGAGGGCTGATCTTACTACTGATTCTGTACAAAGGACCTTTAAGTTGTTTTCACAAGAAGCTGCTGAGTCGTCAGAGTCGGAGCCCTGTATCACTGATTGTAATACTTTTTCTGGTGTTTGAAAAGCAAATCTTGTGATGACATGGCACCCCAGAAAGAAGAGAGTCAGACAAGAGGACTAATTTCTGAGACAGTCTTATAGGCACCTGGCTAAACAACTTGGCGTTGAGGGGGTAAATTTCATACCCTTTGTCATGCATCAGCCCCTGGGAATACTGACCAGTGCCATCGGCTGCTAAAAACTACCTGAGAGCAGTTTGGAAGAGGACTTTCTAAGAGAGGGATACACGTGTAGCAGAGTCCACCTGATTAGCCAACACTAGTGGCTCTGCCAATCCAACTGGCCTTACCCTGTCAAAATTCCCATGCACTGTAGAAGGTGAAAAAGTCCCTGCACTGCACATAAATCATATACTGCGGAAGGAAGTCTGTGTCAGTTCTGCTTCAAGCAAGTGCAAACTCATTTGTGAAGTTGCTTTTGCTCATGGGCTTGGTGGGCAATGATGGGAAACTCCAATGTGTATCTCAAGGGGATTTAATTTTGCATGAGATTATTGTATATGATATTAAGCTTTGTATCAAAGAGAAAAGGACTTTGAGCAAGGGGCAACAATGCTGGAACCTGAACTGGAACCCAGCAGCTTCCTCAGGAACTGCATAGAATCACAGAACCCCTAGGGCTGGAAAGGCTCACCAGGATCATCAAGTCCAACCTTCATCCCAACATCTCCCTACCACCTAGACCATGGCCTCAAATGCTGTATGTACTTGTCTTTTAAACACATCCAGGGATGGTGACTCCACCACCTCCCTGGACAGCCTGTTTGTCTTTCAGTAGAGAGCTTATTCCTAATATCCAATCTAAACCTCCCCTGACACAACTTGAGGCCATTTCCTCTTGACCTGTCATTAGTAATTTGGGAGAAGAGACCAACACCAGCCTCTCCACAACTTCCTTTTAGGTAGCTGTGGAGAACAGTAAGGTCTCCTCTCAGCCTCCTCTTCTCTAGACTAAATAACCCTAGTTCCCTCAGCTGCTTTTCATAGCACATGTTTTCTAGACCTTTCCCCAGCCTCATTGCCCTTCTCTGGACCCACTCCAGCACCTCAGTGTCCTTCTTTATACTGTGGTGCCCAAAGCTGGACCCAGTACTCAAGATGTGGTCTGATGAGTGCAGAGCACAGGGGCACCATCACCTGCCTACTCCTGCTGGTTACCCCTGGGCACACTGCTGGCTCTTGTTCAGCTGGCTGTCAACCAACACCTGGCAGGTCCTTTTCTGCCAGGGAGGTCTCCAGCCACTCTTCCCCAAGCCTGTAGCTGCTGGGGGTGGATCTGACTGAAGTTCTTGACCTGGCATTTGGCTTTGTTAAACTTCAGCCTGTCCAAATCCCTCTGCAGGGCCTCTCTACCCTCAGGCAGATCAACACTCCTTTATTTCATGTCATCTGCAAATTCGCCAAGGGTGCATTCAGTCCCCTCATCCAGGTCCCCTCATCATAAAGATGTTAAACAAGACTGGTCCCAAAACTGAGGGACACCATTTGTGACCGGTCGCTAACTGGATTTAATCCCATTCGCCACAACTCTCTGGGCTCAGCCATCCAGCCAGTTTTTAACCCAGCAAAGAGTCCACCTGTCTGAGCCCTTATGTCAGAGGTCAGGTTTTCTCTCCTGTTTGTGATTGTACCCACTTCCCCATAGTGTAGTGGTGCAAACTCACAAAGTGGGTGGAGGTAGAGGCAGTCGTAACTTTTGCCGTGAATTCTTGCCCCTTCCTCTGTTTTCCATGGGTGACGGAGGAGGGGGTGGAGTGTTGAGGATAGAAGAGGGCAGCGTGGGAAGCCTGGCTCTGTTGTTCCAGAGTGGAGCAGTATGTGTTGGTGGTGTCCAGTTCCTCCAGTCCCTTGGCTTTTCACGATCCCTCCGTACTCCAGTCTCCCGGATCTTCGACTTGTCTTTGGTCTTCAGCCTCTGAGATTTTCGGTTTCTTCTCAGCACATCCAGCACCCCCCCACCACACTACCCAGAGGCTGCAAATGGACTTCCTATCACAGAATCACTGGTAGAGAAGACCCTTGGGATCATAGAGTTCCCCCCTAATCCATATCACTCAACACCTCATCCAAATGATCGTTAAACATATCCAGGCATGGCGACTCAACCACCTCCCTGGGAAGTCCATTCCAGAGATTAACAACCCTTTCTGTGAAAAAATTCTTCCTAATATCAGTCTAAACCTACCCTGTTGTAACTTGAACCCATTCCCTCTTGTTCTATCACTAACTGCTTGTGAGAAGAGACCAGCACCAACCTCTCCACAACGTCCTTTAAAGTAGTTAGCTGATGAGGTCTCCTCTCAGCCCCCTTTTCTTCAAACTAAACAGCCCCAGCTCTTTCAGTCTTTCCTCATAAGATTTATTCTTCAGGCCCTTCACCAGCTTAGTTGCCCTCCTCTGCACCTGCCCCAGCACCTCCATGTCTCTCACGTATTGAGGTGCCCAAAACTGGACCCAGTACTCAAGATGTGGCCTCACCAGTGCCGCATACAGGGGGACGATAACCTCCCTACTCCTGCTGGCCACACTATTTCTAATACAAGTCTGGATGCCATTGGCTTTCTTGGCCACCTGGGCACACTGCTGGCTCATATTCATCTTCCTGTCTATCAGAACCCCCAGGTCCCTCTGCCACACACCTCCCCAAGCTTGTAGTGCTGCTTGTTCTCTCCATGTTTTTTCCTTCTCTCTCCTTGGCGGTTGGGGGCAGGGGTGGGGGAGGAAAGGATTGTAAGAGGTGATTGCCAGGCATACAGTTAGTTTCAGTTCTACTCTAGTTCAGTGTATTAAAGTTGTTTTAACTTTTTTTCACTTGCTTATTTTTTTCCCTCACACGGTAAGGAAATAGGAGAGGGGGACTCATTTCTTCTCCCCGTAGTCTCAAACTGAGACACATTAACCACCAGCTTCTCCTACAGAATGCTGTAGGAAATGGTATTAAATGCCTCACTGAAGTCCAGGTAGACAACATCCTTCACTTTTACCTTATCCACTATGCGGTCGCCTGATCATAGAAGGAGATCAGGTTGGTTAAAGAGGACTTACCCTTCATGAACCCATGCTGGCTAGGCCTGATCCCCATTGACCTGCTCTTGCCCTGTGATCACCCCCAAGGTGAACTGTTCCATAGTCTTTCTTGGTACTGAGGTCAGACTGATAGGCCTGTAGTTCCCTGGATCCTCCCTTCTGCCCTTCTTATAGATGAGTGTCACATTGGCAAATTTCCAGACATTCAGGACCTCCCTTGTTAACCAAGACTGCTGATAACTGATGGAGGTCCTTCAGCACTCTTGGGTTGATCTCATCCAGCCCCATAGACTTGTAGGTGTCCAGCATCTTCAACTTAGAGACCAATGTTGTGAATGTAACTCACTTTGTTGTTGTTATTGTTTTCTTTCTCTTTGAGTTGTTCAGGTAAACTCTCCTTATCTTAACCCACTCAACTTTTATGAAGTTTGTCAGTGTAGCAGTATTACAAAGAATTTCTGATTCCCTGCATTAAGGCCTGCTTTGATGCAGACAAATTCATAGAATCATAGAATCACTACGGATCGGAAGGGACCTCGAAAGATCATCTAGTCCAATCCGCCTGCAACAGCAGGATCACCTAAACCAAGTCACACAGGAACCTGTCCAGTTGGGTCTTGAATATCTCCAGTGAAGGAGACTCCACACCCCCCCTGGGCAGCCTGTTCCAGTGCTCCGTCACCCTCACAGTGAAGAAGTTCCTTCTCAGGTTGATGTGGAACCTCCTATGTTCCAGCTTACAACCATTGCCCCTCATCCTATCACTACATGACACCGAAAACAGCCCAGTTCCATCCTCCCGATACCCACCCCTCACATATTTATAGACATTAATGAAGTCATCCCTCAGTCTCCTCCAAGCTAAAGAGACCCAGCTCCCTCAGCCTTTCCTAATCAGGGAGATGCTCCACCTCCTTCATCATC
>VXBP01003390.1:76243-98446 GCA_013400115.1 Rhinopomastus cyanomelas | reverse complement strand
CTGCCACCATTTTGGAAAGACTGATCAGCAGGAGGAGAGGCTGTTTGTCATTTCTGTCGCTGAGAAAAGACTGGCAGCGCTTAAGGTTTGGGGGAGAGCTCCTTCGTGCTTAGCTGAAGAAAGCAGGAGGACTTGAGAATCCTTAAACCTTGGATCTGAAAGACAGAGACTGGATTCTTTGAAATGCATGCGGCTGCACCAAGGGATGCAGGTGTGGGCGCTGAGCGGTCAGGCCATCCCTATGCGTTGAGCTGGAGAAGCCACGCTGAAGTGCATGCGGCTGCACCGAGGGATGCAGGTGTGCGTGCTGAGAAAGGCAGGCCATCCCGAGAGCATTGAGATGCATGTCTGCTGCACCGAGGGATGCAGGTGTGGGCGCTGAGAAACTCAGGCCATCCCGGACTGACGTGCTCTCTTTCCCAGGTCTCTAAACTGGAAGAAGATCCAAGGCCCAAACTGTAGTGATCTCCCATTATATTTTCCTCAGGTGGTGTGATGGCGTTTATGACACAGTTTCTAGTTTGTGTGCACCGCCTTGCGTAACCTTTTTTCCCATTCTGTATATAGTTATAGTGTTAATAAACCTTTTTGCAGTTTCCCTAAGCCATCAGTTGTCTGACAGATTTTATCCGAGATGTCATCGAGACCTCACTGCTTTGCTTTCCTTTCTTTTATATTGAGTTGTGGTCCTGAACCCACCACACTGAATAATGATCTTTTTAATAAAGATTGTCTTTAGATGTCCAAGGAATCTATTAGAAACTTGAATATTGATGGTCCAGCTGGAAGACCATGAGTCAAGTTTCCTGTATGTGAAAAAATACTTTTTTTAATGGAACCTGAATTTAAAATGTGAATGTTGACTTCGATAAATGATAGCTCATCAGCCTAAAAAACACAGCTTTGTGCTGTAATGTTTATTCATAGACAACCTAGAGAAGATACACTGTTTACAAAGCCTGGTGTGATGCAAGTGTATTAAAACTAGTAAAGGTGAAGGTGGGGAAGAGGTGAAGAAAACCTTGTAATTCTGGGGTAATGATAAATAAAAATTGTCATAAAGCAATTAATGTAGGGAACAAAATTCATGAATAACATGAATTAATGTCTCTGAAATTGGGTCCTCTGAAGATAACAGGCTGGCGCTTAGTAACAATGCTGGTGTCCACATCTAAGAGAGGATGTAGCAAAGCTGAAAGAACAAAAACATAAAGATGGTGAACAAAGTTGGTGAAAAAACGAAGTAAGTGAAGGAGGAATGTGATAGCAGTGTATTCCTGTGCAAGACAGAGAAGTGAACAGGGGACAACTGTAAACTCTACCTTCCAGTTTAGTGAACCTTAAGCATAAGTAGCAGAAGACAAATTGGAAACAAAGATCTTCTGCTTCCTGCAGCATGGAATTTATATGCTAAATAGATGAGAAAAGCTATTGTGGGCTCAGAAAAGATCTGATGAACTCACATAAAAATCTTCAATATCATCTTTGGCTGGAGTCGTGTTTTGTATCCCATCTCACTATATACTCAGAAGATACTGTGAGAACATGTGTTTGTACACTTTCGGTGTCCTTGGATTCTTAGAATCATAGAATCACTATGGATTGGAAGGGACCTCGAAAGATCATCTAGTCCAATCTGCCTGCAACAGCAGGATCACCTAAACCAAGTCACACAGGAACCTGTCCAGTTGGGTCTTGAATATCTCCAGTGAAGGAGACTCCACAACCACCCTGGGCAGCCTGTTCCAGTGCTCTGTCACCCTCACCGTGAAGAAGTTCCTTCTCAGGTTGATGTGGAACCTCCTGTGTTCCATCTAACANATCCACCCCAGGATGCTGTTGGCCCTCTTGGCCACAAGAGCACATTGCTGACTCACAGTCATCCTGCTGTCCACCAGGACTTCCAGGTCCCTTTCTCCTACCCTACTCTCCAACGGGTCAGTCCCCAGCTTATACTGGTACCTGGGGTTGTTTTTGCACAGATGCAGGACTCTGCACTTACTCTTGTTAATACATCATTACATTTCTCTCTTCCCAGCTCTCCAGCCTGTCCAGGTCTTGCTGAATGGCAGCACAGTCTGCAGGGGTGTCGGCGACACCACCCAGCTTTGTGTCATCAGCAAATCCAAGTCATCAATTAATAGACTGCACAGGACTGGTGCCACATGAATATTTCTCTATAGAATTTTGTTTGTATCTGCAGGGGAGAATTTACATCATGCACAGAATTTAAATTGGTTTAATTCAACATGATTACATTGCACAATGGGTGCTATTACTCAGTCTTAAATCATGTTTCCCTTCATTTGTTTGAATTAAACTTATTCAGGCTACATATTCTGATTAAACACTTTTTTCCCAGGGATATAATCCATGCTTACTTGGTATAAATTTAGATCTTAAGCTTGTCCGGATTAACTTGTCTCTGGAGGGGTCTGTTTTGTTTGGAGTAGTTGGTTTAAATATCTGATTTTACAGTTAAACCAAGAAAAGCATAAACGAGATATGGGAAATAAATATGAAAGTATAGGGAAAAAACTGCTCACAGCTATAGTCATGTCAGACAAACATCTGTCTTAAAAGCCAGATTGATTGCACACCAGATTCAAAAGCATAATTTAATAAGAATTTTAATTATTATGGGTTTAATTAAATATGTTAATATTAATTTATAGTTAATATTTATTTTTATTTATGGGTTTGATTGAATATATACATTTTGATAATAATTTAAGTAGTAAACTTGGCATTTCTCCACACTGGAGTAATTTAAAACAGAATTATTGTACCAGTTTTGCATCATGGTTGTGTGTTGATTCTGGGAGAAAATAATTTTTCACTTTTGAACTAAAAGTAAAAATGACAGTGCAGTGTTGGAGGTGATCGAAATAAACAAAAAGCAAATACAGTTAGCTGTTTGTACCCAGATGTGGAGCAGCACATTGTAATGTAGACACACAATCATAAATCATCCCATTAGGTGAAACACATCATAAAATGTGGAATAATCTGCATGCAATGCAATGAATTAAATTGCAAGTTAAATATCGTTTTAATTTTGTAATGTTTGGGTTAATATTATTTTCAGCTTACGCGTTCCTATATTTGATTTTAATATTATTATATATTATAGAATCATTAATCTTGGAAGAGATCTCCCATACCATCAAGTCCAACTTAAAAAATGTTTTTTTATTACAAATAAAAAATAATATATAGTACACATTATGAATATTATTGTGAATTACCTCATCATTTAGCAAAGTATTAATTAGATTTTAGATGTGCTGTTTAAATAAAAGGTAAATGTAAGTATTATTTACAACATTTTGCAACTGCCTGTTTCAAATAAGACTCTGAAAATGTTTATTTTAATCAGTAGTAATTTGAAACTGGGCTTGGAAGCTTGTGATAGAGAGGGTTAAAAAAATAGACTTGAATTTCTTTCTGAACTGAAAGGGGTTTGGCTGGAATTTCAACCTAAGTCACTGTGGGATAACCAAAGTCATTAAGGTGCTGGGTGAGCAATACAACTTTTTCTGTATTTCTTGTTAATTCTGCCTGTCACTGAGATCCCTGTTCTGCTTTCTTTTTGCAGTCACTGGTTAAATGGAAGCCACTCCTGGGATCTGGATGGTTTCTACTGACATCCACTTTGCATAGGAACCCCACTGAGTCAGGAGGCTGCGATGAGTGGAGGAGGGGAGCAGCCTGACATCCTAAATGTGGGAATCTTGGTCAAAGAAAGATGGAAGGTGGTGAGTATGTCGTTCTGTACTTTTTCTTCTTTTGTTTTCTAAAATTAAGTGTTTTGTGCTGTGAAATCTGTCTAAAAATTATTATGAGACCTATTTTGCTTAATTCTTCTATTAAGTGGTGCATGGACTTCAGAACAGCTTGTTTGTCTTCTCCTAATTCGTGAAGTAGTTATATAGAATCACAGAATGTAATTGGGTTGGAAGGGACCTCCAGAGGTCATCTAGCCCAACCCTCCTGCACCAAGCAGAGACATCTCTGACTAGAACAGATTGGCCAGAGCCCCATCCAGCCTGACCTTGAATGCCTCCAGGACTGGGGCCTCCACCACCTCTCTAGGCAAGCTGTTCCATTGATCCACCACTCTCAGATCAAAGAACTTTCTCCTTATGTCCAGCCTAAACTTACCCTTTTCCAGCTTAAAACCATTACTCCTGTTGTTCTCTGCCCTGGTGAACATTTCTTCCCCAGCCTTCTGATAGCCTCTTTCAAGGATTTGAATTTAAGGATTTAAGGTGGTCTTTTGTTCTGGTAAGGACCTAGGAAAGCTTGAATCCTGTCCTAATGCCTGTTCAAAGAACAACTGGAGGGTCCCATTAGTATATTGAATCCATTCAGCCAGTGATGATGTCAGTCAGTTTTGGAAACCAGACATCCTCTTGCTACCAGCTAGATTCCTGTCCGATTTGTACCCGTTCAATTATGTGTCAGTTTTGACTTTAACATAAGTAACTCTATTGCTTTTTGGTTTTTATATACCCATTTGAAAAGATTTTTGCGGGGAGCTGAGTTCTCACAGCTTCTTCTCCATACCTTTGGAAAAAGGGAAGAAAGCCACTTTATAACAGACCATTTTGGGTATATCTGTGTGTTTTGTAAGTTGTGGATGGCCACCAAATCATGATTTTTTTCCCACCACCTTTGCTTTCTATTACTTCCATAATTCAGCATTTTATTTAAAAATGAACAGAAATTATACTTATTCAATATTAACTTCAAATTTGTATATTAGAAAATATTATCATAGAATCATTAGGGATTGGAAGGGACCTTGAAAGATCATCTGGTCCAATCCTCCTGCCACAGCAGCATCACCTAGACCAAGTCACACAGGAACACATCCAGTCGGGTCTTGAACATCTCCAGTGAAGGAGACTCCACAACCCCCTGGGCAGCCTGTTCCAATGCTCTGTCACCCTCACTGGGAAGAACATCCTCCACATATTGATGTGGAACCTCCTATGTTCCAGTTTACAACCATTGCCCTTGGTCCTATCACTAGATGACATTGACAAGAGTCCGGCTCCATCCTCCTGACAACCACCCCTCAAATATTTACAGACATTAATGAGGTCACCCCTCAGTCTCCTCTTCTCTAAGCTAGAGGGACCCAGCTCCCTCAGCCTGTCCTCAGAAGGGAGGTGCTCCACCTCCTTCACCATCCTCGTTGCCCTATGCTGGACTCCCTCCAGCAGCTCCACATCCCTCTTGAACTGAGGAGCCCAGAACTGGACACAATACTCCAGGTGTGGTCTCACCAGGGCAGAGTAGAGGGGGAGAAGAACCTCTCTTGATCTGCTAACCAACCCCCTTCTGATCCACCCCAGGATGCTGTTGGTCATCTTGGCCACAAGAGCACACTGCTGGCTCATAGTCATCCTGCTGTCCACCAAGACTCCCAGGTCCCTTTCTCCTAAACTACTCTCCAACACAGGGGTCCTCAAACCTCGGCCCGTGGGCCAGATACGGCCCACCAGGGCATCCAATCCGGCCCGCAGGTCCGCTGGTATTTACCACCACTCCCGCCAAGCAGCCGCAGTTCACTGCTTTCTGCGTACTGCGTGGCCAGGCTGAGGCCGGCGGCTCTGGCCCCCAACACTGTCCGAGAACAGGGAACCAGCCCCCTGTTTAAAATGTTTGAGGACTCCTGCTCCAACAGGTCAGTCCCCAACCTATACTGGTAACTGGGATTGTTCTTGCCCAGATGCAAGACTCTACAATTACCCTTGTTTGATTTCATTAAATTTCTCTCTGCTCAGCTCTCCAGCCTGTCCAGGNTGCTGGAATGGATTGCCCAGGGAGGTGGTGGTGTCACCAACCCTGGAGGTGTTTAAGGAACGAGTGGATGCAGCGCTTAGGGATATGGTCTAGCGGTTAGACACTGTCCTTTCCAGCCATGATGATTCTACGATTCTATGAAATACTGACATTTTTTGCTAGTGTTCTGGAAGCAATAGAGTACTCAAACATTTCTCATGTAGAAAGATGAAGTGGTATTAACCAGTGGACTTCAAGTTTTTACTGACAATGACCACTGTCCCTAATTATCAGTACTGTGTCGGTATCAGTGATCTGGATGAAGGAATTGAGTACACACTCAGCAGGTTTTCAGATGACCCCAAACTGGATGTGTGTGTTTACCTGCTTGAGGGTAGGCTCTGCAGAGTGACCTGAACAAGCTGGATCAATGAGCTGAAGTCAATCGGATGAGGTTTAATAAGGCCAAGTGCTGTGTCATACACTTTGGTCACAACAACCCCCTGCAATGCTACAGGCTTGGGGAAGGCTGGGGGGGGACTTTACCTGCAGGGGCTAAGGGAGGTACACCACCGTCATTCCATATATAGGGGAAGCACCCAATAAACACAGTGGAAATTGTGTGCTTTAGCCTTGAAGCATGCAAAGTGAGTGATAGGATTTGAAGAGGGAGTGGAGAGGAGTTGGGGACGTGAGATACTGAAGGCAAAGAAGAGAAGCTCGAAACTAATGTACAGAATGGGAGAATGTAGTGCAGGTGTAAGGGCAGCGTGGTCCTTGTCGGGGTAAGGGATGTTGAGCAGATGTGGCAGGAGGCCAGTACAGTCAGTCAGTGCCTGTCTGAAGTCAAAAGCAAAACACAAGCAAGCACAAGGCCCAAGATTAATGGGAAAACATTGCCACTGCCTGTTGAGATGGATTTGTAGGAAAACCAGGTCTTAGGTGGCAGTTGAAAGTGACGAGAGATGTGAAAAGGAACCAGTAGTGCTTCTCCAGGGAACTCGCAGAGAAAAAGAGACAACAGAAAATGTTGGCTCATTGCTCAGTGTGATGTGGTGGCCAGTGACAAAGGAAGTGGAGGATATTTTTCCTGCAATCAAAGAGAGATTCATTTGTGCCTGGAAATACTGACTCATACCATTATTGGATGTCCATTACTGATTCTGGTGTGCTTTATCTGAGGAGAGAAATTGATCTGTGTATTGTATGAGTGCGGTGGACTGTTTGGAGTTTTTGTTTGTTCATTTTAATACTTTTAAGCACACAAGCAGAAAGAAAAGCTTTCCACTCTCAGTCTGGGCATTTTATCTCAGAGCTCAGGCAAGTTATTGACATCATCAGACCAAGAAACGAAATGGAAAAGTGCAGACTTCAGATGGCCAAATAAATTACAAAACAGCATCTTTGAGAAATATATACATACACACACATTTTTCATACTTCTTAGAAAAACCTCAAATGTATGTATGTAAATTGCTATTTTCCCCAGTATTTAGGTGACATCCCTTTTGTGTCTGGAAGTATCATCACTCTGCATATATGAAATACATCTGAATATAACCAAGTTGTACTATTGTGTTGCACTTGAAAGGTTTCTATTTCTCATGGTTTGTCATTATTTCAGAGCTACCCCTAGATTCTTACCTGAGTAGTACCTTAAACAAGTAGTATGCAAACTTCTTATTCAGGATTTGTGATTCTCAGTTCTTTAACTTGTTGACTTGTTGACCCTTGTAGGCAGTTACTCTTGTTACATGGCTTCAAAACAAGTGCACAGCCTGTGGAAAGAGGGGATTTCATTTGCTAACAGTGTGCATGTTGCACATAAATTTGCATTCAACAGGTGTTGCAACAGAAGCAGGTATTTTGGTAGGTTAGTTCTGTAGGTTTGAAAATGTGGTGTTCTGTCTGTCCTTTTTAAAATTAGCCATGAGTTGGCCAGTGAGTAAGGTAGGTGCTGCTATGTATCTTGGACTGAAAATTGAAATAGCAGTTGCTTGTGATAGCAAAAGATCTGCAGGACAGAAAGTGCACAACTGACTGTTGCAACCATACAGACTAAAGACGTAATGCCATAGGACTTGAAAAATGCAAATGAACAATGAGTATTCTGTTACCTTATTCCTTATTCTTAGGCTTTTTTAAAAATTAGGGGTTTTTTTCAGTTAGATGTCTGATTGTCTGGATTAGGAGACAATAGATTTCTTTCCAGAATGTGAAGAATAGGTCTGCATGTTGCTGATCTCCAGAATGTTTAGATGACTTGTAAGACTGTAGGTAAGTAACCTTAGTGACTCTGTTTCAAATGACGTTTAGAAAATCAGATCAGTACTTGCAAGGTAAAATACAGGAAAAATACCGTATTGTGTTTTTTTATGGTAAGTTCTTTTGTCTCCGTGTCTCTTTTATCAGTAGCTACAGGGGAGATCACCATATCAAAGCATTACATGGAGTAACATTGACATTTTTGATACTGAAAACCAAAAAAGTCTCTGTTCCCTGAAAAATTAAGATTCAAAACACAACTAAGAATATTTGCTCTGAATGTAGTGCAAACTAATTCCTATGCTGGGAACATTTTTTTACCCCTTCATAACAGAGATGAAACTTTCACTAGTTAAAGTTTCTTTAATATGTCCATAAGAATGGTATTCATGAACCACAAGTAAATGCAAGTGACATTTAAAATGTGTATTCAAGTGTCTTAGCCATTTCCTGTCATTTCTGATTTCGCTGTTGTGTGTCAGTGACTGCGTATAATTTCATTAACTTTTGTAACTGTAGTATTCATACTGTGTATTTCTGGAAAAAACCCCTAACCTAACCTAAAAAAGATGGCATAGTTTAAAAATGTCCCTGTGCATTTGTATTTTAAGGTCTCTGGGTATGATGTGACTGTTTCAGGAGATACTTTATTCAGCATGCTGACTTCAGTCTGAATCAAGCTGGGAATGTTGGTGCACTCTTCTATTGAATACTGGTGGTTTAGTGCAGGTGGAGATGGGGTGTGTGATGTGTTTTCCAGGCTGTGGCTAACCATACCTTTGTAGCTTGTTCAGTACCTCTTATGAACTGGAGGATCTGATTGTGTTATTTTAAAATCTACTGGTAATCCAATGGTGTTTGCAGTATGGCAGGCAGTACAAAGAAGTATTGGTGATTTGTTTCCTTTCTTCTCACCTTCTCTGTTTCCATTCTTTCCTTCATAATTTTCTTTTTTTTTTCCCCCCAATGTAGTTGAGGAAAATAGGAGGTGGAGGATTTGGAGAAATCTACGATGCGCTGGACTTGCTTAGTCGGGAAAATGTTGCACTGAAGGTTGAATCAGCCCAGCAGCCAAAGCAAGTGTTGAAAATGGAAGTAGCTGTGTTGAAGAAATTGCAAGGTAGGGCTGTACCTTGGACATTCCAGAATTAGAATGGTAGTGTATCTTCTTAAAAAAAATTATAATCTATTTAGTTTCAGTAAATATACCTCATGACATGCAGCTTATTGGTAAATGGTTGTTCAAAGTGAAATAAAAGCTCTTTGAAAAAAAAAAGCTTCTGGAAGTGTTGCTAGGGTGAACTTTTTATTTGGAACAGCATGACACACAAAAGTAAAAAGAATGAAAAATTCAGTTGATGCAAACAATGATGCTCAAGTGTAGTTTCTTCTGTATTCGTATCTTCTCCTTACCTTTTTTTTTTGCTGTAGATTTTATTTTTAGCTTCTTATTCCCCCTTCTAAGATGGTCTCTTTTTTCCTGTACTACCTACTATTGTATATTTGTGAGCCCTCTAAAGGGCATCTAGGATGAGAATATTTGTATTTCTTTACCTTTGCAAGTATCGCCAAGAATAAGTATCATGTTAAATGGGAAAAGTAATTTTTCAAAAATCATTCAAACAAACAAGCCCCCTTTAAAATAACTTGTTGAAAAAAAGTTACTTTAGAANGCCCTCTGATCATCCTCGTGGCCCTCCTCTGCACTCGCTCCAGCATCTCCACATCCTCCTTGTACTAAGGGCTCCAGAACTGGACACAGTCCTCCAGGTGGGGCCTCACCAGAGCAGAGTAGAGGGGGACAATCACCTCCCTCGACCTGCTGGCCACACTTCTCCTGATGCAGCCCAGGATCCAGTTTGCCTTCCGGGCCACAAGTGCACACTGCTGGCTCATGTTGAGCTTTTAGTCCACAAGCACCCCCAGTCCCTCTCCTCAGGGCTACTCTGCAGCCAGTCACTGCCCAGCCTGTATTCGTGCTTAGGATTGCCTCGACCCAGACGCAGGACCTTACACTTGGTCTTGTTGAACCCCATCAGGTTTGGCTTGTGCCCACCTCTCCAGCCTGTCCAGGTCCCTCTGGATGGCAGCCCCTCCAGTGTGTCTGCTGCACCACACAGCTTGGTGTCTTCAGCAAACTTGCTGAGGGTGCACTCTATGCCCTTGTCCATGTCACCTACAAAGATGTTCAACAAGACTGGTCCCAGGACCTGTCCCTGAGGGACTCTGCTTGTCACTGGCCTCCACTTGGACATGGATCCATTGACAGCCACTCTCTGGGTGCAGCCATCAAGCCAGTTCCTTACCCACCTAGTGGTCCACCCATCAAAGCCATGTTCCACCAGCTTGGGGACCAGAATGTGGTGCAGGACAGTGTCAAAGGCTTTGCTCAGGTCCAGGTCAATGACATCAGTTGCTCTCCCCTTTCTGTAGAATCCTAAAGTACTTTCAGAGTTCAGATCTCTGGCCATTCAGAATCACTGCTCTAAATAGTCACTTTTGATGTAGCTATCGGTGCAGAGAAATTAGCAGTGGCTTCTCTTAATTACTTTTCATAACGTCAGATTATAAAATGGAATTTTAAAGGGTGACTTTTTTAAAAAAAAAACCAGATTCAGCCTGGAAGATTGTACCTAACACATCCATCCCTGTCAGCAGCCTGATTTTTTTCTGAACACTTAGTTTGAATAAAATAAATGCAGCATGACATACGGTGCTCCTTAATCTGCTGTAAAGGTCACGCTGCACCAAATATTGACAGCCTCTAGAGACTGAAGAGGGCAAGGATGTCATGTGTTAGAGTGTTAACAAACTGGCCCTGCATTTCTATCTTCTTGAAGAACATTTTTTGTCAAGTGCTTAATTTGCCATGTTGAAAATTTTCTTCATTTTGACTATTTTTTTCCTTGAAGATTCAGAGCAGGTGAAATTGTAAGCAGTTCTCTGAGGGTATTTTTGTAACAACCTTCTAATAGCACACATGCCCCGAGACCAGCTTTGGTCTTCTTCTTCTATCCCTTTTCTCTGTGTGTGTGTGTGTGTGTATATATATGTATGTGCATAATTGCTATCCTTTTCTCAAAGGGATTATGTTCCCTGATTTTCAAGGTGTTCTTGTTACCTTAGACCTAAATCAGAGAAAGGAGTTTTTCCTGGGAATGTTTGGGAAGTTTGATCTATGAGGAGTGTGCAGTGAGAGAGAGTGAGCAGGCAGGGTCAGGCACAATTCTCTTGATATGTGCATCTGCTTTTGTTTTGCTGGGTTTTTTGAAAAATGTGTTATCATGTACAATTTCTGGGAAAACTATGAAGAAGCAGGCTTTTAAGAAAAAAATAAACAGGTGGTTCTTTCTTTTTTTTGCCTCAGTTCAGCAAAACAGCTCAAACAACTCTCTTTAAGAGAACCAGGCACATTCTCAAGACTGTAAACGTGCTGTTGAGTGTTGCTGCATTAGAATCCCATTTAACAGAAACTGAAATGAGAATAGTTGTTGGTAGAAGTGCAGGGATGTACTGTACTTTACTTTGACCATTTTTGCTTTCAGGAATTTTGAAAATTAGAACACTGTTGGTTCATTGTGTTTAATGAGTCATAACTGTGTGCATATGGCTTCTTGACAGAAGCTGTCTTAAAACTCTGATCTAGTCAAACATGCTTAAACATGTGAGTCATTGTTTAATATCTTTACTGATCATCTGGACAAGTGGATCGATTGATTGCTCAGTAGATCTGCAGGCAGTGCCAAGGTGGGCAGGTTTGTTGTCTTGAGGGAAAGAAAGGAGTAGAGAGGGATCTGGACAGGCTGGATTGATAGTTTAAGGCCAATTTTGTGAGCTTCAGTGAGGCTAAATTCTAGGTCCTGCACTTTGGACATGACAACCTAGCTCTACAGGCTTGGGGGAGAGTGTCTGGATATTTACTCACCTGAAAGAGGCCTGGGAGTATTGATTGACAAGCAGCTAAATATGAACCAGCACTGTGCTCAGGTGGCCAAGAAGGCAAATGACATCCTGGCTTGTAGCAGAACCAGTGTGGCCAGCAGAAGTAGGGAAGTGATTGTCCTCCTGTACTCAGTGCTGGTGAGACCGCACCTGAAGTACTTTGTATACTTTTGGGCACCTCAATCCAAGAAGGTCATTGAGGCACTGGAGTGGGTCCAAAACAGGGCAACAAAGTTGGCAAAGTATTTGTAGAACAAACCTTGTGAAGAGTGGCTGAAGGAAAAGGGAAAAGGAAAGGATCATCAGACCTTGGAACAGGCAGTCCTGGAAGGCTGTTGAATTGTCATCCCTGGACATGTGTTTGAAAGCTTGGGGACAGAGTTTAGTGTTGGCCTTGGTAGAGTTAGGTTAGTGGTTGGGCTTGGTGATCTTAGAGGGCTTTTTCGACCTAAATGATTCTGTGATTCCTTAACTTCTCTCTTAATTACGAAAGAGTGTGTTCAATCATACAGCCATTTATTATAATTCAGTTGCCCATTAATTGAAATTTTTTTTCCCTGCCAAAGATATCTTCTGTCGTTTGTCGTATGTCGACACGGTCAGAAAGCAAACGACATAGAACACAGTTAAAGGAGAGAGAGAGAGAGAGAGAGAGATCCTTTATTGATGCAGTTAGTTTCTTTTTATACCCTTTCTGCACACTGTCCTTATTTTATTGATACAACAGATATATAAACGAGTGGCCGTTGGTGTTTCAGCTTCATACGCCTCTTGCTCATCTCTTACCAAGTTTTTCCCAGCACCATCAGTTGTTTACATTCTTCAGCTATCTCTGACTCCTTCCTCTCACAGTTACACTTTAATCTATCCAAGGTTAAACTCTTCTGCTTCAGTCAAAGGGTCTATGGACCCACTGTAGCCACCCCCTCCCCAGAATCTCCTCCTAATTATTGTTGTCAGAATACTATCATACTGTTTAAGTCTTTAAGCTCTATTTTCATTTTATCTAAAAAAAAGCCAACCAACCCTCTGCAAGAAATTGTTGTTTTTTAAAATCATTGTTAGGCCTTCTGTTCCCACGATCAGATGAGAGAAGACGGATCTGTCACATCTCACTTAGTGAGAGTGAGACTGACTCAGTTGGTTTCTGTCTCACACAACCATTCAAGCTTCTCCCTCACTCATTTGCAGCACTGTAGCATAAGAACGTGCTGGGTTGCGTCTGGAGTAGACTCAGCAACTGCACTGCAGCCTGGAGAATGGCATCCAGGCTTCAGACCCTGCATGTCCGGTCCATTGCTACTTTAATGTGGCTCATGGGCGTAAAAAAGTACTGTTTTCTCACAGAGGGAAACAGAACTGAAGGTATCTGCCAAGGTCTAGCAGGCTGTGCATGACCCCCCTGGAGGGATGGATCATCAAGCAATTTGAATGAGATGCACAGGCCCTACTTCTGTCCTTTCCCATTTCCTGATTTTTTTATGAAAGTTAGTTTCTGGAGAACTTAACACACCACTGGAGTTGCTGCTTGAGTTAAAATGGGTTTTCTCTGGTGGTTTTTTGGACATGTACAGAGTTTGTCAGATGAAATCTGACTAGTGCATGTTCCCTTGAACGCGGTCCTCCAGCACACCCCACAGTGGCTGTGAAATGAATCATAAATATTTGAGGTGAGACTTCATTAAGTGGAAACTGCAACAATGAATATATGGAATTTCACCTTGACAAATTCACTGCAAATCCTTCTTCTTCATAAAATTGTACTGGCTCTAATATTGCCTGTCTTTCTTAAACAAATGGGTGGAAGGCAAAAGTGGAAGAAAAGCAATGATACAGCTTATGACTTACATATTTGCAGAAGTTGTAGAAATTTCTTTAAAAATAAAGTATTTTTATGAATTTTGTACCGGTTGTTTTGTTTGTATGAGCCTAGCTGTTTAAATTTTGTGTGGCAGAGAGCTTCTTGAGGAAGCAGTAAATCAGCAACCACTCCTCTGTCAAGTGAAGTGCTGTAGGCCCAAGCGTTAGGGTTCTGATGGAGCTCTTGAGTGCAGCAGTAACAAAAAGTCCCCTCAAACTTGTAGCTAGCAGGAAGCTGGTTTAAATTCAGTAATGATTTGGGGCTTCAAAGAAAAACTTTTGATTACTTTTCTCCTATCATGTCTTTCTTTCCTCCCTATTTATGACGTTCTGGTAAAGAAATTAATGAGAAAAACCTTAGGTTACACAACTTTTAGACAGGCTCTTATGACCATTGGCTTTCTCTTGGCTTGTAGCTCCCATGGTGTCAGAAAGGAGGGTAAATGGCCTGAGGGGCTTGAACACTACATTTTCATGTTCTGTAGTAGACTGGGGTCGTAACGATTCCAAGTGAAGGAACACAGATACTGAAATGATAGTGGGTTTGCGTTCCCTCCTGTTTCCCTGCTGCGTGCTTTGGCTTGCCTTTTCGTCTCTTTACGTGTAGAGTCTTACGCTTTGACCTACAGCTGTGGCATAGTAGAGAGATTCTTTCTGACCAGCCCTCTTCTTCTCCGCCATTGTCGCTAGGACAAGAGGAGGCCTTAAAGAAAATTGTCTTAAACAAAACTTTGTTTTTAACAACTTCAGTTTTTTTAATCTTAGAGTGCCTGAGCTCAGGTTGTGTTGTGTAGCTAAACAGCAAGCACCATCTTCTAGAACTGGCACTGGGTTACAGACTGTTGGGTGGGGGGCTTGGTTTAAAGTTCTCTAATGAAATAGAACTATCCCTTCCAGTAATTTGCTAGGTGTTTAAAGACATAAAGTACAGCATTTAATTATTATTGGCTAATTTCCTTATTTTTCTCTCAGGAAAAGACCATGTTTGTAGATTCATTGGATGTGGAAGGAATGACAGATTTAACTACGTGGTCATGCAGTTGCAGGTCAGTGTTCTCCTGTGAGCAAGCAGAGCTCACAGTTTGCCTGTGAGTTTGGGTTTCTTACAAGCATACATGAAAATACCAGTAAAATTTCAGAACATGATGAATTTACCAAAAAAATCTCAAAGATCATGAACACACCATAGTGAGCAAACCAAATTTGAGCATATCCTTATTCTTTGATATGCTTCCTGTAATTCTCTGAGAAAGTAAAAAGCATGCATCCTCAGAGAGATCTGACTGCGGAAAGCGTGAACTATGAGGTCTTCTGAGGTAATCCCTGTGCCTTCGTAGGCTTCACCTGAAGATACTCCAAAGTGTATTAGTCTGTGCATGTTGTTAGCTTTTTTAATGAAAGTGTTAAAAATACCCTTTGAAGTAGAAGGAAACAGTTGACTGTATTGAAAGACTTGTGTCTCTGAAAAAGAGTGAAATGGGTGATTAGCACTTGAAGTTGTGGGATTATTATCCCTGACTATGTTAGGAAATACGAATACTGGAAAAGGAAGTGTGCTTTAGTACATGTGGTTGGTCACCTGCTTTGTAAACAGTCCAACAGTTCCGTGATGCAGGGGGGGTACACTACCTACATCGCATGTTTTTCATCTGTTCGGTTAAGTCATCAAAGATGTACTCTGTAATGACATAAATTATGGACTTTACAGTCTTGGCTGCCAAGAAGATGGAGATTTCTTTTCCACAAGGAGCCCCATAGAAAAAGGCAAGGGGTGATGGATACAAGTTGCTCCTAGGGAGATTCTGATTGGACTCCAGAAAATTTTCCACTGGAAAATAGACACAGGAATAGTGGATTTCTTACTGGTATACTGTGGTATTTTCAAAAGTAGATTCTGTGCTTAACCATAAACAGTGCGATCTGGAAATCTTGGTGTTAGTGGGGTTTTTTTAAATGAAAATTCCTTTTCAATTTGATCAGGGTCGGAATTTGGCGGACCTGCGCCGAAGCCAGTCTAGAGGAACATTCACCATCAGTACCACTCTGCGGCTTGGAAAGCAGATTTTGGAATCTATTGAGAGTATTCATTCTGTGGGATTCTTGCACAGGGATATAAAACCGGTAAGACTTCCTGTTAAAGCTGAACAGGCATGTTGTGTGTGGTCATTAGAATAGCTTCTATAGCACATGTTAACATGACAAAATGAGAAGGGACAGAAGATGGAATATTTATTCATCCGATAGGGCAGATATTTTTCTACTAATTACTGTTGGATTGCAAGAACGATAACTCTGGTCTTTGTCGTCATTGTGTGCAGTTACAGAGCAGCCATGCAACTTCCTGTAATTCAACTTCCAACTCTTAGCTGAAGCATCATGCAATTAACAGTATTTGGCACGGGATATGATATAACAAGTTTTTCTAATGGCAATTAATGTCTCCACATATCAAACCTGGGAGAGTAGATTGTAACAATGGGGTTTCTTTCTGCATTTTTCAGTAGCAATTTTAAGGCATTAAAGTATTTATAACAAACGATGAAAGAAGAGGCTGAAAGAGAAACCTGTTCACCTGTTTTATTGTGCAGTTCTAATAAAATCAGCGTTTCGAAAATGTAGTGAGTACAGGGCCTTCTTTATAACATCACATTTCTGCCTAATTTTGTTTTCTTTGAATTTACTTCTGATATAGCATCAGGTATTTTTAATATTTCTGTGTAGTAGAAGTATTATTAGAACTCTGAACTTCCTAAATTCATAAATGGGGAAAAAAAGGAGGGAAATCTTACATTTTCTAGTAGCAAATGTGATTGATTATACCTGGAGTATAGAGCTAAGTGCCCTGTCATTCAGAAACTTCTCAGCTTCTGAATGTTTGGGAACTTTAATTTTCTCACTTCTTCCTTGCAACTTTTTGTAAAACTTGTGTTCTCCCTGGCCCATAATTTAGCAGGGAAAGAACACAGAGGCAAGAAATGTGAAGTGAAATAGGTGAGGGAGGAGTGAGCTGGAGCACCAGATGAAAACAATTCAGGTTTTGAATGGGAAATGTGCTCCTTTACAGCTGGCAGGATGGGTTGGGAACAGTTTGTTGTCTAGCTGCATCTCAGAGTCTGTGGGCTCAGATAAGATGGAAATGGAGAGTGCTGTTGGAGGATGAAAAAAAGACCCAGAAAAGTAAATGTTGGGCCAAGATAAACAGCAGTGTGAGGCAGGATATTCAATTCATAAAAATTCTTTCTTTTTATGAGTGATGATACTCTTGGACATGCAGAAGGAGGCAAAATTGCATTCTAGCATGCATTTCTCCTGGCTTGATAATGCAAGCCCATGTTATCTTCTGTTATGTATCTTCTAGGCAGATCACACTAGGAGTAAGTTTAGTGCTGAGCTGAAATCTTGAAATCCTTGGCTGATTGTTCGCCTCATGAAAACGGCAATACTGAAAAATCGAAAACTTTTAGATTTTAGGTGAGGAAGAGGAAAAGGCAGTTTGCACCCTGATCCTGTATTCTGCATGTAGGATATTAATGCATTTGTCTATATGAACCTGTTAGGCTCAGGGTTGGTGTGTTTGGGGTTTTTTTGTTTACATTTAAAATCTCCAAATCAAAACATGTGAGTGGGTGTCATGATTGGAAAGTCCTTGCTAAAACTTAGCATTTTCTAAGTGATGAAGTAAGATAACAATCTCTCTGGACCATGTCTGCAGCTGTTCAGCTAAGCTGGACCCCTGATTTTCTTGGTGTTTTATTCAAATTTTATTAGAGCTGAAAAAATGGGCGGAAGGATAGAGAAGTCGAATGAGAATTTTCTGTGGTTGTGTTACTGCAGTAATATGTGCACGTATTGGTTTTGAACGTGAGTGTGTGTTTATATCCGTCTGTATTTGTTTTTCTTCGTAGTCTAACTTCGCAATGGGACGTTTTCCTAGCACCTGTAGGAAGTGTTATATGCTGGATTTTGGCTTGGCACGGCAGTTTACCAACTCATGTGGGGATGTCAGACCAGTAAGATTTTGTCACAATTGTCAACTTGATTAATTGAATGTATTAATATGTTGTCTTCGTTTTCTGGAGAAATATGGGAATTGCCTTGAGCTGGAAACTGAACTGAGCTTAAGAAATATCATCCTAGATCATAAATCATGTGAGATTTATTGATTGTATTGGAAGATTGGCTGTTGGCAGTGAAGCAGCGTTCTAATTTTTGGCTTGAGGCAGCAGTGTAGTTAATGATATTGTAGGATGATCTATCTTTTGGCTCAGAAATCAAGTGACAAAGAGATTCTCATTAAATACCAGAATAATGCAGTGTTATATGCTGCATTAAAAAACCCCAAAGTATGTAGGAGGAAAAAAGTCAAACACTATACTGAGAATATTTTCTTCTGAAAGAGAGAGCCTGAAGAGTTAAAGCAGTGCTAGGACACTGATTATAATATGGAATGGGACCTAGAGGAGTTGTGGTTACTGCATTCAGAGGTGATGCAGTCTGAAGAAGGTTGCAGCTGAAAGTTTATCATTGCAATTTTAAGTACAGTAGAGCCTCCCTAATTCACTGGCAGGCAGTCCTTTTGCTGACTTCAGTGCCATGGTACATGGTGATGCTTTAAAGAAGCATTTTGTCTCTTTATCAAAGTAGTTTAGTTTACACTTTGATGATAATATTGATTGGGTAATGTGCTAGTCAGTATTGTGGAGTGTGTTTACTAATGTGATGTGATCTGAGTGTAGAAGCCATCTCTACAGAGTTTTAAATTTTGTTTTGCTGAGGCAGTTGAGAAACTGACAAATTTTGGTGTGCAAAATTATGGGGTATGTGAATTAGTAAGGTCAGGTAGTGGGGTTCTGCTGTACTCTATGCCTCAGCCATAATGCTGGACACTGCAATGAAAGCAAAGAGCAGGGGAGGCTAACAGAGTGGAAAGGTGTGCTAAACATTCTGAGTAATTTTAAAATGTTTTGTTACTTCTCCGTGTTCTTGTCATGTTGAGTATGCTTGGCTGTTTATAACGTTTTTCTACCAGAGCCTTAATTTTGAAGAGAAAAGAAATCCCCAGGTCTGTAATGTCTCTGTATGTACACATCAATGGTAGTGTTTTCAGAAAAGAAGTAACAGCACATGTAATATGTTTGATTTTCTTTCTTTTGCAGAGACTCAGCACTTGCCTTTTCTTTTTCATTGCAATGCCTTACAGTGTAACTGAAGGAATTCTTCAGTTTAATCTGGTGATAATTTTCTGTCAGTGTAGTCCGTATCAGTCAAGTTGGAGTGAGGGAGAAAGACAGCAACCATACTGTTGGCTTTGTTAACTAATAAAATCTATCAATGTTTTCGTTAAATGTGCTATGTGCTTCTCCTAAAGGCTATCCTTCTTTTAAACTTCATTAGATTTCTTCAGCAGATACTGCAAATAACCTGGAACAATGTAAAAACATGTTCTCCAAAAGCCATAGTACTCTATTGGTAAGAACGTGTTCCTTAGTTAAGATTGATTATTAGATTTTTTTTTTTACACTAAGCCTTATTTTCTGTGAACCTAACTCCTGCAGAAAGAATCCAGTTCCCCTGAGATTTTGCACAGCAACTCTGAGACTTAGAATTTCCATGATGTGTTCTAAAAGTATCAGAAGAGATGTTATGGGAATGGTAGTGCCAGGTTTTAGTCCTTTGGCAGCTTGGTATTTTGTCCGACACTAAAGAATTCTTAGTGGCCATAAATCAGTTTGTTCAGGAAGTGGCTTAAGTGGGTACAGCTGAAAGCAGACCAACTTCCTCTAGAAATCATTGGCCAGCACTAGCATATAGATTCTAACAGGTGAAGATAAAAAACCAGACTAGCTTCAGTACTGGTAGAAAAGGAAGGTGTAAGGTAGATCTTTGGCAAAATGCAACTCAGACTGGCAAGGAGATTGAAATTAATAAATTATCATTTAGTTTAAAGTATAAATCTCATTAATACAGGTAGCATTCATTCAACTGAAGTTCAAATAGGAAATCAAAAAGAGATGCTTGTGGTGAGGAGCGCTGCTTTAGTTTGTGAGATCAGCTCACAAAGCAAGGAGCAAACGAGAAACTGATTAACCTGGGCTCAGGTAATTCCAGTGTGTTGTTATAAAACAGGGGAGTGCAGCAGGGTTTCATACGACTTCAGCGTGATAAGGGGCTCTTCTTCCAGATCTGTTACCAGCAGGTTATGCCATCAGAACTCATTTGTATCTTCTTCCATGTCTGTGTGATAGCATATCTTGACATCTTTTCCTGTGCTGGTTGTCTTTTCTCAACATTACTGTCTTTCATGTTCTGTGAGTCCTATCAGCTTTCTCTCATTTCTCAGTTTTCTTAATTTTCCATTAATGCAAGTCTTAAACCTGCCTCCATATAGTTTTTGCCTCTTTAAATTTGGTGGTGGCTTTATGGCTCCTCCTTCTTTCATGATGTGCAGGTTTGAGTCAGAACTAGTGTCTCTTCAGTGATTTCTTTCAGCTCGGTCTCTCCTAACTAACTGCACTTTCTGCTCTTCACGGCATGTTTGTGCAGAACGTGTGCTTCTGCAAGTGATAACGCTTGATGTTTACAGTTACTGCAAAGGGTTGGTGTGCAGAAAGGCTCTTGCTTAGACTTGGTCCTGTGGAGACCAAGGTCACTGCTACATTTGGTGTACCACAATAGGGGTGCAGTAAGTGAGAGTCTGTACCTGCAGGGAGGAGTAGACAGCACAGGTAACCGACAAGGTGTCCATTCCATATATGTGATGTTTGATGTAAAGCTGGGGGATCACAAGGGTCAATCCCTGTTTTTCAACGGCTGATGGCCAAGGAGGACTTTGTCCTTTCTACCTTTGATCCCAGTCCATGCATTTCTGAATCCAGTTGCTGTCTGCTGCCAAGTTCAAGTCTGGAACTTCCTCAGTGTCTGCCCACAGCATTTGTGGGGATGATGATGGAATTGCCGTCAGGACAGCTGAGTTCGGTATTGGTGTGTATACACTTGGGCAGGTTTCATTTTGACGAGCACCAAAACTCAGGAGGCTATTGCAAACACAGTTTCTGTGACTGATTTTGTTACTCTTCCGAAGTGCACCAGAGGAGTCACTTCTTTTCTCTTGAGGCTCTCTGCCTGCACAGCCTTTCATTCACAGTAAACGTAAGCAACAATAAAATGATGACCTGCCTCCATTAATGAATGAAAAAGCCTTTCTTGAAGATCATCCCAACTAATTCTGTGAAAGGTTCAAGTCATATTATTAAAGGATCCTCTGGAGTTTTGGTGTCATGCTTGCCAGCTCTAAGAGATCTTGGTGTCATTTCCAGAGATGTAATTCATCTTCGTACTGCTCATCTCAATGTCATCTCATGGTGATTTAGCACTATTAAAACCAGCTCTAGTTGCTCCTGTCTGAAATAACACTTTGAACAGAAAAAGTTTCATGGAAAGTAATATTTAAGGAACAGGAAGAAGAGTCTCAAGTGAGCAAATTGGTTGTTAAACACTTCTGGAGTTTATGGTGCTTGTCACTGCATTTTGGAGGGTCTGTTTACAGATTTGAGTCTGAATGACAGAGGTCAGAGAGTCGTCATCAACAGTGCGGGATTGAGTTGAAGCCTGTGGTCTTTTCCAGGAGTCAGTACTGGGTCCGGTCTTGTCCAGCATGGTCATCCATGGCCTGCATAAGATGACAGTGTCCCTCAACAAGTTTGCTGATGATACAAGGCTGGGAGCAGTGGCTGACACCCTAGAGGGTTGTGCTATCATCCAGTGTTACCTGGACAGGCTGGAGAGCTGGGTGAAGAGGAGCGTACTGAGATTCATCAGAAGCAAGTGTAGAGTCCTCCACCTGGGAAGAAACAGCCCCACACATCAATGTAGGTTTAGGGGTAAACCTGTTAGAGAGTGCTCATGAGGACAAGGATCTAAGTCTATGGGGCCAGATGGGATCCACCCAAGAGTGCTGAGGGAGCTGGCAGAGGAACTTGCCAAGCCTCTCTCCATCATCTGTCAGCAATCCTGGTCAACGGGGGAGGTCCCAGATGACTGGAGACTTGCCAATGTGGCACCTGTCTACAAGAAGGGCAGGAAGGATGATCCGGGGAACTACAGGCCTGTCAGCCTGACCTCGGTAGCAGGGAAGATCATGGGACAGTTCATCTTGGAGGTGATCACATGGCAAGTGCAGGATAACGGGGGGGATCAGGCCCAGCCAGCATGGGTTCATGAAGGGCAAGTCCTGTCTAACCAACCTGATCTCCTTCTATGATCAGGTGACCCGCCTAGTGGATGAGGGAAATGCGGTGGATGTTGTCTACCTGGACTTCAGTCAGGCATTTGACACCGTTTCCC
>VXBP01003390.1:20568-67330 GCA_013400115.1 Rhinopomastus cyanomelas | reverse complement strand
CAAGTGGCTCAGCAGGTCATGGACTAATTCCCTGTGGATTTCCAAGGCTGCACACCGCTCCCCAACCCCATCCCCCAGTTCAAGAGGCCATTTGCCCCGAACTCCTCCCTCCTCACTGTTAAAAATTGAGGCAAAGAAGGTATTCAGGACCTCCGCCTTTTCCTCATCGTTAGTTATAGTGTTCCCCTCCTGGTCCTGTGAGGACCTGCCAGATAGAATGCAGTAAGCTTCTGAAAAGAGAAAGTGTTTACTATGTTCTTTGTTTCTAAAGTAAGTACTGGCATTAATGTATGATTATTCAAAAGTAGTGTTAGAGGAGAATACTGGAGTAAGTTTTTTAAAACCTTTATCTTCCTATTATNGGCAGTTAGAACTGGGTGATCCTGTGGTCCCTTCTAACCCTGACTGATTCTATGACTTGGTTGAGGTGATCCTACTGTGTCAGGGGGATTGGGCTCAGTGATCTTTCGAGGTGCCTTCCAATCCCTAATGATTCTATGATTCTATTATAGCCCACTTTTGCCTTTCCATGTCTATAAAATTAAATTGTCTGCATTTTGCTACTCTAGAAGAAAGAAAATATCTAAAGAACAAATACTTTAAGACAATGTTTTTAATTTTTCTTCACCAAGTCTGTGTCAGCCAGACTGCATGATGTGTTTTTTGGAAATAGATGAGGTTTGCAAGATGTACTTCAAAATCCTGAGCTAAGCATTTGAGAGTTGAAAACTTTTTTTAAAAAATGAACTACTTCTAAAAAATAAAAAGCTTTGTTTCAGTGACTGGAGTTCAGTTAAAGAGTCTAAAATTAATTATCACAACTCTTTATTTTCCTTGTAGCTTTCAGTTCTGTAGCAATGAATTATAACATCTGAGCCATTCAACATAAGATGCAAACATGCAGCTGCATTCTTCAGTAGTCTAGACATGCTCCTTAATTCTTTGCCTCAGGTCATCTGAATAAACGGAGTGGAGCCTAATGCATCTCTAAAAATTTTTATTATAATTCCATCCCAGGAGAAACTGAAGAAAGTTTGAATTTGTGTGTCAAAATGTCTTACATTGAAGTGGTTATTTGCTGGAGCAATTAAGCCAAGAATCCTTTGTTTTATTGGTTTTATAGGCAGGAATCTGTAGGATTGAAAGAATTCCTAGTCATCTGAGGATCCATTTCTGAATTAGTCATGACTTTATAGGAAAGGTGGGGGAGTTTGTGTGGAGAGGCTTGTGCAGACAATATTTATGAGTAAAGACGAGAAAATAACTGAAATTGTTAGGTTTCAAAAGTATTTGAGGGGGTTCATAGCTCTGTGATACCTGCCTGTGTAACTCCATTTATTCCAGCCTCAATAACAACAGTAACAACTTAGTAAAACTGGTCTTTCCTTTTTGACATTCAGACCAGAAGTTGAGGATAGCATTTGGTTTGATCTTCCAAAACTCTCTACTTTTGGAATTTACTCAGTTTGTATTTCCAGGTGTTCTAAAGTTAAGCTTTGGTGCCCTTGTGAGGTGCTGTTCATTAAACTAAATCTTATTGGAAATGTAGCTGTCTGTTGATTGTTTTGACAGTGATGATGTTATATTGCTGCCTGTACGGTGTGCTGATCTACTAAAGATATTCAAGTCCTTTTATTAAGGTTGTCGTTTCTCCCGAAATGTAGCAGTGCCAATGCATTTTCAGCATTTCTTTGTGTAACTGCAGAGGACTCTGAAATTGCTGCAACTGAAGCGATTTCATTTCTGGGTAACGTTCAGCACCATTTAAAATTTGTGATAATGTGCAAAACCTAAGAGTTATGGAGTATCTTCTGAGAACCTGTTCGTGTTAAGAACTTCCTGCACTACTCTCCACCTGAACTAACACCTCTCATTGTAACCCTATAGCAGACAGCAACTATAAGAGCTTTTGAAGGTTTTTTTAAAGTTGTTTCAGCATGATCCTGCTGGATTTAACTATTAGGGTTACTGACAGCAGTGGCAGCTGCTGATATACTTGGATGATCGCTGTTGATGAAGCATCTCTCGGTGAATGAGAAGAAATGACATCTCTGTATTTACAGGGAGGGACAGACCGAAGTATTTTCTTTTCATAGGGTAGTAATTTTGTAACATGCTTATCTTTGTGTGCAAATCAAAGCAGGATTTTCAAAATATTGTGTGAATTCTAATAAATCTTAAGAACTCTTATGACTCCGGGACAGGCAGACGTACTCAATGGAATACTGGTGATCTAAGTCACAGATGGCGAAAATAATTAAAGCTTCGTAAAGTGGATTGTAAACTGGCTACAGGGTAGAAGTCAGAGAGTGGTGGTCAATGGGACAGAATGTAGTTGGAGGCCTGTATCTAGTGGGGTGCCCCAGGGGTCGNAAGAGGGATGTGGAGCTGCAGGAGAGAGTTCAGCATAGGGCAACGAAGATGATGAAAGAGGTGGAGCACCTCCCTTCTGAGGAGAGGCTGAGGGAGCTGGGTCTCTTGAGCTTGGAGGAGACTGAGGGGTGACCTCATGAATGTCTACAAATATTTGAGGGGTGGGTGTCAGGAGGATGGCACTGGGCTGTTCTCAGTGTCATGTAGTGATAGGGCAAGGGGCAATGGTTGTAAGCTGGAACATAGGAGGTTCCACATCAACCTGAGAAGGAACTTCTTCATGGTGAGGATGACGGAGCACTGGAACAGGCTGCCCAGGGTGGTTGTGGAGTCTCCTTCTCTGGAGATGTTCAATACCTGCCTGGATGGGTTCCTGCGTGACTTGGTCTAGGTGATGCTGCTGTGGCAGGGGAATTGGACTAGATGATCTTTCGAGGTCCCTTCCAATCCCTAATGATTCTGATTCTATGAGTCTCACACTGCTAGAGGAAACAAAAAGGATTATGGATTGGGAAGATAAGGCTGTGTAAAAGAAACGAAAATAATGCTATAGAATGATTAATTAAGGGGGAAACGTAGGTTTGATGTCTGTAATAGGCAAAGTAGCAACACAACAGTTGAATTACTTCTAAAATGTCCTTTTAACAGTTGTAAATATGCAGTACTATTTTGGTAACGTTTTATTTGAAAGCAGGAAGAATGGGAAAAATATTATTGGTTATAAAACACCAGTGGACTCATGATCATTCAGTGTTGAGAAGGAAACACTGGTGTTCAGAAACTAGAAAACACAGAGATATTTTTAATTTTAATCTAGCAGGTTTGAAGAAATGTCTGGTTGTCTGTCCATACCACATAGTACTGGTTTGCTTTAGCAAAGTGTAAAAAGTCATTATGGCTTAGGCACTGCCAGAGTTGCAATATTTGAACTTCTAGCAGTTAAACCAAGTAAATAATTTCATTATTAGAGAAAAAAAGAGTAATTCTGCCATGTAGCCTTTTTGAGGGATGAGATAAAGAGGAGTGACACCTGTGGAGAACAAAAACTTGACATAAATAGATGGTTTCAAAAACAGAGATTTGTGGTGCCTGCTTGGATTTCCATTGAGAACTTGTGGAAACGTAGTAAATGAAATAAAACAACAAAACCCCTCTCATGTGATATTTCTTGTGACTTCATATTCACTTTGTTGATATGAAGTTAGATAGTCAGAGGGTTTATTTCTGACAATAAGAATATGGGGTTTTTTTTGTTCTTTGACAGCCACGAGCTGTTGCTGGCTTCCGAGGAACAGTGCGGTACGCATCAATCAACGCTCACAGGAACAGAGTGAGTATCTCCATCTATGTCATATCCACCTCATGTAACCGAAAGCAGGCAGTAATCGAGTTGCTATGATTTAGTATTCTTTATATGTGTATTTATTGTGTAGAATTTAGTGCTATAAACTTTAGGAAAAGGATAATATACAGTAGTTGAGGGTAAAAAGGTTATTGTTGAAATAGTTACCTTTGGTGTTGTAAGATACTGGGTTTTCTAAAACACATAGTGTCTAGTATGTCCTCTTAACATGGTACACCAAAGAAATTGGAACAAACAGCTATAGAGATGTTATGTTAGCACACTTGATCTTCTGGTTTGTTTCATCTGTATCTTCTATGGAAATTTGCTTGTATGTTTTTACTGAAAATGATGGATTTATTCTAATGGATGGATTTATTCTAATGAACTTGTTTTGCAGCACTGATTCTATTAATTGTCATAGGAAATAAATAAGTCTTCAGAGCTTAAAGAATCAATCGTTTAGTCTTGCTGTCTGAGTAAAGATTCTCTCTTCCATTTTGCCCTACAGCTGACTGAATTAGTGTGATTTTTTTTTTTCACAGGAAATGGGTCGGCATGATGATCTCTGGTCCTTGTTCTACATGTTGGTGGAATTTGTGGTTGGACAACTGCCTTGGAGAAAAATAAAAGATAAGGTAAATTTGGAAGCAAACCCAAAGAGTACAAGGGATTACTACAGCATTTCAAGTGGATGCTGTGATAAAAATTCCAGCTCATTCCTAGGTCATTAATGTTAACATTTCCCAGTATTTTCTAATGTTGGTTCCCACTGCTGGTGTCATGGTATGTATGTGATAGTGTGATGACCCAATACACACCAAAATGTAAGTGAGCTTGAGATGGTGCAACAGGATACGTAAAACTTCATGAATTTAAAACATCGTTTTTAGAAGGATGTGTTTAACAGTCCTGTACATCAGGCATCTTTCAAACACAGCAGGAAATTAAATGGCTTTTCATACGGCATTCCAGTTTGTATGGTGTTTTGTGTGCACATTCTACTCTGCCCTAGTGAGGTGACATCTGGAGTACTGTTTCCAGTTCTGATTTCAAGAGAGTTCAAGAGAGATAGGGAACTACTGAAGGGTATTGAATAGAGGCCTATAAGGAAGACTAACAGCTTTGAAGGTCTCTCTCATGAGGAAAGGCTGAGACATCTGGGCTGCTTAGTCTGAAGAAGACTAACAAGAGATCTTATTAATATTTACAAGTATCTAAAGAACGGGTGTCGAGAAGGACCAGCCTGTTTGTGACTGGACGAGGGGCAGTGGGTACAAACTGGAACGCAGGAAGTTCCACGTCAACATCAGCAAAGCTTTCTTTACTGTGAGGGTGACAGAGTACTGGAGCAGACTGCCCAGAGAGATTGCAGAATCTCCCCTGGAGACTTTCAAAACCCACCTGGGTGCAACACGGTGTGGCTTGTCCTACATGATCCTGCTCTGGTAGGGGGGCTTGGACTAGATGATCTCTAGAGCTCCCTTTCAATCCCTGACATTCTGTGATTCTGAATCTGTTGTAGCAGTCAATGAAGGTGTGTTAATGTTTGTTGTGTTACCTCCTCCTAGGAGCAAGTGGGGTCCATTAAAGAAAGGTACGAGCACAGGCTTATGTTGAAACATCTTCCTCAAGAATTCAGCGTCTTTCTAGATCACATTTCTAATTTGGATTACTTTACAAAGCCCGATTACCAGGTAAAAGGTTTCACAATTTTGTCTTCTGGATTTCAGAATGTTATGCTGTTTCAAGTGCCTTTGATTCCATTGTGTGGTCTTGGTCTTGATTACAGATTGAGCCACCATGGAGTAATTTTAATGACCATTTACTGTCATGGAACCTGTGAAGTTCATTTTGTTCCGTTTGGGAAGAGTAAGGCAGTTAAGCTTCTAAAAGAAATAGTTGCTTTGCATTCGATATTCTGTTAGAATTGGATGCTATGCTGCTACTTTATTGTAACCTCTAGTGGCTGCTTCTTAAGTTAGATCCATCAGATTTTTTTCCCTAGTAATAGTCATTCTGGCAGTTTTCCGAGATCTGGAGCTCAGCACCTACAATATAAACAGCTAAAGCACAACACACAGCCACAGTACCTGAATGTTTCTCCGTGTACCAGCATGTTCTGCGCATTTGCAAAGAAACCCCCAAAATAAAGCTATTCTTATGTAAAAATTTGAAGATAAAAATGTTTATTAAAAATGTAGAAAATGTTCAGAATTCCTGAAAAATAAATCCCTTCATGGTTTTCCTATTCTATTGCACATTTCCATGGAATTTATCCTGCAGTTTACCATGAAACAAGGGGTCTGCATCAAAGAAGGGTGGCCAACAGGCTAGGGGAGAGGATTCTCCTCCTCTGCAACCCTCTGTTAAGACCCCACCTGGAGTTCTGTGTCCAGCTCTGGAGTCCTCAACACAAGAAGGATATGAACCTTTTGGAGTGGGTCCACATAAATTATCAGAAGGCTGGAACACCTCTACTGTTAGGAGAAACTGCATGAAACTGGACAGAAGGCAGATCCAAGGTGCCCTTAGTGCAGCCTTTCAGTGCTTAAGGGGAGCCTACAAGAAAGATGGGAGGGACTTTCTAGCAAGGCCTGTTGTGACAGGGTGAGGAGTGATGGTTTTAAACTAAAAGAGGAAAAATTTAGATTAGATATAAGGAAAAAAAATTGTCACAATGAGGGTGGTGACACACTAGAACAAGTTGCCCAGAGAGGTGGTAGATTCCCTGTGTTTTGGGAAATTCAAGGTCAAACTGGATAAGGCTGTGAGCAACCTGATCTGGTTGAAGATGTCTCTGCTCACTGCCAGGATTGTGGACTAAATGACCTTTTAATGTTCCTTCCAACCCAATGCTTTCTATGGTTCTATGAAGTGACTAAGAAAACTTTGAGGTTTGTGTGTGCCTAGTTTTAAAGTTTCCTTTTTTGCTTCTATGGTAAAAGTTACAGAAATATTGATGTTGTATAGAAGGGCCTTGAACACGTTTTATTCCGAATATGTATTCTGAATGGTAAAACATATAAACAGGCATATTTTAGCCAGACCTTTTCCTGTGGTCTCACTTGTGTCTAACCCAGCACATGCACTCAGGGATTAACAACAGCGTTTTTCCCACCACGGAGGCAGCCCAGTAATTTACAGACCTTGTTGCTCCTGGAACATTTGAAGTTGTGAAGATGCAGTCTGAACCATCCAACATGACCCTGCATATGTGCTTCAGACCAGAGGAGGATGGTTTGATGTGGAGTGGCAGAAAGTGTGCTTTACTTCCCATGTTTGTCTAAGCTCTAGTCTCTTAACTTGGATTTATTCTAGCAGTGCTGTTCGTTCCTTCCAAAAGTATCAGACTTCTTTTGTATTTATGATCAGGCACTGAACAAGAGTGTACGTGGTCAGGATTGCTGCTTGACAGAGGTTGCAGTCTAAACATTTCATGACATAGAACCTGGTTTGATTTGGCAGTGTCAGATCTTTTTAATTCATTCAGGTATTTACTCACATGTGCCTGACACGAGTAAGTGCTTGAGCTTATATTTGTGTTATAGCAGAAACTGTAAAAGAGTTAAAGGAGAATGACCTTAAAAATTAATTCAGAGAGACTGCTGCAGAAAGAGGAGACTAAATGAGTGTCTGCTGGATAAAACACTGGTCGAATGGGCAGACCCAAAGAGTGGTGGCTAATGGAGTGAAATCCAGCTGGTGGCCTGTCACAAGTGGTGGCCTCAGGGCTTGTTGTTGGGACCATCTCTGTTTAAAATCTTTATTGATGATCTCAATAAGGACATAGAGTGTATTATTAGTCAGTTTACATATGACACCAAGTGAGGTGGGAGTGTTCATCTGCCAGAGGGTAGGGAGGCTCTTCAGAGAGACTTGGCTAGATTGGAGCAATGGGCCAATGCTAATGGCAGGAGCTTCAATAAGGCCAAGTGCCAGGTCCTGCACTTGAGCCACAACAACCCCCTGCAACGCTACAGGCTTGGGGAGGTGTGGCTCAGGAGCCATGTGGCAGAGAGGGACCTGGGGGTTCTGATAGACAGGAAGATGAATATGAGCCAGCAGTGTGCCCAGGTGGCCAAGAAGGCCAATGGCATCCAGACTTGTATTAGAAATAGTGTGGCCAGCAGGAGTAGGGAGGTTATCGTCCCCCTGTATGCGGCACTTGTGAGGCCGCGTCTTGAGTACTGGGTCCAGTTTTGGGCACCTCAATACGTGAGAGACGTGGAGGTGCTGGGGCAGGTGCAGAGGAGGGCAACTAAGCTGGTGAAGGGCCTGAAGAATAAATCTTATGAGGAAAGACTGAAAGAGCTGGGGCTGTTTAGTTTGAAGAAAAGGGGGCTGAGAGGAGACCTCATCAGCTAACTACTTTAAAGGACGTTGTGGAGAGGTTGGTGCTGGTCTCTTCTCACAAGCAGTTAGTGATAGAACAAGAGGGAATGGGTTCAAGTTACAACAGGGTAGGTTTAGACTGATATTAGGAAGAATTTTTTCACAGAAAGGGTTGTTAATCTCTGGAATGGACTTCCCAGGAAGGTGGTTGAGTCGCCATGCCTGGATATGTGTAACGATCATTTGGATGAGGTGTTAAGTGATATGGATTAGGGGGGAACTTGTAAGGTGGGGTAGATGATCCCAGGGGTCTTCTCCAGCCAGAGTGATTCTGTGATTCTATGGAATATATTCCTTCATCTTCCTCTGCTTTGGATGACATTCTGCAGGGATGCAGTCCTGCCTTTGGCTGTGGGTGTGTGTCTTTTTGTCTTTTTGTGAAAGCCTATGGTGTATCTTTGCCTCTCTTTGCTGATAAAAGTACAGATGTGTTTGTGTTTGGGTTTTTTGAAATAAAATAGAAGTTTTGACTTTGAAACCTCGGGAAATGCTTAATATAAAGAGCTGTGTTCTTTCCTTGGAGAACTGTCTGTGAAAATCTGGTCTCTTAGATAAAAATGAAGCTTATTAACTTTTTTCTTTGTTTTTAGCTTCTCATGTCTGTGTTTGACAATAGCATGAAAACGTTTGGAGTTATTGAAAGTGACCCTTTTGACTGGGAGAAGAGTGGAACTGATGGCTCTCTGACAACCACAATGACTTCCACCACCCCTCAGTTACAGACTCGTCTTACTCCGGCTGCGATCGGGTACGTAAAAAAGAGCCGCAGAGTAACAAAGGGAAATTATCTCCATAATTTCTGTAGGATGTTAAATAAAAAGAGAAATGAAAGTTTGGGAGCACTCACGGTATTTAAGGTTTCTGTTTATACTATCTTGAAAAATCAGCACTGCGGTCCTAAAATAATAGCAATAACAAATAGTAGCTCAGGAAATTACATGCAAATGTGCTAGTCCATCCTTTACTAAATCGTATTGTGTGAGGGAATGATGTGTCCTGAGTTTAACTGCCTGGAAACACGCTCAGGGTTTTCTGTAAGCTTGGAATAAACTATTAGCTGCAATTTCTTTGTAACTTAAAAAAAATTCCAGAGATCTTTATAGGAAAGTTTGAAGTCGATTTTTGTTGTGTTTAAAATAATATTTAATTGATTGGCATGCATTGTCAGCAAGTTTGCTGACGACACAAAGCTGGGTGGTGTCGCCGACACCCCTGCAGAGTGTGCTGCCATTCAGCGAGATCTGGACAGGCTGGAGAGCTGGGCTGAGAAAAATCTAATGAGCTATAGCAAGAGTAAGTGTAGAGTCTTACATCTGGGCAATTCTCTGACATTCTCGGTGTCATGTAATGATAGGATGAGGGGCAATGGTTGTAAGCTGGAACATAGGAGGTTCCACATCAACCTGAGAAGGAACTTCTTCACAGTGAGGGTGACAGAGCCCTGGAACAGGCTGCCCAGGGTGGTTGTGGAGTCTCCCTCACTGGAGATATTCAAGACCTGAGCGGATAGGTTCCTGTGTGACTTGGTCTAGGTGATGCTGCTGTGGTAGGGGATTGGACTAGATGGTCCCTTCCAGTCCGTAATGATTCTATGATTCTATGATCAATTGGTTTCAGCATCAAGTTGATGATTCTATTGGAGTAGGTGAGATGTTTAATAATAACCAAACTTTTCTCAAGGTAAGGGAGAATATAAGAGATACTTGTTCCTGTTCTAGGCTGTGAGTAGATCAACTCTTTATCTAAAACAGACAGAGGTAGCAATGTGGCAGTTTTCACAGTGTGGTGAGGTTGCAGCAAACCAGAATTTCATGTTGGAAAGTAGTAAATTCCTCATATTTCAGGGTAATGAAAAAGTTAAATTAAATGTCAGGTAAGACAGTAATCGGTATTAAAATCACACGTTTGTGGTGTGCGCTGGAGAACAGACTGAAGCTGACAGGGATTTCACATTCGACTCAGTCCCGTTATCATAAAAAAGTGTGCTGGAGTTCATGGGCTCATTTAAGAATTTGGGTGACTGTGAAGGAAAGGCTTTTAATTGACCTTCTGACCATTCACTTCATAGAAATAGTATCGCTTCAGTTTCAGATAGCGAGCTAAGCCTTAGCCCTTGACTTGTGACTACAGCAATGAGACTACAGAACTTTAATTGAAATGTGCCATCTTTTTAGCATTATGTTTTGGTCATCAGGAACTGAACCAGAATAGCACTTTGATAAGAACTGTGATTAAAACTGCATTTTAGTTTGCTTAGTGACCTCTCTTTCTCATGTAGTATGTTTTATTGTTCCACCAAGTTTTAGAGAATATTGTGAAAGTTGCAAAGAATTTTGATTTTAAGAGAAAAAAATATGTAGGAGAGTCAGGAGCAGACTTAAATCTGGATGTGATCTCTTACAAATGTTATCAGAAGTTGCTTTGAAAAAACTCAGCATTTAAACTGTTGTTTTTTTGATTTTGAACCTCTTGTTCTGTTTGTAAATTAAAGAAACACGAACTGCAAAAGCCAAGGAATTTGGGCATTTGTATCGTTCATTTGGTTTAGGGTTCTACAGAAGCATACTTGTAAGGTTGGTTTGTTTTCTTTTAATAGAGTAGAAAACAATACCAAGAAACACACTAATCTAAATGTTTTTCTTTTTCTGGTTTATTAATTTTTAAATTACTTCTTTAGAATTGCCAACGCCACTCCAATCCCAGGAGACTTGCTGCGAGAAAACACAGATGAAGTGTTTCCTGATGAACAGCTCAGTGATGGAGAGAATGGGATTCCAGCTGGAGTCTCACCAGAGAAACTACCTGGATCCCCTGGGCATCATTGTCCTCAGGAAAAAGATGTTTGGGAAGAAATGGATGCAAACAGAAACAAAATAAAACTAGGGATTTGCAAGGTATTTTGTACTGCTTTGGGAAGCCCATCTTTGAACAGTTTCCTGCCCTCATAGTGCACATAAGATATAATTAATAGAGCGGTCTTTCTAATCTTGATTAGCCAGCAGGAAACGAGTTTTGGTAAGACCGATGTATTCTATTAGAGTTATTTATATACTGGAACAAGCAGGCAAACTTGTTCACTGTATCAGGTTTCTGTGGTTTACTGATAAGTTGAGGTTCCTTGTAGTTTAATTCATGTTAATAATCAGGTTAATAACATTACACTGGGGTTTTGTATTGAGTATATAACTTCATGTTCTTTAGGCATGATTTTGGTTCTTGCTCACTGGATGAAACCAAAGCAAATTTCTTGCACGTTGCTTGTGCTGAAGTTACTTACTGAATGCACAACCCCCAGTTTAATGCCATTCTTCAGCTAACAAATTCACAGTGTTGTTTTTGACCCAGTAAGACGTGTTCCTTTTGTACTGATCCAGTGATGTTCATGGGCTAGTCTTTAGACGACAATGCTGCGTAATTTGGAAAAGCGGTCTCTGGGAAGTGCTTCCTGTCTCCCGTGCTCACAGTAACAACATTTCATAATCAGACAAATGCAGCCATTTTTTCTTGATAGAAGAATGTTTTGAACATGAAGAGAGTTCTGGTACTGAAAAGCTCGAAGACTTCAGGGAGACCTTACTGTGGCCTTTTGGTATTTAAAGGGGCCCTGTAAGAAAGATGGGGGCAATCTTTTCAGCCTGGGCTGTTGCAACACGACAAAAGGTATTGATTTTAAAATAAAGGAGGGTAGATTCAGACTAGCTATAAGGAAGACATTGTTCAAAATCAGGGTGGTAAAACACTGGAACACGTTTTCCAGAGAGGTGGTAGGGGCCCCATCCCTGGAAACGTTCGAGGTACGGTCAGATGGGGCTCTGAGCAACCTTGTGCACTTGAACATGTCCCTGCTTACTGCATGGGGGCCAGACAACATTACCTTTGAAGGCCCATTCCAACCCAACGCATGATCTTGTGATCACAGTTTCCCAGCTCTAAATCATGTTTAATTAGGATACAAGATAGAATGTGATTGGACTAAGCCATAGCTCTAAGTGACTGAAATATCGAGTCAATGTAGTACAACAGTGTAATATGTTCTGGAGAATCCTACAGACAGCTTGGCAGCTAACTTCTCTTTAATCAGAGCACTTGACTGTAAAGCAGACAGAAGATGCTACCAAGGCCTAGGTCTCAGTCTATTACTAAAGTAAATTTCAGATGGGTGTAAAATATCAGAGTACATTTAGGTGCTTTAGTGGGTTTTTAAGGCTCCTCAGGTGTATCCAGTACTAGTGTATTGCTAGTATTTGGTCTGTTGTAGGTGTGTGCTGAAGAGAATATCTATTCTACCTTAACTGTGGTATGAACGTGACCACAGACCTTTCCGAATACCAACTGGCTTGTCAAAGGCTAAAAACCTGATCGGTGTACACCCTGTAGTAACTTGTCTTCCTCTCTTTTACTGCTCCTGTTGAGTTAAATGTTTCACTTTTTGCACAGGCAGCCACAGAGGAAGAAAACAGCCATGGGCCAGTGAATGGAATGCTTAATGCACTGAGTCTTGGTTCTCCAATTCGTGTCCGCTCAGAGACCACACAGCTAGACAGAGATGTTCCACTGGTGCGAAAGTTGCGTTCGATTCACAGCTTTGAGCTGGAGAAGCGGCTGACGTTGGAGTCGAAGCCGGATGCAGAAAAATTTCTTGAGACCTGGTAAAGAAACAATTTTATTCTTACGCTTAGATCTTTTTTGGTTATGTTGTTAAGATACTGTCACCTTCCCTCTGGCATGTGAAAGCGAGGAGTGGAGCTGTTGAGTTATACAAAGGACAGCAAAGTGTTTGCTGAATCTGTTTGATGAAGAAAGCTGTGCAAAGCATAAAGAAGAAATCAGTCAAAACAATAACATTCTTCTCGAAAGTATGTACTAACTGCTGCTGGAGAGAGCTGTTTCTTCTACTGCTTTGAGTCTCTGCTTTGTAGCGTAAATTGTCTCCCGGTACAAGGTGCTGGTAAGGCCATGCCTCAAGTGCTGGGTTCAGCTTTGGGCACCACAGAGAGACGCTGAGGTGCTGAAGCGGATCCAAAACAGAACAACAAAGTTGGTGAAGGGTCTGGAGGACAAACTTTGTGATGAGTGGCTGAGGGAGCTGGGGCTGGTTAGTCTGAAGGGGAGGAGGCTGAGGGGAGACCTTGCTGTCTTCACCTACCTGAAAGGAGTTTGTAGAGAGGTGGGAGTTGGTCTCTTCTCACAAATAACAAGTGATAAGACAAGAGGTAATGATCCTTTGTTGTGCCAGGGGAGGCTTAGGTTAAACGGTAAGACAAACTTCTTTATTGGAAGTGTCATCAGGCCTTGGAACAGGCTGCTCAGGGAGATGAGGAAGTCACCATTCCTGCAAGTGTTCAACAGTTGTGTAGGTGTGTGGAGTGCAAGAACTTGGCTTAGCTGTGGGCTTGGTACAGTTGTCTTAACAGCTGGACTTTATGATCTCAATTTCTCTTGTTTCTAAGAAACTAGGTACCATGGACATCTGGTGGTCACATCACTTCTGAGCTAGTATCCCCTAGCTAGTTCTGATATAGTTCTCCCTTCTAGTTCTTACACTCACAGTGCACTGTGGTACATTACTGTGACATTTACAATATGTGCAGTGTTCCAAGACCATCCGCCCATTTTTACGTGACATTGGACTTACTTGTCTCAGGTTGTTTATGTTTCAGCCGTTGTAAATTATTTTCAAATATGACAATAAGTTTTAATATAAATCCAGTTTTTGGAAAGAAAAAATCAAGTGTAGCTTACTTCATTTAATTAATTCGTAGCTAATTATTGACTTCTTTTTTTTTTTAAGTTTGGTAAAGATGCAGAAAGACTCGAATGCTTCAGTAGAGACTCCTGTTACTGCTGTTCCTCCTCAGAAAACATCCATTCCTGCTCCTGTGACAGTCCGTGCGGACCATGTTTGGCATTATGATGAAGAGTATCTTCCAGATGCTTCAAAACCTGTGTCTGCCAATTCTCCAGAACATGCTGATGGTGTTCTTAGCAATGGATTTGTAGCCGTCAACCTAAGCTCCTGCAGGCAGGAGGTAGATTCCAAGGAATGGGTGATCATAGATAAGGAACAGGACTTGCAGGACTTCAGAACAAATGAGGCATTAAGGCTCAAAATGACTGGAAGTCCCTCAGATGAGGAACCAGAAGTATTACAAGTTCTAGAGGAGTCCCCTGCAGAAGAGCAGCGCAGACTGAGTGGTTGGACAGGAAACGGTGTCCATGCCAAGAACCAAACCTCAAGGGTGGAGTTTGTTCTAGCGACAGATTGTCAAGCTGCTGTTTCTGAACAACTTACAGATAAGTTGGAACTTCTGTCAGGAGCTGCTGGACAACTTCTTGCTGCCACTCCAACAAGTCCTATGGAAGCTCAAGCAGAAGGAGCACTCACTCCGGTAAGAGAAGTGCTCACAGTTCTTTTGAACCTTACTTCATTCAGAATTCTGTGAGAAGATAGTGAGGGAGAAGGTAGTAACTAAAAGACAGTAAAGTAGCAGAAATTAGTGCTTTCATCTGATACAGGACTTGAGGACAGATTATCAGTGTTCTGTTCTGTGAGTGTTTACATTTCTCCATGGAAGTGACTGCTGGTTATGCAGGTATGCTGCACAGAACTCAGTGAAAGCAATAAATCATATATATATATATATATATAAAAAGAGAAGTTCTTTATGCAGCAAATCTTAGTAAGTCAGTGATATACTTGCAAACATACATTCATTATATTTGCAGAACGTACACATTTAATTACTGTGAATATGTCAAATACTTGTGTAGGAAAAGCCTAAATGGATGAAATGAAAGAAACAGAGTTATTCTAGCCGTGCTTGGGGTAGTGTTTTCTTTTGGAATTCCCATTGTTTCTTACTGTTTCTTGTGAAATTTCTCACGGCTTGTATAGAAAAAAACCACTTTTTGTTTTTTAGAAATTGTTGCTACTTCTCATTTCCAAGATCATTTTGCAACTACTGCTTTGTACCTGTAGATTTCTCATCACAAAGACAGACTACTTTGCTTCCATTGCATTATCCTTTGTGTTTCTCCATCTTTTCTAAAGTATTCTCGTTTTGCGTGATTTCAGTTCTGTTCTGAACGACTGAAAGATTTAAGTTGGAATATTAGTTTCATGAAAGAGTTTTTGCTGGGTTAGAAACTTGCAAAAGTGAGGAATTATTTTAAATGGCTCAATTGTTTTCAATTTTTGTATTTTAATGGTAGTTTTAGTAAAGCAGACAAGAAAGAGCAACACCTCCTTCTCTACAAAATGCTATTTTAACAGGCATTTCCATTTTGAAAGCCATCGAAAACCAGTTTGTAATTTTGTATGCAAAAGCAATATCACAGTACATACTACAAAACTGGCTCTTTTTGGGGAAATGGCTGTTTTACTTCCAACTGAAAATAGAGGTGATACAAATACCACCTACTGCAGTGAAAACAATGCATGAGGTCTTCATCTGCAAAGGAAGAAGCTTTCTGAGCATGGGAGCTGAAATAGGTCCCACGAACAAAGCCAGTGGTTTGGCAGTGGACTGGGTAGAGTTAGCTTAATGGTTGGACTCAGAGGTCATTTCTAACCTTAATGATTCTGTGATTTTATGATTCCATGGTAAATTATAAGATGTATTGGAAGAAAAACGTATTAGACAGTGGGGTGAGCTTATATTTTCATTTGGCTTTGCAAGCAGGTAAGAGGTATTTGCCATGACTTCAAAAATGAAGTGAGTACGGTTTATATTATCTTGCACTCACAAGCCGTGGTCCTCATGGGGTTCTTCAACCACCCTGACGTTTGCTGGTGGGACAAGACAGCAAAGCACCAGCATTCCAGGAAGTTCTTGGAGTGCATTGATGACGACTTTTTCCTCCAAATAGTAGAGGAACAAACTAGAAAGGGAGCTTTGCTGGACCTTGTACTCATCAACAGAGACAGGCTGGTGACTGATGTAAAACTACCGGAACACTAGGCTGCAATGGCCGTGGCACTGTAGAATTCAAGATCCTCAGAGCAGTGAAAAAAGTGCAAAATAAGCTCATGGCACTTGATTTTAAAAGGGCAGACTTTAGTCTCTTCAAAGATCTGCTTAGTAGGTTAGAATGGGACAAAGCCAAGGGCATAACCACATGGATAGATGATGGCAGAGCAGTGGATGTGATCTGTCTTGACTTGAGCAAGGCATTTGACACAGTCTCCCACAGCATCCTTGAAGCCAAACTGAGGCAGTGTGGTCTAGATGATCAGGTAGTGAGGTGGATGGTGAACTGGCTGCAGGATAGAAGCCAGAGAGTAGTGGTCAATGGGACAGAGTGTAGTTGGAGGCCTGTATCTAGTGGAGTGCCCCAGGGATCGGTGCTGGGACCAGTCCTGTTCAATCTATTCATTGATGACTTGGATGAGGGATTGGCATGCACTGTCAGCAGGTTTGCTNGGAGACTGAGGGGTGACCTCATTAATGTCTGTAAATATTTGAGGGGTGGGTGTCAGGAGGATGGAGCCGGACTCTTGTCAGTGTCATGTAGTGATAGGACCAAGGGCAATGGTTGTAAACTGGAACATAGGAGGTTCCACATCAATATGTGGAGGATCTTCTTCCCAGTGAGGGTGACAGAGCACTGGAACAGGCTGCCCAGGGGGGTTGTGGAGTCTCCCTCACTGGAGATGTTCAAGACCCGACTGGACGGGTTCCTGTGTGACTTGGTCTAGGTGATGCTGCTGTGGCAGGGGGATTGGTCTAGATGATCTTTTGAGGTCCCTTCCAATCTCTAATGATTCTACGATTCTATCATTCTATAAAAGCTATGGATAGCAAGGGAACTCAGGAAAGCTGGTCATTTTTCAAGGATGACTTCCTGCAAATCCAGTGAAACCAGGTGATATTTTCCCAGATGAGCCTCCAAATTGTTATAAAAGCCAAGTAATTAAAAAAGAAATGGCATTAATTTTATTATAAGGACAAAATCAATAAAGCAAAAGTACAGCGCTGGGTGCTGGACTCAGGTCAGAGGCACACCAGTGGTTCTTTGTGAGCTCTCTATATAGTTAACATTGCCTTAGGTTCATACATAGTCATTAGGTTCCTGAAGTAATTAATATACATGGTGTAACTTCTATATATGGTCCTTTAGGATCCTCTGGTCTCTTATCCTTCTGTCCTCTGAAGTTTTTGCTGTCCCGTATCCTTCATCCTTGAATACTCCATCCTTGGCTTTGCTGTCTGGCACCTGCATTTTCCTGATCATAGAATCATAGAATCATCATGGCTGGAAAGGACCTCCAGGGTCATCGAGTCCAACCTTTCTCCTAGTGTCTAACCGCTAGACCATATCCCCAAGCACCACATCCACTCGTTCCTTAAACACCTCCAGGGATGGTGACACCACCACCTCCCTGGGCAATCCATTCCAGCACCTAACCACCCTCTCAGTAAAGAATTTCCTTCTAACATCCAATCTAAACCTCCCCTGATGCAACTCGAGACCATTTCCCCTCATCCTATCATCACTAATTGGAGAGCTCCTTCTTAGAAGTTAAAGCTTAGCAAAGCTGTATCCTGTATCCTGATGTGGTGAAAGGCCAGTTCTGCGGATCCTGCTGGCCATTATTTTTTACATTTCCCCTTTTTGACTTTTAAACTACATTTGGTTTGGGTCACAACTTGAACCTTGTTTAATCCACTTGTTCTTTTCAATAATCGTGCCTCATCTAGATTCAGAGGGGAATCAGCACGGAGAGAAGAATTGGATCCGGCAACTGTGATGTTCTGGGTTAGGAAAATCTGTTTGGGGTATCTGCTTCCCTTTCCCCTTTCGCCTTTCCCCTTTCCCTTTCCCTTTCCTCATTTATTCCCAAAATATCTGTTATATTTTAGACTGTACAGGAGGTAGAAGAAAACCCCCACCCCAGATCTGGTCTGCTGCTGCTCAGGGAGCCTGGGTCATTCAGCTCCACCGGCCTAGTTACTCTTTCCCTAATGATCCACTTGCATGAACAGTAGCCCTAGCTCCTGCAGAAGCTGGAGGCTTTGAAAGCTGATTGGGGTGGCAGGGGCATTTCCTCTGTCTTGCACCCTGATAAAAGACTCTGCTTTGGGATGAGTAAGGGCTTCTCCATCCCTTCTTTCCAAACTTTTGCCTGGACCCCTGTGCCTGCTGCTTCTGCCCCCTACCCTGGCCACGAGCTGCTGAACTGCCTGTATCTGCTGCTTCTCCCCACTCTGCTCTGAGCCTGAGTTTGCCTCATCAGGTTTTTGGCTGGGGCGAGGTGAGCTAGAGAGAGGACACGTCATGGTAGCAGGAATTTTGGGGGTCACTCTACATCTCGGTGTGGCTTGCCTCAAGATGGAGCCAGGGAAGTTGAATCTGGGGAGAGAAACTTGTGACCAAGGGTCTCTGCCCCTAAACTTGTTCCAAACTGGGACAAGGGGTTAAGGACAACAGGAAAATTTTCATAAGTAGATCAATGATAAGAGGAAGAGTAGGGAAGATGTAGGCCCACTCCAGAAGGAATTGGGAGAGCTGGTCGCCCAAGATGCAGAGAAGGCCGAGGTAACTCAATAACTACTTTGCTTCTGTCTTCACTGGTGAGGACTCTGTTACAGGGGCCAAAGACAGGGACTGAGAAAGGGAATATCCCCCCACTGTGGATGAAGAGCAGGTTCAAGACCACCTAAAGAACCTAAAGGTGAACAAGTCCATGGGACTAGATGGAATTCAGCCACAGCTCCTGAAAGAGCTGGCAGATGAAGTTACAAAGCCACCATCCATCCATCATATTTGAAAAGTCATGGCAGCCCGGGGAACTTTCCACTGACTGGAAAAGGAGGAAACATAACTCCCATTTTCAAAAATTGAAGAAAAGAAGACCCAGGGAACTACAGGCCAGTCAGTCTTACCTCTGTGCCTGGCAAGGTCATGGACCGGATCCTCCTGAAGGCTCTGCTAAGGCAAGCAGATAGTAAAGGGGCGATTGGTGGCAGCCAACACAGCTTCACCAAGGGCAAGTTCTGCCTGACCAACTTGGTGGCTGTTTATGATGAGGTCACAGCCTCAGTGGACAAAGGCAGAGCAACAGACATCATCAGCTTGGACCTGCGCAGGGCATTCAACACTGTCTGATCTCTAAACTAGAACCATATGGATTTAATGGATGGACTACTCATTGGATGAGGAGCTGGCTGTATGGTTGCACCCAAAGAGTTGTGATCAATGGCTCAGTGGCCAAATGGAAATGTTTGACGATTGATAGTCCTCAGGGGTCAGTACGTGGGCCAGTGCTATTTATCATCTTTGTTGTCAACATGGGCAGTGGAATTGAATGCACCCTCTATCAGTTTGCTGATGACACCAAACTGTGTGGTGAAGTCAACACACTGGAGGGAAGGGAAGACATCCAGAGGGACTCTGACAGGGTCGATAAGTGAGCTTGTGCAAACTGCATGAAGCTCAGCAAGGGCCAGCACAAGATTCTGCACCTGCGTTGATGCACAAAGACACAAAGATTGGGAGGAGAAAGGTTTGAGGTCAGCCCTGAGGAGAAGGACTTAGGGGTGGTGGTGGACCAGAAGGTTGACATGAGCTGTCAGTGTGCAGTCCAGAAAGTCAGTTGTGTCCTGGGCTGCATCAAATGAAGCACTGACAGCTGGTCAAGGGAGGTGATTCTCTCTCTCTGTTCTGCACTTGTGAGACCCCACGTGGAGTACTGCATCTACTTCTGGAGCCCCCAGTGTCAGAAGGGTAGAGAGCTCCTGGAGGGTGTCCAGAGGAGAGCAACTCAAATGATCGGAGGGCTGGAGCACCTCCCACTATGAGGACAGGCTGAGCAAGTTGGGGTTGTTCAGCCTGGAGAAGAGGAGGCTCCCAGGTGACCTTCTAGCAGCTTTCTAGTATCTGAAGGGGGTGACAAGAAAGCTGGGGGAGGGCTTTTGACACAGGTGCTAGTGAGAGGACAAGGGGAAAGGGTTACAGACTTGAAGAGGGGAGATTGAGGTTGGACATTAGGAACAAATTCTTTTCTCTGAGGGTGATGAGATACTGGAACAGGTTGCCCAAGGAAGTTGTGACTGCCCCATCCTTAGAAGTGTTGAAGGCTCAGCTGGATGGGGCCCTGAGTAATCTAATCTAGTGAAGGTGTCTCTGCCTGTGCAGGGAGGGTGGAACTGGATGATTTAAGGTCCCTTCCAACCCCAGCCATTCTATGATTCTATGATCTTGGAAGGGCAGGTAATTCACAGTATCACAGTATTACCAAGGTTGGAAGAGACCTCACAGATCATCAAGTCCAACCTGTTACCACAGAGCTCAAGGCTAGACCATGGCACCAAGTGCCACGTCCAATCCTGCCTTGAACAGCTCCAGGGACAGCGACTCCACCACCTCCCTGGGCAGGCCATTCCAGTGGCCAATGACTCTCAGTGAAGAACTTTCTCCTCACCTCAAGCCTAAATTTCCCCTGGCGCAGCTTGAGGCTGTGTCCTCTTGTTCTGGTGCTGGCTGCCTGAGAGAAGAGAGCAACCTCCTCCTGGCCACAACCACCCCTCAGGTAGTTGTAGACAGCAAGAAGGTCTCCCCTGAGCCTCCTCTTCTCAAGGCTAAACAATCCCAGCTCAGTGAGGGCAGGATGCATGGCAGGAAGGAATTTGTTGTTTTCAATGTGATTCATATGGAATTGAAGCTATAAATGGAACTGGGAATAAAGACAATAAAACCCATTTGCCTGATAACTGGGCAAGCTGGAGTGTGTCTGAGCAGCGTGTCTCTTCTGGCTGTTTGTGGTAGTTTTCCATGTTCTTCATTAGACTTTGGATGCCAAACAAAGCTCTGGAGGGTATTTGGGCAGGAGATGTTGTTTGTCAATGGTGTAGCACTTCATGAAAGATAATTTAGTCTTCCTTGAGGTGGCACCTAGCTGTTGTCACAGATGAGCGTCCTAGTCACTTCACAGGCAACCAGTGTGTACACATGTACACACACACGCGTACACTAGTACATGCACCATACATACTGTGCTCATACACTAGCTCTCTCTAGTCCAGAGTCTTGGTCACCTTAGTTGCTTTTGGTAGAGTCCTTTATCTTATTCCTCAAAGCACTTCCCATCTAAGACTGTCCTTTCAACATGATTCTTGTCTGTGGATCAAATGTTCTTCTTCTTTAGTAACTTTATCTAGGTAGCACCATGATGACAATACAAATAGCAGGCAAAGTATCATGTTCTGCTTCTCTGCTGATTATAATGGTGTTGCACCAATTATAAGAGTAGGCTTGGATCCAAGAATGTAAGTTCAGTACCATAAATCAAATTACTTACATGTTACCAACGGGTTAAAAAATAGATGTTGAAATTGTAGTAATATAATAGCTTAATATAATTTCTGAAAGAGCTGATTCATTCCCAACAGCTTAAATGTCTAGGACATGTCAGCATTCATGGTCATCTTGCCTCTGAGTATACCTCAGTTATCGTCACCTCATGAATGTACCAGTTACCTGCTTCACTATCACTTAGGAAAAAGTGCAGTGAGCTATTTGAGTTTATTTTGATAGGATTGTTAAATATGCCAGCGATTGCTTCAGCGGTGAATGAATAATCCTCCTGTTTTATGTATTGTTTTTACTTAGAGCCGTCTTTATTTTTCCTTGATTTCTTTCAGGAGTTTATTGCTCATTACTGAAGTGTATGTAGGAGCAAGGATGTTTCTGTGTGAGAACCTATAGGTTCATACACTCATCCGTACTTCTGAAGGAAAGAAATTGCTGTGCTTCAGTCCTTCCACTTCTAGATAACTGTTCGTTCTGGAATGGCATTGTGTCCATGGACTTCAGTAACTGATGAAAATACCATTTCTTACCTCTTTCACACAGCATCAGCTTTATAATAAGAATGTAAAGTTAGAGCAGTTCGGGAAGGAACTCAAATACTAAGAGAGGAAAATGTGTACCTTATTGGCTTTGGGATGAACAAGTGTCAGGCATAAAAAGTTACAGCAGATCCTGAAAATTCCAAGCTACCTACAGGTAGTTCTTTTCATGAAATTAATTTTCATGTTATCCGTCCTGGTTTTCCAGTTGCAATAAGGATACTGAATGCAGATGCCAGTTTCATGGTCATATGGTCACATCTGTAGTAGCAGCCTTCTGATACCTGAAGAGGGCTACAGGAAAGCTGGAGAAGAGCTTTTTACAAGGACCTGTACTGACAGGACAAGGGGCAATAGCCTGAAACCGAAAGCAAGTAGATTTAGACTGGGTATTAGGAAGAAGTTCTTCACCATGAGAGTGCTGAGGCACTGGAACAGGTTGACCAAGGAGGTTGTGGATGCCTCATCCCTGGAAGCGTTCAAGGCCTGGTTGGATGTGGCTCGAGGCAACCTGATCTAGTGGGAGAGAAGTGTCCCGGCCCACAGCAGGGGGTTTGGAACTAGATGATCTTCAAGGTCCTTTACAGTCTAAACCGTTCTCTGGAATGATCCAGAGCATGCTAAGGTATATATGCTGACTTGAAGCTTCTGTAATCACTCTCTGTTGACTTGGGCTGCAGGAGGACCTGATTTGCTGCTCTGTCTGCTGGTAGGAAGTCAATCTGTCAAAAGAATTTGAGCTGATCTAGGCTAATGGTGACTTGATACTGGAGCAGTATTGTGCATCCTGAAGTCTGACTTGCTCGTTGATTTACTGTGTTTGTGCTGAGTTGCAGTGAGCTCCATCAAGTGCGTGCAACGTACCTTCTCATTTTGGCAAAGAGATCTTAATGGATTTAAAGTAACTGAATGTGACAGCTACTTCAATTTGCATTTCCTTTCAGCAGTTTGCTCTGGTCACACTTACTTGTCAACCCAATACAATACATGTATCTGTATGCATGGTTATAGAAGAGGTTTGATCATGAATCTATTTATTTGTAGTATTTAGAAATATTGCTGAAATTAGCATTTTATACCATAAGATACTATGTTTTATCAAAGAACTACTAATATATTTCCATTTATTTCTAAGTCCTGAGCAATTTCATTTTCATGTATCCTTTATCCTCAGTTGCTGCTTTTATGAGACATTAAAAATACATTTTTATTTTTCTTTCCAGTTGAGAGACCGCTCTGGATTACAGGAACTGAAGCTTTAGGCTTTGCACAAACAAAACCACCTTTTCCTTGGAAACTGGAATGCTTGATAGGTGCTCTCTGTTTTCAAGGAATACTGGTGTGAATTGCAAATACTATAACAGGAAACAGAGAATCACTTTCATGAAGCTTGTAAAAAGCTACAGGCTTATTAGACTCTCAATAACCAACTTGAAAAAGTACTTCCTTTAAAACTATTCGTTTGGAACGCTTTGACTTTACAGTTCCTGTCTTTTGGGGGTAGGTTTTTTGTTGTGTTTGTTGGTTGGCTGGTTTTTGGGGTTTTCTCTTTGCTACGTGCTTGAATGATGTAGTGCAAAATGGAGCAGGTGTTCACAGATTCTGCAGGCCAGTGTATTCTTCTAGTTCAATCCCATACCTGGAAGATGTCATCAGAATTGTTCAGTACTAATGTTACTGATTAATCGTCTTAGCTGCAGCTCATTAAAGAAGGCTGTAGCGGTCCGAAAGTACTGTCAAAAATGTTCGTAAAGCCCGTAACAGTAAAATACAGTCAGCTCAGAAAACGGTGTTGTTGCACAGATGAGCTAAGTGTTCGCAAGGACCAGTCAACAATCAACTAGCTGGTGTATGTGATATCCTTGAAACAGACAGTTGGTTTATACTGGACAAAGGTAGCTCAACTAGGGAAAGGATGCGCACTGTTGGTGTTGATACCGGATTTTTAAAAATGGGTGGAAAATATGAAGACCATGTGTAAGAAACCTTTTAAATGATCAGTCTGTGAGGGAGTTGTGAGTATGGCTTTCTAAGAAAAGGCATATAGGCAAGGCTTTAAACAAGATTTATCAAAGCATTTCTTTTTAAACCTTATTTTCTTCCCACCATGTTGTTCTCACAGCTCAACTCATCTCATATGCTGCATTTCTGTACTCCAAGAGTACTTCAAGTCCCATCCTCTGCACCATGAGCCCTATAGCCCAATCTGCTCACCCACTTGAACCCTCTGAAAGAGGCTGGTTTACCAGGAGTCAGTCAGCTGAGAGCCACTTCTCTTCCTCTTGCTCAACTGGTTGTAGGCATTCCCTACAGCAACAAGTTCCCCCCGTCATTCACATCTCAAAAGCACAACTTCAGCAGGTGCATAAGCCTTCTCATCAGAGAAGTGACTGCACTGTAGCAGCCGTCTGCAAAGCTTCTCATGCTCAGTTGCTCTGCACACTGCAGTGGTCGGCGTACGCTGGTCATACTGCTATAGAGAACATCCTTTGAAAGATCACGTTAGGGAATGCGACTGGATCTTGTTCCAGAGTAGACTCAGAAATACTTGATGAGGAAGGTGTATAGTCCCACCTAGAACAGGTGAAAGTAGAAAAGAAGTTCTTTACAGTGAGGGTGGTGAAACACTGGAACAGGTAGCCCAGAGAGGTGGTGGAGGCCCCATCCCTGGAGACACTGAAGATCAGGCTCGATGGGACTCTGCGCAATCTGTTCTAGTTAGTGGTGTCCCTCCTTGTTGCAGGGGGGTTGGATTAGATGACCTTTAAAGATCCCTCTCAACCCAATACATTCTATGATTCTGTGAATATGTAAAGAGCTGTTATCCAGGTGATGATCTGGAGCACCAAGCATTTCTCTAGAAGACAGATTCAATTCTACAGAAAAGTTTTCTCTTGAAAAGGTAGAATTAAAAAACCTAGAAAGCAGATTTTTGCTTCTTTCCGAACTTAAGATTAAAATCTCTTATTTTTTAATGTGTTCCTATAATCAGCAGCAGATGGGTTTTGAATTGGCAACACATATTAGAATTGTGGCTACTTTAAATTAATTTAAAGTGGGGGAAAAGGGATCTAGAGATATAGTCAAATGTCCTACTTTGTGAACGGACAAACAACGAATGGCTCGTGTAGTACAAAGCAGAGATGAAAACTATCAGGGATCATAGCTAATGGAAAAGGGGACTTTACACAGTTTTGCGTTGCCAGTTTTATTTAGATATGAAAACCACAAAGGCTCAGAACCCTAGCAAGTGTTTAATGTCATTTCTGTATTGGTCACAAAAATACTGAGACTGGCTGAGCAGCATGAGCTTGCATCGACCGGTAAAGCAGTGTGACATAGTATTAATGCAGAAGACCACAACATGTCATCATCATTTGACCGTTATTATTTCATTTGGATCGTATTTTGTGTTGCCTTTTATATAACATTTCTTTTTCAGCAGAAATAGTCCTATGTAGAGGAAATATTTTCTCTTCAGTGAATTGTTCACAGGAGTATTGACATTAAAAGTAATCCGTCAGCTTGGATTCTTTCAAACTTCAGTAGGATCAGAAGTGAGTGGTAACAAGGCAAAGTAACTAGTGCACTCACTCCAGCATTTTGTCTGTTAATCTGGCTTTTCCCTGTGACTCCTGGCTGCTTTTTATCCAACTACAAAAAACACAGTTCTGCCCTCTTTGTATGGGAAGGGACAAACAGTAGCTCCCAGGTGTTCATTGTTGTGAACTTGGTGGCTTACCAAGCCACCATGTTCTGCAGGATTACTGATGTATTGGCTTTGTTGGAAGTGAATGTAGGAGAAATGAGCTCAGTAAAAGTTCAGCTTTGGTAAATTCCAGTATTAGTTTGTATCACAGGATGCAAAGTGACCTATTTTTTTGGCCTATATAATCTACAATTTAAATTTTCCCGTCAGATTGTGTTGCGGGTATCAATATTGAAACTGCTCGCGGTGGTACCTAGGCACAGAAGGTCTTTTCTGGGTTCCCTGGTACCGAAGGAATTAAAACAGTATTAATAGGGACTGCAGAATTAGGTACTTTGTTGTCATGCAGAAAGGACTTGATGTCGTGCCCAGTGCTGCTGCTGAGCGCAGTGAGGACTGTATGTCACATTCTTAGGCTCCTTCCTCTTTCCTAGTAAGTCCATGCCTGCTGGGTTCTTCTTCAAGCTGTGATTTTGCAAGTTCTGACTCTGTTGAGATTTTAACTTCCAGTTTTTCAATTGCAATTGAAATAGCAAGCTTGTGATTCTTTAATTCATTCCAGCAATGTTTGCTTTCTGGCTCACTGAAGAGCTGAGATCGTTTCACAGATCCTCCTCTTTCCTGCAGTGCAGTAGTGTTAAGTCCTTAGCACACTGGAAGTTCCAGCAGCGTGCAAGATGAACTTGTGTTCACACCTTAAAGCTTTTCTCCAGTTAATTATTACAACAAATTTGAAGTCATTCTGTATTAATCTACGTAAATGTTTGTTACCGACTATATTTACAAGCATTTCCTGCTGTTTGCAGTTAGGTCCAGCATTCTTAACTAAGGAATCTGTGTTGTTGAATGTAGTTTGATGCATTAGCTGGCAATGCTGAGCCGCTGCTGTTCGCTGAAGCTATTGAGGAGCCACTGTCATGGCTGGAGTCTCTGCCGCTGGCAGCTGCCCGCTGCCACTTTACCACAGCAGCCACTGGAGCCGCTTGGCTGCCGCGCTGTAGCTGCGGCGCCCGAGTCGAGCCGCTGCCAGCGCCCTCCCCAGCGGACTGTCTGCTGAGCTCTCCAGAACGGTCCTGAACGCTGCAGGCCGATCGCTTCTGAGGACACCGAAGATCAGATGAGCTCAAACTGTTCCCCCTTCCTTGGAAAGTACTTGGAGGGACAGAGAGAGAGACAGGGAGAGTCCTAGGCCCTGGAGAACAGGCCCTGAAGCTGCAGCTGCCATCTTTGTTTTGCTGAGAGGGGCTCGCGTGACCAGCACCATTTGCCCTTTGTTCTTAGCGTGAGTGTGGCCGCCACGTGGAGGCCACCATTTTGTCTTTGTGTCTGGAGATGGGACTGAGAGACTGCTGAGAAGCTTTAGCACAGCTGTGCTACAAGCTGAGGAACAGAGAAATGTTTGAGTAAAAGGGAGAAAGAAGCCCCGAGAGGGCATCTGAAGTCCTCTTCATGCTTGGCTGGACTCTGAGAGCCAAAGAAGCAGAGGAGACTTCATCTCTTAAACCTTTGGCAGAGAGAGAGAGAGAGACTAGGGTTTTGGAGTATACTGTATACTTGAAGTACATCAGAGTTACTGTTTGCTCACGCTTGTCTGACCGATGTCTGCTCGCCACACCATGCTGACCCTCTGAAGGTTTCACTAAGGCTGCCACCGCCAGGCACCACTGCCACTGCCAGGAACCATTGCCACTGCCAGGGCCTGCCACCACCAAGAACGAATGAAAAAGGGAGATGGGGGTTGTGGGTGGTTGGAAAAAGGGGCTTTTCGGTGATGTGCAGAGCAGGGAGGGAGCCCTTGAAGTGTCTCAAGGGCAGAGGGGGGGCTTTCATCTTTTTTTGTCATAATATGTACTCTTTTCCCACGATCTCTCATCTGAAACCAAAGACCTTTTTGTAATGATCTCTCATCTTCCTCAGAATGCGTGTGATAACGTTGTGATTCAGTTTCTGTTTGTTTTATTTTTACTTAGGTGTTTTCCTTTCTTGGGTCTTGGGTGTGGGTTCAAGAAATCCATTCTTGTCCACAAGGTTGTTTCATTGCCTGCTGATTTCTCCTCAAGAACTGGTTAGTGTGTTCAGATTCCCTCCACCAACCCAAAAGACATAATCAAGGCCAGTGGTCACCTTGTCAACCTGCTACAAGAGGTTGCAAATATTTTATCAAAATATTTCAGAGTGAAAGGACCATACTGTGTGTGGTCTCAGCCAGTGTCAGGAATCCTCTCTATCGTGTAAATGCTGTCGAATTCCGGGAATTGTGAAGACCAGATGCAGAAGGTTAGAAACTGATGGTTATAGTGAGCCAAGAGGCAGCAGTTTACATCCTATTGCCTCCGTTTTTGTTAGATGAATTATGCCCATCACATTGTCATCTTTGTTCCTCGTTGTTCAGTGTGTCACAACATTCACATGATTAGCCATAGAAATCTTACAGGATAAGATTTCACGTGATGGCAGAAGAATATGGGCATTATTGAAGATTGGGGTGTTTGGGCTTTTTGGTTGTACACAGTAGGCCATGGATTATTTGTTTTGTAACTGGATGTGTGTTTAAAAATGTGAGGTTTCTGCTTCCCTGATTTAGACTCAATGATAATTTAAATTGACATCCTTTGAATTTCTCAGGATCAGCCCTTCTCAGTCTCCTCAATTACGACTTCTGTCTTGCAAAGTTTAACAAATCAGTGAGACTACTTATCACACAATTAAGTCTACAGGATTTATTTCTTGTTAAACTCTTTTATGGAATTCAAAACTTCCTCCAGACTATTTACTTAGAATCCTGCAGAATGGGACTGTTTGGCTGGGACTAACTTCAATTTGTTTCTTTGTCTACCATTTTAACTCACCAAACATGAAGGGACTTGAAAATAAATTGTTGAGGAAAGAAGACAGAGCCTTCTGCTGCAGATCTAGCATTTTTCTTTATTCTGTTTTGGGTTGTTTGAGGTTTTTTTTCCCTCCTAATTCAATAAATCTCAGTTTGGGGAAGATGCTGCAGACTGCTTAGGTCTGTTTGGGAAAACAAGACCTGTAAAGGTGTTTAGATGCGTGACTATTAATCCCTAAGAGACCTTAGTTGAGGATGTGTCCTAACCAAATCACTTCATTGAAACAAGACAGACATAAACTTCTTTAGGGAAGGTGACAGCTGAAATTTGGATACTCTAGACAAAAATCAGGTTAATAAAGTTTTAAATTCATTATTGTGTTAACAAAGTGTCTAAATTCTGCCTAAATTGAAGTTTAAATCTAATCTGGACCTCACAGTGTTCTTTGTGTTTTGTACTTGTCTAAAAATACTGTTGCATACTTGTTCAAGATCTTACATTCACATGCAACTTATTCAATTGTTGTCATAAAATAAAGAGACCCCCCTACCTGTTAGGCCAGGAGGCTTTCTTGGCGACTGCAACATCTTCCACTCAGATTGATTGTTTTCACTTGTTACGCCTTTCTGTCTTGGGATGACAGAGTGTTTGTTTTCTGATTATCTGGCTGTAAATCATGCAGTTGGGTATCACTCCAACATTGTGATTAATAGGAGTCATTATGTCATAGAATCATAGAATGTGTTGGGTTGGAAGGCACCTGCAAAGGTCATCTAGTCCAGCTCTCCTGCCACAAGCAGCGATGTCAAGTATCTTGAAGACACGGAATCAAAAGTGCTATTTAAAGATTGTTATCTGTATACCATTCCTTCATTTCTCACCCTTTGCTTCTCTAATTTTCCAATGCAGATAACGATACCCAGACCTTCAGTGGCATCCACACAGTCTGCTTCAGATTGCTTTCAGTACGGCCAACAGCTAGAGAAGAGAGAGCAGGATGCTCAGTCTATGGAACAGACCATGGAACTTTCCTCTCCAAAGGAGAATTTGCAAGGCTTGGTTGCAGCGGAAGATGCGCTTCCAGCTAAAGCCAGTGGACCATGCTTGGTACTTCACATCAGCCAAGAGGTACTTGACAGGGAAGAACTTGTCAAAGACGGTGCCAGCATCCTGGACGACAGCCAAAAGAACCAGCCTGAGCAACATAGTGGGTCACAGGAAGAGAAAGAAATTGAAAATATTCCCGCAGAAGAGACTGAGAAAGAAAGGCTTCCAGTGGTTTCTGAGGATGCCATTGAAATGTTAAGCAAAGAACAGGACTCTTTACCAGGAAATTCAAAATCTGCAGAGGAAGGACCTCTGCATACTGAAGCTGCTGAAGAATCAAAGCCAGGGCCTGTCTCTTTGTTGCCAAATCAAGATGAGAATCTGACGTCAGGAACACCTAACTCATCAGAAATGTCTCCCTTGTGTCTTACTAACCCACGTGTTAATAGACAGGCAAGCAAAACCGCACCGGTTCAGGAAAACGGTTTTCATTCTGATAAGGAAGAAGTTCATATCCAAGACTTGAAATGCCACCAAGTAGCCCTTAGTACTTTGTTGCACCAGGAGGATAAGAAAGAGAAAATTGCTCCCAGAAATGGAGAGTTACTCCACTGCATTTCAGAAAAGGAGAAGTCTCACCGATCTAGGAAGGAATTTGTTAAGTCTCCTTTTGGATTCAGGCAGAGCCGAATCCCAGTTTTAGCACAAGAGATAGACTCAGCGACAGACTCTTCTCCAGTTTCAGCGAAGGAAAAGCTTCTTCTGAAAAAGGCCCATCAGACAAACTTGGTCCGACTACTTATGGAAAAGAAACAGCTCAAATCTTTCCTTGGTGACCTCTCAAGTGCCTCCAATAAGTCACTGGAAGAAAAAATGGCTTCTGCTGCAGAACCATTTGCTGAGGATGATGTCTTATCCTCAATTTCTAGATTGACATTGGGCTCTCATTTGAGCAAGCAGACAGAAGATAGCTGTTTGTCAAGCAGCCTGCAGTCCAGAAAGAGCAAGATTCCAAGGCCAGTGTCCTGGGCAACTACTGATCAAGTCACCAGTTCAAATCCAGCTCAGTTATTTCCTCGGCCACCACTGGGAAAACCACCGAAACATAAGATAGGAAATAGGTAATACAGAGAGAAAAGAATGAAGTTTTCAGGTTGAAACTGGGTTTGAGCTAGACCACATTTGCTGTGTGGTACGGAATCGTCTAGTAGTTCCATCCAGTGTTTAAATAATACTGCACTTCAGTTATCTTAGTATGTTGGGAAATGAATAAGAAGGGGGTGTGTGCAAGAATGAGCTTATTTCACTGTTAAACTTTATACAGCAGATGATGTGTAGTCAGTATGTTGAAAGGCTTGAAACCTGCCTATAACTAAGTCTTTACACTTTGTTTTAAGTGGTGTCACTTTTTTGTAGCTATTGGTTATTCGTAAACTTGTAGGGTTTGTCCTGTCCAACCATTTTGAAGATAAACTGTTCTTGTAGAGAGTTACGGGGTTTGGAGATTCCAACCCTCCAATACTGAACGCGTTAACTGTGCTTGGATCATGGCTACCTAAAACAAGTGACTAAAAAGGGGCAGAGTGAATTCTAGAAGCCGCCATTTCCCAGTTCTACATACAGACAAACATGACCTAATTTCTTCAGTGCCTGCATCACCAGAATAAGGCAAATTTTGATTTGGTAGTGTGAAGTCCTCTGAAGGAACCTATGGCGTGCCTTTTCACGCCTTAAAATCTTGCACAGGCTGTACTGGTGGTGTGCAAGAGTAGCTGAAACCATCCAAAAGAGAGGTGATGAGCGCTGCCCTTCAGTGCACTTCTTCCAGCCCCACCAGGAAATGTCAGGTCTCCTGCAAACACTAAAACTCGTTCAGACAAGTGCTCTGGGGAAAGACAGTGCTGGTTTGAACAACAGGGACGCCAAAGCCTAGATCCAAACACTTCTACGTGGTGGAACAGTTCAGTTCCAGATGTCTGTTCTGTCAAGTAAGCTCATTTCTAGTTTCTAGTGATCTCTGGTTTTGTAGGAGCTTAAGTGAATAGATGAGACAAGTAATAATCTTTCTTCATTTCTTGTTAAGGTCACGCAAATACAGAGCCATAGGGAATAGCAGCTCAGACTCGGATCTTATCTCTCATCTGGCTCAAATCCTACGGAATGGATCTCAAAGATCGAGGAGTTCTACCCAGTGTAAGAGTCCAGGATCTCCACGTAGCCCAAAAACACCACCCAAGAGCCCTGTTATCCCCCGACGCAGTCCCAGTGCTTCCCCCAGGAGCTCTTCTTTGCCCCGTACTACCAGTTCTTCTCCATCTCGGGCTGGGAGATCCCATCATGATCAGAGGAGTTCATCCCCACATCTCGGGAGGAGTAAATCACCTCCTAGCCATTCAGGCTCCTCGTCTTCTAGGAGATCCTGCCAGCAAGATCACTGCTGCAACAAACAGAGCAAGAATGTCCTGAAGGGATCTGGCAGCTCCTTCCATCATTCCCCAAACACTAAGACTCCCACAGGAAAGAGCAAAACAGCAACTAAGCTTAGCAGATAGGAACTGGGCCTTGACAGGTATAAAGCATCCTCCTTGATCTGATGCATGTTGTGTTTGTGTACTGTGTATTTAAAAAAATTAACCTTAAAAATATATTTAAAAAAACCCCAGTGTTGAATCTGCACTTTTTAAGGAAAGTAAAGCATCACAAATTTCTGATGAGAAGGTATACCATGTAAATACGTGGCGAGGCACTGCCTGAGAGCCAGCAGCAAGCAGATCCGCGTGAGGAGAGCTAGAGGCTTAGGAGAAGAGTGACTAGATAGTCCAAGACAATGCAGTGTGTTTAGAATAAAAAATAGTGCTTCAGAAGGAGATTGATTTTGGTGGGTTTCATTCTCCTGGCTAGAAGATTTGGCCTCTTTATGTAAGGTCTTACATGCAGGAGTATGTGAGAAAACCCAAAATGATTATTCTCAACATGAGGTCACTGTCTGGGAGATGACTGTCTCCACAGCTTTATAAATGGGATTTCTACCCTCTGAGTCTGTGCCAGGTTGAGCTGTGCACGTCGCTGAGTCACCCAGTGATCACCCTGTCCCCCCAGTATGCCATGGCACGATGTTTTACGCGTGGAAGTATCTGAGCTGATTCGTGATGCTGCTATCACTTCAAAAGAAGTCTTTTCTAGTGATGTTTAGAAATGTGTGTGGTACTAATTAGGGTCCAAGAAGCTAATTGTCAGTTCCATATCGTACATTTCTTTGGGGGTTCTCAAACTGCATCCAACAGACTTTGCAAAAGCAATCCTGTTTAGAGAATGAAAGAGCAGAGGAGATGAGCACTTCAGTGAGTGCTGCAGATTCCCAGTAATTTGCAGTGTCAGAAAACAGAAGCACCTTTTACTGCTGAACTGCAAAAGGAGCCCTTGTTAATGCTGGCTTTTGTTTTCCCCTAAGTTATGGATCCCATGAATCCATGACCTTGCCGAGCACGGATGACAGACAATTAAAATTTGCTTTTGTTTGGTCATTTGCTTTATAAAACAATGAAACAAATGAGGAGAACATGTACTTGGATAACTTAGGAGCTTGTAGGTGACAGAAATGGACTTAAAACCCTTACAAAACACAGGAAGAGTATTAGTCATCAAAGTAAAATCCACTGCAAGCTGAGATATTTTTAATGTTGGATTCTTGTCATTCTTTTGCCCAAATGTTTTTTTGCAAGCCAAGCCTCATTGTCTCATCAATCCTGGTGTCTTAATTCCTTCACTGTTGTTTGGTAGTTACTCGATAATCTCTTGTGCCCTACAGGACACATCTGTAGGGAAGATGGTGGTACCTTTTGCAAGATTCAGAAGTGAACAGTGGGTTGGAATAGGAGCACACGAGAGTGTAAGACTGAGAAAGACCAGCTCTCCCTAATTATTTCTGCTGTGGGGATGCTGGATGCACAGGAGTCTTGTCACTTGTTGATCTGCTTGCTGTAGCCACACGCCTCTACAGCCAGCATCTGCGCTTTTTTGTTTAATCTCTGCCAAATTAATAACTTTGGATTAAAAAGGGAATATTTTCTCTCTCAGCTCACACATTGTAATGCTGCATTAAAGCTGCCCTGGAGCTGCACTGAGTTTCACTTGCTTTGTCAGGCTATGTTAATTTATTATTGTTTTCTTTTTTCTTTTCTTACTTGGAAGATGTATATTCATATATGTATGTTCATATATGTATATGCACTACAGATGAATGCAATAGGTAGGGTGTACCTGCTTTTTCTGAAGAACCTGTACCACTGGAAAGCCCTGTCCCTTTGTATGATACTGTATAATAGGTGCTACACCGGTAATTGCATGTCCTCATAGTAAATTATAGAATATAAATATTTATATATACTTGTATGTACATGCTTATATAAACTCATCCTTTCTCATTTTTCAGTTGTAATTTATGAACCACAAAAACTACATTTCTCTTTCAGTTAGTTCTCGATTGCTTCCCGCCCCCTGCCAAAAAAACCCACCCTCCTCCTGGAACGCGCAAATCCTCGCACCTTGATGCGTGGCGAAGGACTGCTGGTTTCTCAACCAGCCAGCGTTTGCTCTTGCAGCTTGCTTTCTTCTCTTCTAATCTTGTGTCCATTGGAAGAAGGACAGAGACTCAAAAATGGTTTTATTTTTGATTACAAATAGAGTTTTTGGATACTCATTTTTATTTCACTGTGTTCGTTCCTCATTGTTGTGAATACGCGTCATGGAGGAGCAGTGACAGTTGATTAATGCCTAACGGATGAATGTGATGACAACAAATCCCATCTTTTTCTTCCTGTTTTCCTCATGGTTACTTGCAGTTTACTTAAAGCGAATGCAGTCCCGTTGTGACATTTTTGCCCTGGCACTGCTGGAATTATTTGTTACAGTGGTGTGGCAGCCTGTGATTAATTTTCCCTCCATCTCCCCTATCTCCGAAAAGCGTTTGCTGTGGTCTTGTGAGCTTATTCCTACATTAACTTGATCAGTTTTCCTGGGTAACAACTTGACGCATCCTTGCCCGAAACGCAAGTGTTTGTTGGTATTTTCTCTCCATGTAGCAGGATCCAGGCGAGGAAGAATGTGACGCCGAAGGGATTCTCGTTCTGTCCTCAGAGTACGCACCTGTCCATTAGTACTCACTTTGCTCTGTAACATAAATCAATGCTGTAGAAATTCACCTGTACTTGAAGAACTTGCCAATGTAACTAGTAAACTATGCCAAAACGGAGGAAGAGAGATCAGTCGTGACCGACCACCCAGGCTGCCTTCAGTGCAGGCAAAGGTACAAGGACTCTACATCCCAGTGGCGTTTTGCTGGGGATTCGGCAGGATCTACCAAGAAAATCATGACAATATGCAGGAGGGGTTGTGAGTAATTTATCTTAAACTAGCTGCTCTTGTGGGTTTTTATCACTTGATACCGTCGCCCCGAAAGTTTACAGAATTGCTTGCTGTAGTCTAATGTAGTGGTTGGTTAATGTCATTAGGTAGCGCTCAGTTATCAGCCCATCCATAAATATTAGCTCAACGTTTCTAGAGGGCCTGTAGAATCATCAAGAGCTCTGTAACTTCAGTATTTGGCTGTGTGGCCGACTGCAGAAGCCAGTATACCTGTGTGTGGCCCTTGTGCAGCGTGTGCGAACGAATGGCTTACAGAGGGTTCTCTGCAACAAATCTTCAGGGATGGGGAAGACTTTTCTCTGTTGTACAAAACAGTTGACGTTACTTTGCAGAGCATTCGGCAGTTGCACAGAGACTTCAGCTGCTAAACTGTAATTCAAGGAGCTCTTACTTTGTCCTCTTGAAGCCTCCATTTCTTTGGAGGGAAGTGCAATGGAGCCAGGACATGTAGCAGATGCAGGTGCTGCACATACATTTACTCTTTGCAGTGTTTCCTCCTGTGTCGTGGCCACCGCGTTGCAGCATTTTTTAGAGAAACTGAGGCTGGGGGCCTTTAAAGGAAGATAGAACTTGAAAAGACTGAACATTTCACACGGACTTGTTATAATCAAAATTGCAACCTCAAAAACCAAAATTAATGCTAATAAACCTCATTATTAATGATAAATGTTGATTAATACTTAAGCAAAAACCTCATAGAACTAATAGATGTGATACAGTAGAGCAACACTGGCAAATTGTATGACGCCAGGCATCTATGTCCTGCCTGAGCAGGATCAGTAAGAACAGAAAATGTCACGGCTCAGAGGCAGGAGCAGGGGGAGGCCCTAACTGCTGCTTCTATACCAGTTACTCAGGAGGACATGGGGTGTTTGTGACAGCCGCCAGCCACATCCTGTCTTGGAAAACCTGGACGTAGCCCTGCCTTGAAACCTGCATGTTTCGGACGAAGCTTTCTCGCGTAGCTCACTAAACGGTCGTGGTGTAAAGGAGATGATCCGGTCCTAGACGTTTAAAAATAGCTGGAAATATCTTTCGTCTGGAAAAGACTTGGGAGAGCTCTGTCACTTGCAGTTTGAGGGATTATGGTGTTAACTGTAGCTGGGGAAATGATTTTATATGTATAAATACGCATTTGTATCTGAGTGTGTATATACACTTCTATAAACGCTGTATCTTCTATGGAAGCCTGTACCCACCCGCCACCCGCGTGCGTGTGCGTAGGTGCATAGCGATAGGAGCGGGCTCAGCTGTTCACCATGGTCCTAGCTCTTCACCAGAATTCATCTGCCGGCGTGGGCTGAGACCCTTTAGTCTTCGATTTGCTGTGATCTCCTGTTCCTCTAACGTCATGTTGCCATAATTCTGATTCTGTGTCTTCTTCCACATTACAAGGCCTGATCCTGTAGAGTTTTGGCCAAACTCCTGTAAACCCTTACGGCAGTAACATTTATACGAGGGTTGACTGCAATGCTTTGAAGAAAAGGATTTTTCCTTTTGATGAGACAAAGCCAGACCTAGAGCACGGGCTCTGGCCTCTAAGCTGAAGTTTTCCATCATGAATTGGACATTTTTGCAGAACACTAAGAGGCATAGATTCTGGTCAGAGAAAAGTGATTGTTCCAGTTTGTCATGGTGTCAGCTCCTGGGCTGGACTTGATGATCTCAGAGGTCTTTTCCAGCCTCAGGAATTCGGTGATTCTGTAATTTCTTGAAGGGGTCTCCCGGCAAACTAGAGAGATGTTCTTACAGATGAGAGGAATTCTGTGAAAGGAGGGTCACAATGAAAGAGCTCCCGGGCGCCCTGGTTTCTGGCTGCAGACCTGTAATAGAGTGATGTATATTTTCCAAAGCGGAACCGATGCTGCGAGGTGATGAGAGCTGTGCTGGGCTCGTCGATTCCAGCGAGTGAGTGGCTGTCTTGGTGGCTCAGGTTAACACCGGGATTCTCTGTGGCAAATTCTCTCTGCACTTTCCCCCTCTAACAAACGGTCAGGGAACCGCTTCTAACTAAAAGCCTTGATGATTAGCCAGTTTCTTTCTTCAACTGGTAAAAGCTTTGGATGCTCATTCCTTCTTCTGAAACTTGTGGATTAGTGCATCACAGTTTTATTCTACTTCTTTTAGCTGTCAAGCAAGCGGTGAATGAAAGGTTGTGTTTGCTGCTTCGGCCCCAGTGCCGCTGCTTGCAGTTACTGCAATTTCAGCCACTGCTAACAGTGGTGAAAGGGAGTGAGGTTCAGAGTGGCGACCACAAGCAGTGTACAGATGTAGGTCACCCATTTCTTAGGTAATACGTGCCCATCCCATAAACATGCGCCGCACAGAAGAGTACCTCAGCTGTCTGCTTGCAGCCAGTCTTCTTTCTCCCTACGTAGAACGTTTTTGAAAGAGAAATGTCACCTTGGATTGTGTAACAATTCTCTGGAATCGTTTTGAGATGCTGCCAAATGCTGAAAAGTTTTCTATGGTTTAAATAACCGGGCTTTTGAATATGAACCTTGGAGGACTTGGTGAGGTTTGGGGGGTTTTGGTTAGTCTTTGGTTTAAGTCTGTCTTGGTAACCACCCATCCAGGTTTGAACATGTGGGCTGATTTTATTCTCCGGTGTTGACAACACATTCCCTCTTAACAGTAACAGCAACGACCCCAATGCCAACACCTGGCACTGGTGAATTTTGCTGACGTTTTTCTCATTACATGAAAGAGTTGGGATTCTTGGGAATTCTTGCTGTTCTTGCGCAGACGAAACTTCGATTAAAACCAACGTAGGGTCTTGGTTTTTTGAGGTTTTTTCCTCCCCCGTTTAGTGATTGAAGGAATAAACTCACTCTGTAAAGAAGATACTTACAGTTGCTGTATTTTACATTGAAAAATGCTTTATTCTTCTTCTTATTAGGACAACACATGCCTTTTGATCTTGACTTTTGTGTAAGATGTACTGCTGAGAACCAGCTTTGGCCAGGCATACAGAGTGCTTTCTTCTCAAACAGAACCACAAGTAGGCTGCTCATAGGAGGTTCTGGTCATCCACCACTGCCTGTGGAAATTCTGCCAGAACTGAGTTCCAGAAGTTTCCCTGTGAGATCACTTGATCTTTGGGCTAACTTTTAGGTAAGGGCGTATACTAATGCAGAGTAGCTTGCCCCAGAGCACAGTGTCATTAGTCTGTTCTGGCTGGCTTCAAACCCCATTAAACCACCATCTGCTGCTTGGGCAGGCAAGAGCTTGACGGTTCGACGCAAGATCAGCTAAGATTTTTGCGGCTATTTCACGTCCTTGTCCTCTGACTGGAGATCCAGACTCGTCGGCTTCTCTACATCCTCTTTACTTCCCTTGGCTAGAAAGCAAGATTTGAAATTTTCCCCCAACTTACAACTTGTGGATATCTGCTTTTCAACACTCTCCTGAGAATATCCAAATGAGGGAATGAACCACATCACCAGTGATGCCTTCAGACAAGTCCTGACCTTTTGAAGCTACCAGCCAGTGGCTGCTGATCTAAAATACCTGGGCAATACCACAAAGAATGGAATCTGTGCACTAATTAAAAACACTGTGCTGTCGCCACGTAAGGAATCGGGTACTAGCCACTCAAACCTGCAGCATGGTTAAGTGGGAAGCAGCTCTGAGTTTGTGTTACCATTGAGGAAGACAAATGGTGGGTCCTTCAAATTTTCTTGCGCAGTATTCGTAGTTCTCTTGCCCTCCTCAGAAATCTTCCAAGCCATTCTTTTAAGTTTGCTGAGGCACCCAAGAACATAAAGAGTTGATGCCCTTGTAAGGCTCATTTGTACATAAAGCTGTAATTATTTTTTTCTCATTTGTACCATATCAAGGCTCTGTACAATGGTTTAAGTTTTGTTTTCAGATTATTTTGTATTTTATTTTTATAAACTGATTCTAAATAAAATACTCATTCAGCATGCAAAATTTCAATTCTTGGTTATGTTTGTCTAACAATTTCATTAACTTCAAATGCTTTAGTTGACTTTTTCTAGGATTTTGTTGCTGTTGTAGCCCTGTACTGGAAATGTACCTGAAGGAGCTACAGGAAAGCTGGGGAGGGACTTTTGATGAGCTCAGCACTCTAGTGGTAGGACAAGTGGGGTGGTTTCAAACTGAAAGAGGGGAGATTTAGAACAGATTTTGGAAGAAATTCCTCCCTGGGAGGGTGCTGAGGCAGTGGGACAGGTTGCCTAGGGAGGTTGTGGCTGCTCCATCCCTGGAAGTGTTCAAGGCCAGGTTGGATGGGGCTCTGAGCAACCTGGTCTGGTGAGAGGAACTAGATGATCTCTGAGGTCTCTTCTAACCCAAACCAGTCTAAGATTCCGTGATTCATGTACCTTTCCAGAAAGAGTAGAGTCTAACGTAATGATAATTTCTCTTTGTGGTTTAGGTGCCCGAATACCTTGTCGTCCCCGTGCTGAGGACGACACTACCTGCTCTTTGCACAGGAGGATGAGTGTTTTAGGGCAGTCCAGCAGAACTGCAGAAAAGTCCCTGCATTCCTCTCTCAGCACTGCATGTAAGACCAATGAAAAACCAGCCCTGCCCCATCCACACTTGTGGCAGTGCTGTCATTAAGCTTCATGACCAGTTTAATAGCTCTTGACATCTATACAAATAGCTCAAATTTCTTAATGCAACACAAAACAAATAGGGAATTTATTTACTCAGTTGCATTCCAAGAATGTGATGTTTCGTCTTCCGCCAAGCACAGCCAGAAGTTGAAGAGCAGCTCTCGGCTGAGGTGTGCCTTTGGTGCTGCCAGCAGAAACAGCAGTTGGTCATGGAAAGGGCAAGTGAAGGAGCTGCGAGCCAGCTGTGTTCATTTGCATATGAAAATAACAGGTAGCTCAGTATCTTTTCTTGTTTGAATTGTTGTGTAAATCTAGATCACACCAGAGATGCGGGAGTGGTTTTGATCTGGCTCCAATACACGGCAGTGGTGCAGCTGTCAAGACTGTGGGAAAGAAGCAAGAGTGGAGCAAAGATGCTACTGGCAGATGGGTGTTGAGTTCTGGCAGTTGTCTGACCATTGAAGTGTTTCTCAGTGTTGCCTGGCTTGTCATCGTCACACGGGGGATGCATGACTCTGCTCTCAGCATCTCGCTGTGGTTTGCCACACTTGAGCTGCTTCTCATTTACAAGCACAAGAAATGCTGTGGCAAGTGAAATTGGATAATTAATCGGAGAAAGATTGGAAACATAGAAAGTAACTGAAAAGTTAGGCACCGGCTGTTGCAACCGAGACAACCTCAAATTGCTGCCCTAAGGGACCAGGTAAACTGTAACTCACTTTTTCTTTTCCTAGAGTGTCACCGTAGAGCCGAATGGCTTCTTCGTCCATGAGACCAATGCCTCGTTCAGTTACAGAGTCAAGAGAGACTCTTTGTACTGCTGGGGGGCATAATGTTTCAAACAGATGGATTTTTACAAGTTTTTAAACAACACAGACTCGGAAATCAGATTTATAGGGACTAGGTCTTTTTCATTTTTAAAACCAGCCATTTATGAATAAGGTAGTGAAACCTGTCACCCCCCCATCTCCTTTTGCTTAAGGCAGATCTGCAAACCTCCTCCTCAAGGCATTCATTCATCGCAATTAACAGTGTGTTGAAGCTGTGTTTTCACGTTTGTGACGCATTTGTGTATTTTACTCCCTCTGTGATGCTGAAGGGCAACACTGACAATGCGACTGCGCTGTGTCCACAGGCAGCAGCTGTTGGGTTTTGAGGTTCACGTGTGTGAGGGACTGGTCTGCCACAATGGTGTGAGGACGGAGCAGTTAAAAGGGTTTAGCACTCCCAAAACTGACCACAAGAGTGATATGTCTTACCCTATGGTTACACATTCGAGGAGGGGGATAGTTGGGTTGTCATTCTCTGTCAAAATGTTCCCACCATTTATATTTGCTAAATCTTTGCAGCAGCAATACTTGTGCAAAATGACTGGAAAACCAGAGGCAGCTGCTCACTGCTGGAGGCCAAATTACAGGTAGAACTTTACTGTCAGTGACAAATGATTATGAAGACCTGCATAACTTTTCAGGTTGGGTCAAAATTGTAAGGTTTTAATTGTAAAATTTCAGGTCAGGTTAAAATTGGAGGTGACAGGATTATTGTCTCCCCTCCAGTATGGACACAGACCATCCACTAATGTTGCACCATGCAAAGTGGAGAGACATTCCTGCATCAACCCAAAACATACCAGCCTTAAAGACAGTTTTTCTCCTATCTGAACATGAAAAGGAGATTTTTCTTTTTCATGGTAGGGCAAAAAGACTCTCTTGTGCTTGCTTCAGGGTTGATACTCAACGAGGTTACTTTTTGCTCCCACTTGGCATTAAGAGAAGGGAAGATTTTACTCATGTCTCCAAAAGGTGAGAATGGAAGCTTAATAAACTGTGCAGAGGCATTTGTTCAGTCGGGAGGGAAGCTGAGCCCTGCCTCCTCGTTTAATGAGAAATCAAATCGCTGTTTCACAGAACGCCATACGGAAACTTTTCCTCTCCGTATCCTAAATGTTGCGGCACTGATTCCAGAAGGCTCGTAAAGTCTGGTGAAGCTGCAGCCTGTTTATAAGGTGTTCAGAGGAGAGTGACTCTACGTGTAAAACGGGCATCACTTACCCATCGCTCTATTTCTTTTCCTTTGCTGCACTGCTCTAATTGAACTGTGTGACAAGGAAGAGCGCAGCCTGCCCTAAACCAAATGTCTCTGAGGCAAAGGTGTGTTTGACAAGCTGGGAACAAACACTAGCCAAATGGAGCAACAGTGCTGGATGGTTCTGAGGAGCAGTCCTGAAGCAACAGCTCTGTCCTAAACCATCCCTGGAGTATGCAGGTAGGTCAAACTCTGCTGCTGATGCCTTAAAAAAAACAAACCCCAAACACCACAAACACCCCTGACATTATAGTCATTAGGAAAAAACAGGTGCTTAAAAAAAACCCAAACAAACTGTTTCTGGGGTTCATTTGTTTAATCCAAAGACTAAACTGCTGGTATAGGACAGCTCCTGCTGGTCAGTAACCATTGCATTACTTTCTTACTCTCATGCCTTTTCTTTTTCAAAAGGTCGCATTAAATAAAGGATGACACAGACAGAAGTCCTATGAAAAATAAAGCAGGGGGTGTTGGGGTGGGTTCGTTTGGTTTTCTGAAGAGAGTAAGAAGATAAAACAAGAAAATCATTAGCCACCTGCAATAGAGTTAACAAACAGAAGACTGGTAATTAGTGTTTAATGCCACCTATAGCAAAATGTTTCCCACTGGGAAAAAAACGTAAGAGGTGAGTCCACTTTGCTCCTTGGAAGTCACGGGCGAAGCAAAACATACAAGAGCACCTAACACCACAGTCGCTTTACACAGAGTCAAGTTTTCACACATCTGCAAAGCAGAAGTAGTAGCAGCCATTTGGATGCTCTTTCTTAATGGCTCTCAGAGGGGGCTGAGGAAACTCAGAAGGACCTGGTTCTTGTGACATGGAACTAGAGCTGCAGCTGCTGCTTCTGCTGCTGTTCCCAGCCACCTGCACTCTGCCTCTGTCCTCGGTGGGGGAGACCTGGGGAGAACCTGGGCTCAGGTACCCAGTTGTGGTCTGAGTAGAGGCGGCAGCATAAGTAGCTGGGCCAGAGTTGTTTTTCACATAGACATTTTTAATAGCAACCAGCGTGTGTGCCATGAGGCTGAGGCTGTTACTCAGATCCCGCATGCCCTGCTGCAGCAGACGAAGGTTGTGGTTGACACTGTCAAAGCCAGACTGAATCACCTGCATCTGGGCCTGCTGAATCTGTACAAGGTCCTCTTCAGTTATTTCAGTTTGGTCTGTGTGGGACTTGCTTTTTGTTTTGGCTTTTACTTTCCCAAAGGAACCACCGCCTGATGTTCCCAGAAATGGTAGCTGTTCCTGGCTAGGTGGAACCACCGCCATGTCCTCAGAGCTTTCTTCAGGCTCTACCACCTTCACTACTATTTCTTCTTTGAGGTTCATCTTCTCAAGGCTGGATTGATGAGATGGGCCGGGATCATCATTAAACGCTAGAGGAGATAGAGGAGAGTAAAAGCAAAGAAGAGTCAGTGAGAACCTTCATGACTTCAGTGGTCTGGAAAATCTGGTCTCTTTCAGTAAACATTAACCAAGACTCCACACTCACACTGCCCTACCTGACACTTTCAGAACACATTACCTCAAAATATGGGAAGAAAACCATGAAGGCACATTTTCCAGGTAACCATATATCATAAGCATGGTGACATTGGGTTGACAGTTGGACTTGGCGATCTTGGAGGTCTCTTTCATCCTTAATGGTCCCGTAGTATGTTTACGTACTACAGACATCTTATTGACTGCACCATGTAAGACACGTTTAAGGTTCCAGGAGACGAAGTTCCCTGCAAACTCACTTCACCTCTACTGCGCGGTAGGCAGTAACACCATTGCTCAAAAACTGGATGGCAAGAAATCCCTTGGTATTGAAGGTGACCATGTCAGAGTTAACACAGTCTCTGAGGTGCACATGGAGTTCCGTGCCTGCAGCAGCACACACTGCCCGGCCCCACGCGCTGCAGGGCCCCAGGCACTCGGAGACACGGACCACAGAGCCAACGCATGCGGCTCCTGCAGGGAACAGTGGACACTTGCTACAAGACAAGGGTACTCCTGGCAGCTGCCCGGCTGCACCGCTACCCCCTACAGCCCCGAGTCCCACGGCCCTCCCCGTGTCAGTATGTCTGCGCTTCGCGCACAGCGGGCGCAGCTCTCCCCGAGCCGCACTGCACAGGGCTGGCCCGGCAGAACGAGCTGCGGCCGCTCCGCTCTCCCTCGCTGACCGAGGGAGCGCCGGGGACTCACCCATCTCCTCCACGACGGCTCCGGGCAGCTCCAGCGTGTCGATGCCGCCCACGATGGGCACGGCCCCGGCGGGCAGCAGGGAGCCGTAGGCGCGGGATGGGACACGGTGGCGGCGGGTGGGCGGCAGCTCCGCGGGGGTCAGAAGGAGGCCGAGGGCGGCGGGGCTCGGGCGGCCGCAGCCCCGCGACAGGCGGCAGAGCTTGTTGCGGTCCCGGCGCTTCAGGTCCCGCCAGCGCTTCTTCAGGTCCTCGACATCGCGGGGGCAGGCGGCTACCGGGTTCACCTTGTGGCGGATCAGCTCCCACACCTTTCGCTTCTGGCCCGGGGAGGCGCGGCCGGGTCCCGCCGCGAACAGCAGCTGCTCGTGCTTCAGCACCTGCTCGATCAGCACCTCCGTCTCCGCCTCGTTGAAATTGGCTTTGCGCCGCTTCGGTGAGTCCTCCGCCATCCTCCGCCGCTGCAGGACGGGACAGCACAGGCCCTGCCCGCAGCCGGCGGGCGTGGATCCGCAGAGGGCACCGGGAGCAGGAACGGGGCCGCCACCGCCGCCCCTTTCCCTGCCCCGGCCTGCGGGCGTTACTGCCGCTAGGCCGGGCTGAGGGCCCTGCCTGGGAAGCAAATACCGCGCATGAGAGGAAAAGACGCGCAAGAAGCTGGCGCAGGCGCCCCTTGCCCCGCGCAGTGACATGGGGAGGGGGAGCGGCCCCCGCACGCCTCGCCGGCGGGAATCTCCGCTGCCGCCGCCGCCGCGCGCCCCGCCCCGCCCCGCCCCGCCCCGCCCCGGACTGCACTGTGGGGACAGGGCGCGGGCCCGGCCCGCTCCTGCGGCCGGCTCTGCGCCTGCTCGGTAGCGCTGGTCGGGAATGGCGGCTGTTTTGGAGTTGCTGTTTCGGGAGGAGGTGGCGGTCAGCGCGGTGGTGCGGTGGCTCCGGCACGGCAGTAGCCACCGTCCGGCAGAGGTAACGTGCGACGGGTTCCCCGCTCGACCCCCCACCACCGCAGCGCCCCGTCTGGAGGGGCTGGGTCCCCAGCCGCGCCGCCCACCGGCCCAGGCGGGAAAGTTTGTCTACCCTGGCGCGGGAGCGTCAGTTCCTGCCGCTGTGCGGGGCAGAGTCTGCGCGGGTCACACGGGTACCTCGGTGCGGGGCCCAGGAACGAGCGGGTGCTGGAACTGAGCCGCTTCCCGCAGTCGTGGGCACGGCCTTGCCTCGGGCGGGGCTAACCGCCGGCGGGATTCCCCGCCAGGAGCGGCGTTAAACCCGGTCGAACCTGAAGGGCTGAGCTCGGCGCCGCCTGGGCCGGGTGGCCGCGGCCTCTGGTGGGTGGTGGCGCCGCTTCGGGTTTGAGGCGGGCCGGGGTGGAGGGGCTCTGCGGTCGCGGGGCTGGAGGCGGGGCTGAGGTCCCCCTGCAGAGGCTGGAGGTGGGCAGCCCGTGTACCCTCAACACACGGGGAGGGGGCAGCGAGAGACGGGTGAAGGTGTCGGCAGTCCCTGTGGACAGCGCAGCGCCGGGCCCGGTTAGCTCCCTGCAGATGCTGCTGCGTCTCCCGAGGGTTCCTCATCCTGCCTGTCCGTGGAGGAGCTTCTGTGAGGTCTGGGAGCAAGTTCTTGCTTGAGTTTTAGTCTAAGTTTTAAAACTAAATGTGGCCGGAGCATTTGGGTTCCTGTACCGATAAAAGCATCTGTAACCTTAGATGGACTACACTAATAATGTAGAGAACTATTGTAATTAAGGCATTTTCTGCTGGAGCCTCTCAGAACATGTTGCTTAGAGCTACTTAAACTTTCTGCTGCCACATGTGACTTAGCCAAGCATCACTATTCTTCTAAATTTGCCTGAGACAGAGCGACCAGCATCTCGTGTTGTCCGGTATTTCTTAAATTGACTTGCAGAAGCAGACACATGCAGGTTCAAGGTGCTGGCAGCATAGCTGGAGCTGTGTATGTGTAAGGCTCATATTTGCTGTGCTGAGGGAGCTACTGACTGCCTTGTACTGCTTGGAGCAGCTTGATTGCTTCCATGGGAGACAGCAAGTGGGAAGCTGGCATCTGGGAGTTGTTGACAAGTTGCTGCTCCTGGGGCCTGGAGGAACAAAACCTCTGCTAGTATGAATAAAGAAAGATAAGGGAAACCAAGTTGTACTTGGAGAAGTTGGAGCAACTACCTGACTGTGCATAGTACAGGCTGTCTTTGTGCCTCTACACTGAACCCACAGATGGATGTGAGGGAATGGGAGCTGTGTCTTGCTCTAGTTCTCATGACAGCTATGGACTGGAGCTGGGTCTTGTGATACTTCCCAAGGTTTGTGTTCTTACCTCTTTTTTTTTTTCCCCAGAATGTTGAGTGCACTGAAGCAATCATAAAATCATTAGGGATTGGAAGGGACCTCGAAAGATCATCTAGTCCAATCCGCCTGCAACGGCAGGATCACCTAGACCAAGTCACACAGTGAACATATCCAGGCGGGTCTTAAAAGTCTCCAGTGACGGAGACTCCACAACCTCCCTGGGCAGCCTGTTCCAGTGCTCTGTCACCCTCACTGGGAAGAAGATCCTCCGCATATTGATGTGGACCCTCCTATCACAGTAACACTATGTTCCAGCTTACACCCATTGCCCTTGGTCCTATCACTAGATGATGGTGAGAAGAGCCTGGCTCCATCCTCCTGACACTCACCCTTCACACACTTATAGACATTAATGAGGTCATCCCTCACTCTCTTCTTCTCCAAACTAAAGAGACCCAGCTCCTTCAGCCTCTCCTCAGAAGGGAGGTGCTCCACTTCCTTCATCATCCTCGTTGCCCTATGCTGGACTCCCTCCAGCAGCTCCACATCCCTCTTGAGCTGAGAAGGCCAGAACTGGACACAATACTCCAGATGTGGTCTCACCAGGGCAGAGTAGAGGGGGAGAAGAACCTCTCTTGGTCTGCTAAC